>CM029280.1:35711156-36124925 GCA_016920895.1 Vaccinium myrtillus | reverse complement strand
TCTTCTTCATGGGTCTATTGATGAGGATGTTTTCATGAGGCAACCACTGCTATTGTGATCCTCTTTGATCACATCATGTTTGCAAACTCCAAAAGGCTTTGTATGGTCTTCGACAAGCACCTGGGCCTCGGTATTCTCTTTTCTCCAAGCATCCTATTCAGTTGGGGTTTGTCAATAGCATGGCCGATACTTTTTGTTTACCTACTGCAAGGATTCTGTTTTGGTGTATATCTTGATCTATGTCGATGACATTATTGTTACTGGTAATGCTCCTGCCTTTATTTCTTCTCTTCTTCATCAATTGCAATCTCAATTTGCTGTTAAGGATCTCGGAGACTTGCATTATTTTCTTGGGATCGAAGTATTGCGAGACTCTTCTGGGTTATTTCTCTATCAAAATAAGTATGCCTTAGAGGTTCTTCACAAAGCAGGAATGTTGGACTGCAAGCCTTCTTTGTCTCCTGCCTCTACTAAACCTTCTGTTCTGCCCACTGATAATGCAGATTTTCTTGATGTGAATCTTTACAGAAGTCTTGTTGGCTCCTTGCAATATCTTACGTTGACAAAGCCTGAGATATCTCATGTCGTTAACTTTGTTTGTCAGTTTATGCATCATCCTACTCAAGCTCATTTTGCTGCTGTTAAACGAATATTTAGATATGTGAAGGGTACTCTCTATCAAGGACTTCATTTTACGCCGTTAACTTTGTTTGTCAGTTCTCTCACTGTTTTGGTTTTAGGGTTTTAGGGTTTAGGGTTTTAGGGTTTAGGGGTAGGGGTTAGGGGGTTAGGGTTTAGGGGTTAGGGGTTAGGGGTTTAGGGGTTTAGGGTTTAGGGGTTAGGGGGTTAAGGGGTTAGGGGTTAGGGTTTAGGGTTTAAGGGTCTAAGGTATTTGGGGTTAAGGGGTTAAGGGGTGCCCACATGGCCGAGGAAGCCAGGTACAAAGGCATTGTCGCCTTAGCCGCCGGCAAGCACGCTGAAGCCGTCAGCTACTACAACGAAGCCATCGCCCTCTCTCCGGACAACCACATCTACTACTCCGACCGATCCACCGCCCATGCCTGCCTCAAACAGTACACCGAAGCCCTCTCCGACGCCCAAAAGATCATCGAGCTCAAAAGGGACTGGGCCACGGGCTACTTCCGCCTTGGCGCAGCCTACGAAGGCCTCCGCGACTACATGGCCGCCCTTGACGCCTACAATAAGGGCCTCGAGCTCGATCGCGATAACAAGCTCTTGCAGTCAAGAAAGAGAGGCGTTTATATCGCCCTTGCAAATGCAGCAGATGTAACCCTAGGTTTTCTCACGGAGCTGGAGGAACGGTTTTTGCTTCTTCGTCAGTGCTTTCCATCCAAGGCTGGTGGCTTGCCTGTGCGTCTAAAGTTCTCCCTTTTGATTCTGTCTTTCTGGTTTACTTTATTGTCTGGATATGACTCGTGTTTTCCTTCGGTTGTAGGCTTGGTTGGATCCGATTGATTTGCCCTCTGGTAAATTTTGTCTCTGTGACATGTGGCGAGCCTTTGCAGTTCCTGCTTCAGGTTCTTATCTTCATTATTGTGGAAAACATCAAACAGGAACGGAACCGAACCATGGTTTCGTGAACGGGGGCGAACTTTTTCCTGAAGAGTAGGGGTGCAACACATACCCCGGGCCGGGCCGACTTGCCCCGTTCCTAAGTATTAGTTTTTTCCCAAAAAAACAAGACCAGTCATTCACTTACAGAACATCACATAAAAAGGCGTGAACACAAAAATCAAAACAGTTTAAAATAAAACACCCTTGGAACGGGGGTGCATGTCCAAGCCTGGCCATTAAGAATCGGGCTTTATTTTATACTCCCAAATATAGGCCCTATTCCACGTTCCTTCTTTTTCAAAAAGCAGATTTTTCCATTTTTTGGAGCTAAAAAATAATAGGTTAGATGATTTCAAAAGATATGCACTATTGATCTTGTTTGATAGATCTCATTGAGATCTTTTGAACGGTGAAAAAAAAAAAGAAATTTTCTTTTTTTATTTACACTACTTTTTAGTTTGAAAAATTAAAAAAATCTGCTAAATGAAAAAGAAAGGAACCTGGAACACCCCCATAATCCATTTATTATTTCTTATACCCGCCCAACAAGCCCTTTTATTTTTCTAATGTGTGATATCACGAACATAAATAAATCAACTACAACTAGGGGTGTCCGCGGTCCGAATTGGTCCGGATTAGTATGAATACAATCCAATCCGCGAGTCACGATTTTTTAAAAATAAAATCCGTGTCCGGACCACAATCCACGGATTGGTTCCAATCCAATCCACGGTTTCACGGTTCGGTTTACGAATTTGTCCACGAATTACATATCACAACTATTAAAATTAACAGATTACATGTCACAAAATCACAAATACTAAAATACTATTATCTATTGTTACAATTTAGTACCAGATTAAAAAAAATTGCTGAAAAATTCTAAAAATTTGAGAATACTTATAATTAATTACTAAATATTACATATATATAATATATTTTTATTTTTTAAAATATTTCACGGTCCGGATCGGTTTGTCCACGGTTTTTTAATGAAAATCCGTGGACCGAACCTATCTCACGGTTTTTTAATTTTTCAATCCGTGTCCGGACCATTAATCCACGGTTCCAATCCAAAAGTCACGGATCGGTTCGGTCCGGTCCGGATTCACGAATTACGGTTTTTCTTGGACAACCCTAACTACAACGATCACAAATTAGAATTCACAATTGGGAATACTTAAAGTTTTATGTTCTCGTAATACTATTAAAAATAAACCCATAAAACATTATAGTTCTAATAATTAAATTGTCTCTCAAAGAAAGAATGCAAAAAACAAAGTTTCATCTAGAAAAAGAAGGGTTAGTTGACTTGGAGTAGAAAAGTGTAACAAAGAAAGAATAATGGGGGACCAGTACCACCAATGAAAGGATAAAAGGAGAAAGTGCAAAGAAAATGAAGTGAATAAGAGAAACCCTAATCAGCAGAGCGACAGACTTCTAGTTTTCTATGGGAGTACGGGTCTATGAAGCACCGACACCTCTCCGGCACCCCGTACCGCAGTGTCCTGACACGGGGACAAGGGGACACAGCGGGAAACGTGTCCTGACACGCCACGCGGCGTGGAACACGGCTAAACAACTTTTTTGGATGGGGACACGGGGAGAGAGAGAGAGAGAGAGAGAGAGAGAGAAGCCGCGAGAGAGAAAAAAACGACACAGAGAGAGAGAGATGTAGTGAGAGAGAGAGAGAGAAAGAGAGACGACGACGACGTACCAGCAGCAGCCAGCGGCGGCGGCGGCGTCTTCTCAGATCTGATTTTTAGGGCTCAAGGTTGCAAATGACGACTAATGGAGAAGATTGGGTCTTTTTATATGCAAAATTATAGTTTTTACCCTAAGTTTCTGAATAATTATAAATTTACCCCTGAAAGTTTTTAAAAAATTCAATTTTACCCTGAAAGTTTTATAAAATTTCAATTTTACCCCTTAAAGTTTTAAAAAATTTCAATTTTACCCCTGAAAGTTTTAAACACTTTTAATTTTACCCCTGAAAGTTTTTACAAAATTCAATTTTACCCCTGAAAGTTTAAAAAAAAATTCAATTTTACCCCTAAAAGTTTTTAAAAAATTCAATTTGACCACTTAGAGTTTTAAAATATATGTTATATATATGTGTGTGTAAATAAATATATAATTAAATAAATATACACGTGGCGTGTCCCCTGCCGTGTCCGTGTCCCCATTTTTTTAGAATTGTCGTGTCCCCGTGTCCGTGTCCGTTTCCATGTTCGTGCATCATAGGTACGATAATAATAATAATAATAATAATAATAATAATAATAATAATAATATATTCGGATTGGGCCGGGATCGGTTTTGGCCTTGAGGATTTTTCCAAACCCATCCCATTAACTAATCGGGCTTAAAATATCAATCGGCCCAATTCTATAGGCCTAAATATTATACCAAACCCTAAAAACATTGGGCTAGACTGGGTGGGCTGGACGGGCCTCCAGAGCGGTGTGCACCCCTAAATTGAAGAGTAAGCACAAGTAGTGCTGGCCCGATGGCCCCCGAGTTTGGGTTGCCCAAGCTTGATCCCCAGCTTGGAGAAAGTGCAAAGAAAATGAAGTGAATAAGAGAAACCCTAAGCAGCAGAGTGGCAGACTTTTAGTTTTCTACGGGAGTATGGGTACAACAACAACAACAATAATAATTATTATTATATTCAGACCGGACCGGGTTCGGGTTGGGCCTTGAGGATTTTTCCAAACCCATCCCATTAACTAATTGGCCTTAAAATATCAATTGGTCCAATTCTATAGGCCTAAATGTTATCCCAAACCCTAAAAACATTAGGCTGGACTGGGTGGGCTGGGCGGGCCACTAGGCTGGTGTGCACCCCTAAATTGAAGAGTAAGCACAAGTAGTGCTGGCCGATGGCTCTGAGTTTGGGTTGCCCAAGCTCGATCGCTGGCTTGGTTGCCCAAGCTCGATCGCTAGCTTGGTTGCCCAATTAATATTAAGTCATACAAAAGAAAAAGAGATACAAGGGGAAAAAAAAAAGAGGTTGCAAAGTGTTTTTAGATTGAATTAAGTCCAAAAAATCACAATGTGTTATCATATAACATATTCAAGAACTCAATTTTAGTAGTGATTATGGTCAATCCACTTAATCTCTCTCGTAGCGAAGTATTACGAACATAAGGTTTTATCTTATGATGCGTGAGAAAAATTCAAACTAAAAGGATACAACTACAAAAGATAAACACAAAAAATATAATTGTTAGTGTTTTTTTATTTTTTATTTATTTATGAAAATAAGATATTATCTGTATTTTTTAAATATGATTTATGTGAAAAAAAAATTAATAAATCTTGGTAGGTCACTCGATCTTTTTTACTTTTTAACTATTGGGAATTTTTTTAATGAAATATAGAAACATGGACAAATAGAAACATATCACTTGTACATTACTCTTGTGTTTGTTAAATGCAAAATTTCTATCAAAGCATTTGAGATATGATTTTCGTAATATTGTAGAGATTGGGAAAGGAAAAAACAAAAAGTCTAGAACCGCACCCAAGAAACATACACACATTTACACAAACACAATCTGTGTGGTTCACACACACCCCTCCTCCAGTTTGTGTGGTCCCACACATTTACGAGAGTATTTGTACATTTGCATGTGATTCTAGATTTGTTGGGGAAAAAAATAAAACCACAATTTACAAAATAGAGAGAGAACTATAGTAAGAGAATAAAAGAGGGACCTAAGCGAGGGTAAATTTAGAACAAAAGGTGTGGTGGGAATCGAACACGGTCCGAACTAGGTTCTCACATTGTGCTAACATTGGAAAGTTTTATTTATTTAAAAATATATATATATGTTCCTTTTTTTTTTTGGTTGCCCCAACTTGGGGTTGCCCAAGCCCAGAGGCTTGCGGGACTTACTCCTGGGCCGGCCCTGAGCACAAGTACCACCATTATGTAGACAAGTCAGTAGGAGTAGGTTGTTGATCTTCTAGTCTCAATCAACTATTGACATAGCCCGAAAATACTTCCTAATTGTTCGAATCCCGGATGCCGAACGACATTATACTCACAATGATTAAGCTCCATTCTTGAAAATGTTGTTTGAACTTCCCAATTCCTAAAACCCCCAAAACGATACAGGGGCCTTGGCCCCCCATAGCCCGCCCTGGTTCCGTCTTTGAGTTAACTGGTGAATTTGCCAATCTTTTGGATTTCTTGCAACTATTGCTACGCGGTTATACCTTTTAGCATCCTTGCAGCCAATAATGGATTGTTTCTTCATTAAATCCTTGCGGTTAGTAATTTGGTTGAGATGGGGATAGTTTCAGCTGTACTGTCTTAGCTCAGATATGTATTTTGAGATACGGTGGTTAACAATTCCATTAATAGGATAGGCTATTATGAAACGAACCCTGCTATAGGTACCCCAATATTGCACCCCATTTGCACACCTTGATGAGGTGGAGCTGAGTGGGATTAAAAACATGGGTCCACCTAAAATATTTTCGGTTTGAAATTTGAATGGGCACTGGGCAGAGGCGTGGGATCCTCTGTCCCAGCCTCTCTGTCCCCATCATTTGTCCCACAACCTCTTATTTTGACACCTGTCCCAATTTAATCTTAGCCCTTGAATCACACACACACACACTCTCTCTCTCTCCCCTGTCCTCTCTCCTCTCCTTTTTTGGTCAGACAAAATCCCACTGCCTCCATCTCCGGCGAAAACATGATGAATCTGGCGAAGGAAACCCAAATCCAAAGAGAAACCTTGGCTGATTTTAGTTGGAAACAAAGAGACCCATGATTGCGATGTTCAATCGAAGAACTTCAGGAAGAGAACAACATGAAATTTGTTGATCTATCATGTACCCTTCTCGTTTTATCTCTGCAAGACTGCAACAAAGGCGAAAATTATGGAAGCTCTGATCGACGGCGTCTGGATTGAGCCTTCAACGATCGACGCCAAAAATGATTCATTCCGATGGGTGGGTTTATCTGCTCCAGTGGATGGCGGTCTGCTCTGATGGGTCTCTCTCTCTCTCTCTCTATATATATATATATATATATCATTTGTGTAATATTTAATTGTTTTAAGTATGAATAGAGAGATTGTAGGAGTGGAAAAAAAAATGGGTCAGAACGGGTGGCACTGGGTAGGCTTTGTTCGCCGACGGCGAAGGCGGCGATGGACTTGGATATGGGGATTTTGCCGGAGATCGAAGTGCAAAGTGAGAGATAGAGATTGAGTTTGGACAAGTGTAAAAATATGAGGGTATGGGACAGAAGATGGGGTAACAAATCTATTAGTTACCCCTGTTTTATGAAAGTAAATGCCTTTGGGTGGGGACTAGAAATTATTACAAAATGATTGACTTGAAGATTTAGCGATTTGTTTCATGACCTTTTCCATGTCACTCATGCTGAAGTACCCCATGTTTGGGTCATACATTGTAAAGGTCTCATCCGGTCATTTCTCCCATGTAACTGTCCTCCATGTAATCATTTTTGCATGAATTAGGGGGGAGGGGTGTGCTGGCTTTATTTTATGACAACTTGTTATGTTTTCTTGAGTTTATAGCACAATTTTCCTCGCGGGCACAAGGAGTCGTCAACATATCATCGCCGATTGTTTGTCTTCATGTGTCAATCAGTGAATTGTCTTCTGCAAGACCGACACAAGCAATGGAAACTCCAAAACGGGAAGGCATCTCGAAGGTATGAGTCGGGTCTAGAGATTACTCAGTCCACTCAGTTTTAATCTCTCTCTCTCTGGGTTTTCCCTACCTGAAGGCGAATTGGACCGAATCATTCTCTTTATCCTCTTTACTTTTTGTTTCTGATTTTGGAACTTTTAAGTGAAGTGTGAAGGTTTTCCGGTGCCAACCAGCCAATTTGAATACTTTTTACTCAAGTGAGGACCCAAGATATGATGGAACTGACAAACCTTCCGGAACTGGAGGTAGGTGTCAATATTGTTTGTAGCCCTTTCTTTCCAGATTCAGTTTTTGATAGTTTTTTTGGCAATTAGCAAAATTAGGGTCTCAGCAGTCAAAAGCAGCTAACCATACCCCCTTGGCTAAATTACTTCAGTTTTTTTAGCACAAATACCAATTCTAGGACATTTGTAGTGGTACCTAAACACTAGATGTAGGAACAGTTGTGTAAGAGTACGTCTAGAGAGAAATCTAGTGGATTGCTCAAGCGTTTAATTACTTTGTCAAATTTTGACTTATGCTGTTACTGGTTGGAAATGTGCCAGTCTGCCAACGTTTGTACACTTCTCAAATTCTGGAAGTGTACACTTGTAAAGAAAATCCGATACATTTAGTTGTTTTCCTGCATGATGAACGATTGATTAGACGATTACACTGCTTCAAGGACTTTGTCTGAAATTGTATATACACATTATGCTCTTCTTACCTTATTATCCCGTTCGTTAGCATCTTCATGATCTTATCTTTCTGATGACGCTTTCTTTAGCTCCACTCTGCAGTTGGTGTGGTACCTGGAAAGGAGATAATGTTTGTAGTGGTTGTAGTAGAGCACGCTATTGCTCAGACAAACACCAGGTCAGTTGGGGGACAAGCATGTTGCTTTGTATACTTCAATAGTTCAAATCCTCCATGCCTAAATTGTCCCTTCTTTTTATTCGCAGGATTTGCACTGGAAGTCAAGTCATGATATTGAATGTCTGCAATGGAGCTTTTCTTCTAAGTCATCTACATCTAAAAGTTGTCCCCCTGGCAGTTCCGCGGATATGCAAAAAGGCCTGTACAGTTTTGAGTTTGTTACTTGCGGTATTTGGTTGGCATAGCCGCATAGGATTAAATTGTTACTAGTGGCACTTGCTTGCTCATGTAGCTCATAATATTTAAATGTGATTTATTAAAGAGGGGTGGGGGATGGGGGTGGATGTTAGTTGATCTCACCTTGAACAATTTTACTCTTGGATCTATAGGCATTGGCTTAGATTGTTACTCCTGGCAGTTGCTTGTTTAGAAGCTGATAATTTCTACTTTAATGTGCCGAGCCAAAAAAGTTGCACTTTAATGCAATTGACTGAGGTGTCAGGATGTTAGTTGATCTCCCCTTGAGCGATTAATCTTGACCTTATAGATGCAAGAGATTTGTTGAAGGTATAAATAATAAAGGTTCCACTCCCTGTAACAACTTAAGCTTTTAAGTGAGTAAGTGGTTAACAATCTAGTAAGATTCATTTCTGTTCTCCCACCAGTCATGCCTTGCTTGAAAGAACCATAATGGTCATATGGGGGCCCTGAAAACTTGGGGTTGGTGTAGTTGTTGTAGGGGGTGTAATTCCACGTTAGCCTGTATCACGTGCAGGCTTGGCTCGACCCTAAATCTGCAAGACAAAGAATAGGTTAGAGCACCCTTGCCTCTATTGGCAAAGGCCCTCCGATGCTTAAGTTAGTACTGGATTACTAATCAAGCCAAGAACACAATGCGTATAACTGGGTGTTACAACGTACCTTTTGACATGGTTTCCGCCTTGTATTTATAGGTGTAGATGTTCATCGATTTAGGCATCTCGTGCCCCTGTTTCCTATTCTCTTTAGGAATCCTTCTCCTAATAGGACGAGCTTCCATATCCTGCCAGATCTCGTCTAACAGATGTCTTTCTTTCCATATAGGATTCTTCTCTATATGGGGCATAGTCCTAATCACATTAGGACTTCTCGTACCAATCCCTTACTTCCCGGGATTGCTCCTCATCTCACAAGGAATCGCCTAGATGATTTTGGAATGCCTCACCGCCTTACTCGTGGCGGTGCCGCGCTTCCACGTAGCTCGGATTAGCTCGTACATAGCTCAACTCATTATGCCGAGCTGAATTACGTATTACCAGAATGCTATTTATGATTTACTTGTAGCCTCTACAGCTCGGCCATAACAAGGGCGTTCCTTGTGGCTTATGCCGAGCTGGTATATCCTGGTGTACTGATTTATTCCTATTACCTCGACCTTATTCATGGTCAGTGCAGCTCGGTAAAGGGCTCAGGGATCCCCTTAAGTGATGCCGAGCTATTCACCCCCTCGTGGTGAATATACTAGGCACATGCTTTGCCTAGTAGTAGGGTAATCAGACTTTACCCTCTCCAATTGCTCCCCAGCTCTGCTGCTACTGTCATTCACCAGTAGTGCGCAGAGCTTCAACGGTTCCTGATGCACCTCCTGCACGCCTCCCCTCCACGTGGGGGTAACGCTGTCATCGCATTTAATGCGAAATGACCCGTTGATGGCTCGGATAAGCCCAAAGGACGCTTCTGCTGACGTTTCACGTGCGTCATACCCCACTTTCATGGGGTTTCGGGCGGGATAATCATTATTCTTCCCCCCAAAAACCTTCTAAAGCCCCAAAATTTCCTCATTTCTCCTTTACTTCGTTTTCGTCTGAAGCAAAGAAGAGAGAGAAGAGAAACTCCATCCACCATTAACAACGCCCCAGCTTTCTGCAACCACAGCCTTTTTCCCGGTTTTCGTCGGAAAACCTCCTTCCGTTCGCGTCGGAAATCATTCCGTTAGGTCCATCTCTCTCACGTAAGTGGCCTTTCTAGATCTTTATTTCCATTTCGTGTTTCGCAGTCTCTGCTGTTTCTTCGGTGTGTTCATCTTCGTCTTTTCCTGGGTTTCAACTGTGAAACCCTAGTTTTTAGCAACAATGGGTAGGCATAGAGCCCTTTTAAGTACCCCTGAGAAGAGACACGAATTCCGTCGAGACTACAATATCCCCGCCGACATCCAATTTCGTCTAGACACTAGAAACGACCTGAGAGAACAAGGGCAAACTGAAAATAAGATCCACATTCCCTTGATTTTCATAGTTGAGGGTGGCCTTAGGCTCCCTTTACACCCCTTTTTCAGGGAGGTCTGCAATAGGTGCCAGTTGAACCCTATGCAGCTCTGTCCCAACTTTGTCAGGGTGGTTATGGGCACTCTTGCCCTTAATAGGCTGCTTGACCTTCATCTGGACTGGTGGGATCTACACTACCTCTATAGTGTAGTTCCTACGGAGCACAAAAATTATTATTTCAAAGCCAGGGACCCTAAGCAGAGGCTCATCACCGATCTACCAAATTCCTCGAAGGGAGAGGCAGAAAAGGGCTGTGATCGCGGAGAGGGAGAGCGTTCAACATGCTGAGTCTTTGAAAGACGCTCAGGGGGAGGTGGAGGCCTTGAGAAGAGAGAATGTCGAGCTAAAGGGGAAGGCTGAGGAGGTCGAGCGGGAGCTGCGTCAACAGCTCACCGCTGCAGAGGCTAAGGCTGAGGCCGAATATGACCGTGCTATGCTTGAGGTGACGGATAACTACAGAGCTCAAATGCCAAAGGTGCAAGATGCTGTCTGGAGCATGGCTTGGCAGAGATGCCTCACCAAGCTCGGGGTTGATCCGTCCTCTCCTCACTGGATCGACATGGAACTTCCCAGCGAGGTAGATGCTTCTCAAGGTAATTCCGATGCAGGAGCTCAGCCAATCCCTGAAGCGCAACCTGAGCCCCATTCCGAGCAGATCCTGAGAGATGAAACCGTTGATACTTCTCTTCCTCTAGGGAGCGAGTCCACAGAAGGCCTTGGAGATGTCAATCCCAATCCCAATCCTGCCACTGATGCTGGTCAGCACAGTGAAGAGGCTTGATGCCTGTCATTATCCGATCTCTGTTTTTTGACCCTGTGTGGTCCCGTTTGGCCGTGTGTGGCCTGATACTCTATGAACCTTCTGTTTCGTTGATACTTCCTTCTAAGTATTCTCGTACTTGTTATGCTATGCATTTTTACTTATGCAGGTGTTTTTATACTTTAGGTATCTAAGTTTCCTCATACTTAGGAACCACTTGCAATATTCGTTGCATACTTGAGTTTGTTCATAATCAGTGCTTTGGTGTAAAGTTGCACGTCTAAGTTTCTTCATACTTAGCATTCTGGGTGCAGTGTCCATTGCATAACTAAGTTTCTTCATACTTAACAATTTGGTGCAGTGTTCTTTGCACATCTAAGTTTTCTCATACTTAGAAATTTGGTGCAGTGTTCGTTGCACATCTAAGTTTCTTCATACTTAGAAATTTGAGCAATGTTCGTTGCTCACCTAAGTCTTTTCGTACTCAGGATTTTGGTGCAGTGTTCGTTGCACATCTAAGTTTCCTCATACTTAGAAATTTGGTGCAGTGTTCGTTGCACATCTAAGTTTCCTCATACTTAGAAATTTGGTGCACTGTTCGTTGCACATCTAAGTTTCCTCATACTTAGAAATTTGAGCAATGTTCGTTGCTCACCTAAGTCTTTTCGTACTCAGGATTTTGGTGCAGTGTTCGTTGCACATCTAAGTTTCCTCATACTTAGAAATTTGGTGCACTGTTCGTTGCACATCTAAGTTTCCTCATACTTAGGAATTTGAGCAATGTTCGTTGCTCACCTAAGTCTTTTCGTACTCAGGATTTTTTACCCGATAACTTAGAGTTATTGAAGTACTCATATGCTCTGCTCCCCAATAGGAATTTAAATTTGAGACAATTTTGGTTCGTATTTAAGCGATATCATAATAAGAGGGAAAAAATGAACTTCCATTCATGTGTGGAATAAAGATAAAGGATCTAAATAACTTATGCTGGTGATTTTATTCGTAATCCCAAAAAGGTTCTAAAAAAGAACGTGAATTTACTGGAAAACAGATGTGACTGTATTCGTAGTCACATAAATAAACTACTGGTAGAACTTCCTCAGATTCTGGACGTTCCATGGCCGTGGTACTGGGTCTCCGTCCAGGTCGGCCAAGCGATAAGCCCCAATTCCAGCGATCCCCACAATCTTGTATGGGCCCTCCCCCCGCCGCCCGAGCTTCCCATCAGCGGATATTTTGGTGTTGGCCAAAACCTTCCTAAGGACTAGATCCCCGATTTTGAATTCTCTTGGCTGCACTTTCTTATTGTAGCTTCTTCGTAGCTGCTCCTGGTATGCTGCCAGTGTAATAAGGGCACGTTCCCTTTTCTCCTCGGCGAGATCGAGCTGCTCGGCCAGGGCATTGTCATTGCCGCCTGACTCCACAAGAGTGGTGCGGAGTGTCGGCAGGCCGACCTCTAATGGTATCACTGCCTCTGTCCCATAAGCGAGGGAGTACGGCGTCTCTCCCGTAGATCGCCGTGGGTGGTCCTCAGATGTCCCAGAGCACGACCGGTAGTTCGTCCGGCCATTTTCCTTTCTTCTTCTCCAACCTTTTTTTGAGGCTTTTCAGGATAGTTTTGTTTGAGGCCTCTGCTTGCCCATTGCTTTGTGGGTAAGCCGGAGTTGAGTAGTAGTTCCTGACGCCGTACTGGGCACAGAAAGCTTTGAACTTCTTGCCGAACTGGGACCCATTGTCTGAGATGATGGAGTATGGTACTCCAAATCGTGTGATGATTTTGTTCCAGACAAATCGCTCCACCATGGCTTCTGTGATCTTGGCCAAAGCTTCCCCCTCTATCCACTTAGTGAAGTAGTCGGTGCCAACGAGCAGAATTTTCGTTTCCTGTTGCCATGGGAAGAGGACCCACGATGTCCAACCCCACTGGGCAAATGGCCATGGGCTAGTCAGAGGTAGCAGATCCTCCGCCGGAGCTCGGATGAGAGGGGAATACCTTTGACACTTCTCACATTTTTTCACGAAAGCTTTTGCATCTTCTTGCATATAAGGCCACCAATATCCCTGTGATATTGCTCGGTGGGCTATGGACCTTCCTCCAAGTGTCCTCCACAAGTTCCAAAGATGGATCTCGTGGAGGAACTTCAAACAAGAGCCGGATGTACACATAATAAATACGGTCCAAGAAAAGACTTTTTATAAAGCTTACCTTCCGGGAGAGCCGACCGTGCCGATTTGGTCTTGATTTTGTGAGCCTCCCTTTTGTCCTCTCGGCAAGGTCCCATCTCGTAGGTATGTCATTATTGGGTCCATCCACTTGGCCAAACTCGTCTCCATTACCATCTCAATCGCTTCGGCCAATGCTTGGTTCGTTCGGATATTCCACACCATCGTTCGTCGGTATTCTCGTGTTTACTGCGATCCCAAGCATGCCGTGAATCTGCATGTGCATTCTCGCCCGAGCCGATTTGCTTTGGATGTAGATGTTGTCAAATTTGTCGAGCAAGTCTTTGGCTACTTCCGAGTATGCAGCCATCTTCTCGCTTCTCGCGGCGTATTCCCCGAGAGCCGATTAACAACTAATTGTGAGTCACGAATACCCTCAATTTTCGACCTTGAGTTCCATGGCGCTCCCGAGTCCCGCGAGCAAGGCTTCGTATTCGCCACATTGTTGGTGGCACCAAATCCAAAAGTAGTGCTTGCTCCAGCACCAATCCTTCGGCGAGAATAACACCACTCCCGCTCCCGACCCTTTGTTGCAGGCTGATCCGTCGACATAGAGCCTCCATTCTTCTCGGGATACGCCATTCTTTCTTTTTGGCGGCTCGGTGGGGCCGATCCGCTCCTTCTCGTGGAGAGTTGGTGGTGGTGGAGCCACCGTAGGGGTGAACTCAAACTATAAAATCGCCTAAGACTTGCCCTTTAATTGTCAAGTTTCGGGTTGATAATCAAGGTCGAACTAGCCGAGCTCGATGGACCACTTGGATATTCGTCCGAGAGAAGTCCGCCTTCCTAAGTAAGGCTTTCAAAGGGTATTCAAAGAACACAAGGTGATGGGATCTTGCCGCAAAAAGTAGTGTGGCAGTTTTCTTGCAGCTATGATGAGAGCGTACACCAGTTTTTCCAGTGGTAGATAACGTGTCTCGGCATCTAACAGTGTTTTGCTTACAAAGTAGACGGGAGACTGCTCTGTCCCCTTTATTCGTAGGAGGACCGAACTGACAGCGTGATCAGACACTGCTAGATATAATATCAACCGCTCCCCAGCTTCTGGAGTAGAGAGTAAGGGTGGTGATGATAAGTAGGCTTTCACTCTGGAATGCCTGTTCCTGGTTGGCTCCCCACTCATATCCCTCTCTCTTCTTCAGAAGTTGAAAGAATGGTCTACAACGATCTGAGGACTTACTGATGAAGCGGTTAAGAGCCGCTGCCATCCCCGTAAGCCTTTGAACCTCCTTCGTGGTCTTTGGGCTTTGAAGACCTTGCGGCCGTGATCCGATCCGGGTTGGCCTCAATCCCCCTCTTAGTTACCAAATGCCCTAGGAACTTACCCGAGCTGACACCAAAGGCACACTTGGAGGCGTTCAATTTTAACTTGTATTCTCTAAGAATGTTGAAAGTTTCCTTTAGGTCGGCAAGGTGATCAGGTTTTGATTTGCTTTTCACCACCATGTCGTCGATGTAGACCTCCATGGTTTTGCCGAGCCGTCCTTTGAACATTTTTGTAACCAACCTCTGGTAGGTTGCTCCGGCATTCCTTAGCCCAAAAGGCATAACCTTGTAACAGTAGAGCCCTCTTGGTGAGATGAAAGAAGTTTTCTCTTGATCTGGCTCATGCATAGCTATTTGATGATATCCTCGATATGCGTCAAGGAAACTCATCCTCTCATAGCCTGAGGTGGCGTCCACTAGTTGATCAATCTCGGGAAGCGGAAAGTCGTCCTTGGGGCATGCCTTATTAAGGCTAGTGAAGTCAACACACCACTCTCCACTTCCCGTTTTCTTCTTGACAACCACGGTGTTAGCCACCACTGATAGCTCACTTCTCGTATGGCATCCGCTTCGAGCAAGTGATCTACTTCTTCAATCACGGCGTCTGCGTCTTTGTGTGGTGCCGACCTTCGTGCCTTCTCCATAACCGGTTTATCTTTGAGGGTCCACATTTAAATGGTGGCAGATTGTCTTGGGGTCTATCCTGGCATTTCTTGAGGAGTCCATGCGAAGACATCGATGTGGTCCTTTAGAAAGGCAACCAAATCTTCTTCCTCCCGTTCGGCAAGTGCTTCGCCGACCAAAAGTATCTTTCTTCGTCATCTCCCCCGAAGCCGAATCTTTTTAACCCTTCTACCATTTTCTTGGTGGGGTCACCTCCGACGTCCTCCAACGTCGGTTGATCTCGAACTTCAATTGTCTCGCACCAGCCGGCTGGCGTTTTCTTTATTACCATGTTGAAGCATAGGTCGGCTACCTTCTGGCTTCCTCTGATGCACTCAATGCCATCTGCTCCAGGATACTTGATCTTTTGGTGGTAAGTTGAGGAGACAGCCCTCATTTTGTGCATCCAGGTTCTTCCTATAATTACGTTATAGGAGGAAGGGATGTCTACCACAAGGAAATCGGTTTTAGGACCACCGATCCAAATTTCTCGGACGGGCAATGTGACCTTTCCCATAGGCCATACCGTCTCACAGACCGAAACCGACCGGTGGGACTAAACACTTTTGTAATGAGCTCGGAGAGTTCCATCTTCTTGAAGGTATGGTAGTACATGATTTCCGTGCTAGCTCCCTGATCAACAAGAATCCTCTCAACGTCATACTCCCCTATTCGTAGGGTGACTACCAAAGCATCGTTATGGGGCACCACTACCCCGTCTAGATCGTCTTCGGTGAAGGTGATTGGGATCTCCATTACTCCTCGCCCTTGGTCTCTTCATGCCGAGCTTCATGACTTGCTTTGCTTGTCCGTTGACTCTTTGAATGTGTCTCGATCTCGTTGTTTGTGTATGGGGCCACCACCCATGTATCATATGGATGGTCCCCTTTGGACCTTTCTCGTAGTCCATCTCTTCGATCACCTCGGCATCATGTTTGCTTTCACCAAAAATTCTTTGAGGTGACCCTCCGCCACCTTCTCGTCCAAGAACTTCTTGTATTCCACACAATCTTCGCATGTGTCCCCGCCTCTCGTGATAGCCGCAGTCTTGATTGGTAGCCCTCCTCTTTTCTGGATTGCCTGTCATTTTTGAAGGCCTCTTGAACCATGGTTCATTCTTAATCCTGTAAAGCATTTTGTAGGTCGGGATGCTAAAGGTTGCCATGACACTGAAGTATGACTTTGGATCCGGATCAACTCTATCCTTTCTTTGCTGTGTAAAATCCTTTCGTCCTGTTGCGTACTCCTTCCTGTACACCTTTGACTCCAACGCTTTCTTTTCTGGAAGCTGGGATTGTCCCGCCACAATCTTCCCTCCAGCTTGCAGGATGTCATCTTCTACTCGTGCATGCTCCTGGATCCTTTCCATAAGCTCGGCCACTGTTTTTACTGGACGCATGGTAAGCGATTCTCGTAGCTTACTGTGTATGGGCAAACTTGTCTTAAACGTTGCCAGAGCATACTCTTCACTGCAGTTTTCAATCTCGTTGAAAGTTTCCCAGTAACGTTTGGAATACTGCCGCAGAGTCTCCTCGCCCCTCTGTCTCATAGAGGTCAGTGTATCAAAGGTCTTTGGAGCCGCTCGGCTAGTGAGGAACCGAGCAGTAAATTCCTCAGCCAGTTGTGCCCAACATATGATAGACCCTTCTGGGAGCTTGTGGTACCAACTCAGGGCCACCTTCCCCAAGCTGGAGGGGAACATCTTGCATAGCAGGGCATCATCCTGCTCATGCATGAACATGGCCTGTTGATAGTGCTGAATGTGGGCCACCGGATCCGTACTGGTTTCGTAAGAGATAAAGGCTGAATGCTTCACCCTGCTCGGTGTCTTTTCTGCTCGGATCCAGTGGGCTAATGGTGACTTTGAGATTTGGCCTAGGGCTTCTTTAGCTGCTTCTCGTGCAGTTCTAGGGCCTCCATCAGCTCGGTGGGATTCCCTTCTTCTTTCGTGCTGTTCGGGGTGATGCTCATTGGAACCAGATCTCTCATATCTGTCCCTGGCATGCTTTCTTCTTTCTTTCTTCTCAACGGAAACGCTTCTTTCTCTCCTTTTTCGTGGAGAGACTGCTCGGTCAGAGGAGATATCGTTACAGCGATAACTCCTATCCTTTTCGTACTGCACGGATCTCGTCCGTGAGCGTAGGTCCTCCTCTTTTTCTTGGAGTTGCTTTTTTAGGTCCTGAATCTCTCGCTCTCGTCGAGTGACTTCACGGGCCAGTTCTTCTGCCTCCTGCTCTTTTCTATCGAGGCTATCCTCTCTTTCACGGTCCTTCGTGTGTCTACGTCCCTCCTTCCTTGGGGGGCTCCTCCTCCGCTCACGTCGGTTGGAGGCTTCCCCGTCTCTGGGTGGAGTCTTTGAGTGCTTTCGCCCTTCCCTGGTTCTTGGGGACTCATAATTTTCCAGGCGTGTATCCCTGAATTTTGGAATCTCAGGGATATGTCCTATGTTGAACCTCCTGGTAGCGGGTTTCTTCTGCGGAGCTCTAAGAATTGCAGGAGCCTTGTCCACCCTTGTATTCTTTCTCGTAGTGTACACAAGGGTGGTTCCGCCATTGTCTTCCGCGTCTTCCCTCCTTGGGGTGCACAGAAGAGGTTCTGAAATCACCATTGTTGAGTTTCTTTTTAAAGGAATAAAGCTTTTCGTAAGCGTTTCCCACAGACGGCGCCAATTGTAGGGGGTGTAATTCCACGTTAGCCTGTATCACGTGCAGGCTTGGCTCGACCCTAAATCTGCAAGACAAAGAATAGGTTAGAGCACCCTTGCCTCTATTGGCAAAGGCCCTCCGATGCTTAAGTTAGTACTGGATTACTAATCAAGCCAAGAACACAATGCGTATAACTGGGTGTTACAGCGTACCTTTTGACATGGTTTCCGCCTTGTATTTATAGGTGTAGATGTTCATCGATTTAGGCATCTCGTGCCCCCGTTTTCCTATTCTCTTTAGGAATCCTTCTCCTAATAGGACGAGCTTCCATATCCTGCCAGATCTCGTCTAACAGATGTCTTTCTTTCCATATAGGATTCTTCTCTATATGGGGCATAGTCCTAATCACATTAGGACTTCCCGTACCAATCCCTTACTTCCCGGGATTGCTCCTCATCTCACAAGGAATCGCCTAGATGATTCTGGAATGCCTCACCGCCTTACTCGTGGCGGTGCCGCGCTTCCACGTAGCTCGGATTAGCTCGTACATAGCTCAACTCATTATGCCGAGCTGAATTACGTATTACCAGAATGCTATTTATGATTTACTTGTAGCCTCTACAGCTCGGCCATAACAAGGGCGTTCCTTGTGGCTTATGCCGAGCTGGTATATCCTGGTGTACTGATTTATTCCTATTACCTCGACCTTATTCATGGTCAGTGCAGCTCGGTAAAGGGCTCAGGGATCCCCTTAAGTGATGCCGAGCTATTCACCCCCTCGTGGTGAATATACTAGGCACATGCTTTGCCTAGTAGTAGGGTAATCAGACTTTACCCTCTCCAGTTGTCCATGAGATTGTATTTTGCCGAATCAAAATTTGTCTCTGTCAACAGCTGCAAGCAAGAGCACATGGCCTGAATATGGGATCTTAGTTGAGGTGGAACCCCGCTTCGAAGATAGTGGACAAGCAGATGAAACACCCAAGTCAGTGAGGGTAAACTTGGAGGTATGGATTGCTATATGAAAATGATATCGGAGATTATATTATGATCCTTCAGGGTTTTTTTTTCTTCTCATTAAACAGGATGAGAGTTTTGCCATCTTCCAGAAGCGCATGGCCAGCGACTCTGAGGAAGTTCTAAGGTGTACTTTAAGATCCTTTGATATATAGACACATACAGGGATCTGAATATGGTGAACAGTTTTGTATGATGATAAATATATTAGATGTCGGGCTTGTTAGGTAATATTTTCGTTTTCTGTTTGTTTCTGTTTGCAAAGAACATGTTTGGTAACTCTTTTGATTTCGAGAAAATGGTACAGTTTTCCATGTTTCGAATAGGTTGGGAAAACAAGTAAAGTTGTTTTCACTTGTTTTCAAAGAAGTTATCAACTCTCCTGCCTCCTCATCACCTTCTCTATTTTGAAAACTAGCTTTAGACAGCATATGCATGTCCCAAACATACTTTTCTTGGTTTGTCTTTTAGTAAACTTGTTGGCCAATCAGTCTTATCACCATTCCTGGCAGCATACTTTTTTTTTTTTGAAAGGCCTGGCTGTATAATTCAGAAACTATAGTTTCACTCAGGGAGGTCAGAGGTGCTTCCAAAGCCATCCATTGCAGCCTTTATAGGAGTAATAGGATTTCTCCACAAACATGCCCCCTTAGGCCCGGCTCTAGCTTCGTCCTTGAGCAAGCTGCTTTACTTTTATGTATATGAATTACCCGTATCTATAAACATCTAGTTACATCTGAGGAGATAACTAATTTTGTTATTTAAATGAACCCTCAAAAGTGATCTATGCCATGACAAACCCCACCACTTTGTCTTTACTAAATGTTCAATGCGTCAAGCGTATCTTCATCAGCTAAAAATGTATGGTTAACCAACAACCCAACAGTATCAAACACCACCATTTTTGTTTTTTTGTTTGTTATACTTACCAAAAAAAAATAACTATTTTTGTTTTGGTTTGCTTCTTCTCCTAGGCACTTTTGCATCTCTGCTGTTAAGTTTGCATGACTAACTTAAGGCGTTTCAACTGGGATACTAACTTAATGCGTTTCAACCGGGATATTTCAAAGTTAATTAGTAGCCAATTCACAGCTACAGGGATCATTAGTCATTTCTTCTTCTCTATTCCTCTAGTTGATACTCTATATTTTACCCCTGAGCTATAATAGTTCCCGGGTCGGTCAAGTCTTTAAGTCTTTCCTTTCTTCAATCATAACAGGTATTGTGAGTTTGATGTGGTGGCTGAACGCTTCTGGCCCATGTCTAGTGGCCGACTATCTGAGATTGATATTCCGAAATGCACTCATTGTGGTGCCAGTCGCAGTTTTGAATTTCAGGTTTAAATTATTTTCTTGGCATTTCTAATGACACTTGGATGTTTTTAGATACGCAGTATTCAAATTTGATGTTATTGTACCATTTGCCTGTTTATCTTTGATCAAAACTTTGGCTCGTGTTGATTCCAGATTCTGCCCAAATTGTTTAAATTCTTGGTCGTGGAACATGCGGTGGGTTTGCTTGATTTGGCAACTATCAATGTGTATTCATGTGACGATTCTTGTGAGGTAGGCAAAGCTTACAAAGAGGAGTTTGTCTGGTTTCAGCGTGCTTCTCATCAATCTTCTACAACGTATTAGTGACAAGTTTCATATACTACTCTGTTCTAGTTGTAAGTTCATTAGATGATACTATAGTTTTTCCTACTTTTTTACCCGCTTGGCCTTGGGAATTTAGGACAACTGGTAGTTACTAACCTCTTTGCTTTTCTTTCCAAATCTGTCCAGTTTAAAAACTAGATTATTTGATATCAAAAAGTCTAGAAACACTATTTTAAAATACAACTCCAGATATAACGGTTCTAGATGCAGTCTTGTACGGAGTAGTGGTGTTGTGTTTTAACGTTGGGTGCGTAACATTAGTCTTTTTATATATATAGGATCAACTTCTAATGAGGGATCCCTCATTTTAAATAAAATGAGGACCTCATGCTTCCCGACCAAATTCCGACGATCCGAACCGTTGGATGTGTTTAAAATGTGTTATTAAGGTTCACCGTGAGGACCTCTCGTACCGATCCCTCCCGTGCCGCCTCCTTCCCCCGCTGTCCGGAGATTCACTTGCGGCTCTTCTCTTCCGTTGTGGGCCCTTTCTGGCTGTGGATCTGCCCTTTTCGGTGGGGATTCCCTCCCCAACCGTCTCTGATTTCTCCCATCACCCTGGGATTTGGACTTCAGGTTTTCCTCCGCTCGTCGCAAGCGGTTCTTTAGATTTTGGATCGCGGCCTCTTCCTGGGCAATCTGTCGTGCCAGGTCTGAGACCTCCTGCTCCCTCCGCATAAAACTCTCTGCACACTCCCTGTCTCGCCTCACCCGGGGGTCAGTCTTTTTCGAGGCGTGACGTGGCGGGGAGTTCCTTCGTTGATCCCTTCGTGATTGGACCTGCGAATCCCCCCTCCGGGATCCGTCGGGCTGAGAGCGTTCCACACGCTCCACCTGACTTGCCAACCTTGCAGGGGGAGGCTTTTTCGGGGCCCCGGGCGGTTCCAGAGATGGGATCCCCCCGGCCCCACCTTTCTGCGGTGTATGAAGATCGTGATCGCCCATGGATGATCTCGGTGGAGGTTTTTACTTTCCCACAGACGGCGCCAATTGTAAGAGGGGAAAAACTCACGAAGTTATTTCCTTGCTCTTATGAGACCAAATCCTCTTCTGATGGAGCGATTCCGATCCTGCAACACCAGCAAACCGTCAGAGCACCCCTGCCTCTTGGCGGCAAGGGCCCTCCGATGGCTAAGTTAGTATAGACGAACTGGAGGGCGGCCAAAAGCGAGTGTGTAGTATGAGAATAGGTTAAAGCATACCCCTAGCTTTTAGGAGTCATCTCTTTATATAGGCGTTTAGTTTGTATTTGCATTCCTTGTGGAATTCTTCTCTGTATGGAATCCTTCCAAGCTTTGGATTCCTCCTTATTGGGCAGCGTAGTCTGCATGATTCTGTTTCCTTATTCGATAAGGATTCTTGCCGCGATGGCCGCGTACTGCTCGTTCGGAGCTTTACCCTACATGGGAGTTTGCTCTTTGTTTAGTAAGTTGTACGGCTGTCCATTTCTGAGTAAGATCGTGCCTATCTTCGCATGCTTATCTGATTTGGGCAATATCTCTAAATATTCTCTCCTTTCCTTATCTTCGCAAGAAAAGTATTTTGCTAGGGTTTATCTCGTATTGGGCCGCCCTACTCGCGTCGTCCGATGAGCGGGCTGATATGGTTTATTGCCGAAATATGGGCGTGGTGGTCGTCGGAGCACTGTTCCGCATTAACTTTCCTCATGCATGTCACGTGGTAAACCTTGACGAGATAATCTGTTCGTCTCCTGTGCTTATTGGAAAATACCCCTCACAAGATGTATGGGAGAGTTGAGAGGAAAAAGAGAACTTTTATTCTCTACACCACACACACACACACATATATACGAAAAACTTCTAGTCCACACCTCCCGAAAATAAGAAAAATTGATTTTTTTTGTGTTGCAAATTATTTTTGGAAGATCCGAGCCGTCCTATTACATTTTTTGCGAAAACTGCTTGGATCAAGCCCTTCCCGGTATATTTTTTTTTGAAGATTTCCCGCGTGGACCCTTGAAAACACCTTCTGAACACATTGGACGGCTCAGATCGTCAAAAAAATATTTGGATCATGGAGGTCCGGAATATACATTTTTTGCGAAAACTGCTTGAATCAACCCCTTCCCGGTTTTTTTTTTTTTTGAAGATTTCCCGCGCGGACCCTTGAAAACACCTTCTGAACACATTGGACGGCTCGGATCTTCCAAAAATAATTTGCAACACAAAAAAAATCAATTTTTTATTATTTTCGAGAGGTGTGGACTAGAAGTTTTTCGTATATATATATATATAGGATCAACTTCTAAACCCTAAACCCTAAACCCAAAACCCTAAACCCTAAACCCTAAACCCTAAACCCAAAACCCAAAACCCAAAACCCAAAACCCAAAACCCTAAACCCTAAACCCTAAACCCTAAACCCTAAACCCAAAACCCAAAACCCCAAAACCCAAACCCTAAACCCTAAACCCTAAACCCTAAACCCTAAACCCTAAACCCTAAACCCTAAACCCTAAACCCTAAACCCTAAACCCTAAACCCTAAACCCTAAACCCTAAACCCTAAACCCTAAACCCTAAACCCTAAACCCTAAACCCTAAACCCTAAACCCTAAACCCTAAACCCTAAACCCTAAACCCTAAACCCTAAACCCTAAACCCTAAACCCTAAACCCTAAACCCTAAACCCTAAACCCTAAACCCTAAACCCTTAACCCCTAACCCTAAACCCCTAAACCCTAAACCCCTAACCCCTAAACCCTAACCCCCTACCCCTAAACCCTAAACCCTAAAACCCTAAAGGTATCTTTGGATTTTTCCATTACATTACAAGTCAGAAGTTAAAACCACTATTGCACAGTTTCTAACCTTTGTTCAAACTCAGTTTAATACCACTGTTAAAACATTGAGAACAGATAATGGGGGTGAATTCATTAACTCTTATCTTGCTAAACTTTTTCTTGACCTTGGCTTACTTCATCAGACTTCTTGTCCTCACACCCCTGAGCAAAATGGCAGAGTTGAACGTCAACATAGACATATTATTGAAACCACTCTCACTCTTCTTCAACAGGCTCACATGCCTGTTAATTTTTGGTTAGAGGCTTTACTCACATCTGTTTATCTTATCAATAGATTACCCCACTCAGCCATTGGTTTTCAAGTTCCTTATCAAGTTCTCTTTCATAAACTCCCTGATTATACTTCCCTGAAACCTTTTGGGTGTTTGTGTTATCCATGGCTAAAACCATATGGGCATACCAAATTTGATTATAAATCCTTACCTTGTGTTTTTCTTGGTTATTGTGCTTCCACCAAAGGATATAGATGTTTTCATCCTCCTACTAATAAGGTGTATATCTCTCGTCATGTCAAGTTTATAGAAACTGAATTTCCTTTTTCTTCCATGTTCTCATCTTTGTCTTCTCCTGATATGCACTATTCCTCTACATTTCTCAAATTGTCTTCTATCCCTATTGTTGTTTTTTATTCTGTTACTGTTTCTGTACCTGCTGTTCCTATGGATGTTCTTGTCCCTAGTCCTTCTTCTTCTAGTTCTCATAGTTCATCTGAATCTGTTCCATCAATTCCTGTTCCTGTTTCCTTTGTCCCTTCTTCTGCCTCCACTGATTTTGTTCCACCTGCTCCTACTTCTGTTTCTACACATCATATGCTTACTAGATCCAAGTTAGGAATTTCTAAACCCAAAATTCCTTTACCCCTTACGGTTGCTCATGTCCCTATTGAGCCTAAATCATTTTCTGACGCTGTTAAACAAGGGGTTTGGAAACAGGCTATGGATGAGGAATATGGCGCTTTACTTAAACAAGGCACATGGTCTTTAGTGATTCCTCCTTCTCAAGCTAATATTATAGGGTGTCACTGGATTTATAAACTCAAGAAACATTCAGATGGTACTATTGCTCGGTACAAAGCTCGACTTGTTGCTAGAGGAAATCAGCAGTATGAAGGTGTCGATTTTACAGAGACTTTTAGCCCTGTGGTTAAGCAGCCCACTCTTAGAGTTGTCCTGAGTTTATCTATTTGTAATGCTTGGTCTATCAAACAACTAGATGTATCGAATGCTCTTCTTCATGGGTCTATTGATGAGGATGTTTTCATGAGGCAACCACCTGGCTATTGTGATCCTCTTTGATCACATCATGTTTGCAAACTCCAAAAGGCTTTGTATGGTCTTCGACAAGCACCCAGGGCCTGGTATTCTCTTTTCTCCAAGCATCTTATTCAATTGGGGTTTGTCAATAGCATGGCTGATACTTTTTTGTTTACCTACTGCAAGGATTCTGTTTTGGTGTATATCTTGATCTATGTCGATGACATTATTGTTACTGGTAATGCTCCTGCCTTTATTTCTTCTCTTCTTCATCAATTGCAATCTCAATTTGCTGTTAAGGATCTCGGAGACTTGCATTATTTTCTTGGGATCGAAGTATTGCGAGACTCTTCTGGGTTATTTCTCTATCAAAATAAGTATGCCTTAGAGGTTCTTCACAAAGCAGGAATGTTGGACTGCAAGCCTTCTTTGTCTCCTGCCTCTACTAAACCTTCTGTTCTGCCCACTGATAATGCAGATTTTCTTGATGTGAATCTTTACAGAAGTCTTGTTGGCTCCTTGCAATATCTTACGTTGACAAAGCCTGAGATATCTCATGCCGTTAACTTTGTTTGTCAGTTTATGCATCATCCTACTCAAGCTCATTTTGCCGCTGTTAAACGAATATTGAGATATGTGAAGGGTACTCTCTATCAAGGACTTCATTTTACTCCTAGTTCTCTCACTCTTACAGCTTTTTGTGACGCTGATTGGGCTGGAGATTTTTTCGACCGTAAATCCACTTCTGGGTTTTGTGTGTTTCTTGGAGCAAATTTGGTTTCTTGGAGTGCTAAGAAACAACACACTGTTGCAAGGTCTAGTACTGAAGCTGAATACAGGAGTTTAGCCCATGCCACTTCTTAAATTTTGTGGTTCCAACAATTGTTGAAAGATCTTCGGGTTACTTTGTCTGCTACTCCTCTGATTTTTTGCGACAACCTTTCTGCAATTGCCCTAGCCTCCAATCCCATTTTTCATGCTCGTACAAAACATATTGAGGTGGACTATCATTTTATCAGAGAAAAGGTTTTATCCAAGCACATTCTCATTCAGCATATTGGCACCCATGATCAAACTGCAGACTTGTTTACAAAGCCTTTGTCTGTGGCTCGCTTTCAATTCTTGACTACCAAACTGCTTGTGGCTTCTGCCCCCATCAGTTTGCGGGGGGATGTTAGACTAGCTCATTAGCTAATAACTAATTTCAGTTGTATTAGTGTTTGTTTTTCTGTTATTGCCTAAGTAGTGGTAGTTAGTTCCAGTAGTGGTGCCATCTCGGCATGAGCTGTCCTCATGACTGATATAGTATAAAAGAAAGGTGTACAGTACTTGTGCAACACGACCAAAAATATCAGATTGAATACACGTCTTTGTTCTTCTTTCTCTCTCTGTATTTTTCGTATCTTTTTCTTTACATTTCTGATTCGAGAATCCATGGAAACACATCTCAATTTCTTCATCAGATTCAGAGATTTCTTTACCTTCTGCGTGTTGTCCTCCATGGGATCCATCTCTCTCTCTCTCTCTCTCTCTGTGGATCGATTGGAATGGAAATGGGGCCGGAGGAGCTGAATTTGTGGGTGCGTGGGAATTGAGTGAAGAGGACACTGGGGGTACTCGGACATGATGGAGAAATCATTCGTTGCCCTTGGGGCAACACATCAAATTATTTGTTGCCCTTGCCGTGGGAGGGCTCGGAAGGGTCGAGGTAGAAGAGGACGCGGTGGCCGCCAGTGAGGTCGACGAAGGGCATGTAGGTGCCGGTGAAATCCGACAGGAAGAAGTCCGGTCGCTGAATTCGCGTAAAACTTCCATGAGAATCGAGATGAAGTCGAGAATTGGGGGTGGAGAGAAGAGAAGAGAAAGCCAGAGGAGTGGTGGCCATTTTCTAGAGGAGGATTACTGTGAGTGTGAGAGAAGAGAAGACTGAAGAAGAAAGCCAGAGCAGCAGATAACGAAGAGAAGACTGAAGAAGAAAGGGCATTTTAGACATTTCCTCAATTCCGTTAACGGCGTATGCTAAAAGGGGCGATGTGCAAATTTTTGGAAACCACGCGTAGGTTATGTGGTGCGTTTTGAATCACAGGGGGTGTATCCACACATCGCTCAAACCACAGGGGGTCAAAGTGGACTTTGCCCTTTCTATAAGTTCGAAAAGCTGGAAAATGATACTCACAAATCACGATGGACAATTAAGGACAGAATTAAATACTCCAGCTCTATATCCACAGGTTCTCGCCATTTTTCACAATGTCCCTGAATCCACCGTCTCACATGTCTCCCAACTCTCATCCACAATGAACCCACTCACGATCAAGATCACACTCACACCATCTCCTTAGCCCATTAGGTTTTCTCTCTCTAAACCCAAACATGTACTAAACCCATAAGAGGAAAAAGAAACAAAAGGAATTGTGCTCAATGTGGAAGCAATTGGCCGCGTCAAGTCCAATTGACTTGTTCTTTGGTTGGGAAGTTACCTAGTGTGTTCTGTTCGGCTTTGTATGTCTGAAGTCGTGTGTTCTGTTCAACTCCGCATTCCCGAACAGATACCTATTGTTCGGCTTTAACGTCTGAATAAACTTGTTCTGTTCGTGTCTTTATTTCCGAACCGAAAGCTAGTGTTCGGCTTTGTACATCTGAACTAACGACCTATGTTCATCTCTTCACTCTGAACACAAAACTCTGAACGAATGTTTTTGTTTGTGTGACAAATATCTTTGGTAAATGTTACATGTTAGTATTAAATGTAATTAAATTGCATGCACAAAACAGAATTAGCTTGTCTCTCGCTAGTCTCGGAAAAATCTAAAATTTTCACCTCTAAGTATATGAAATTATTTTATTAAATTCGTACAACTACGTATATCCCAACAAACAAACGTTTGTCATCTATTCGAGTCTACAAAACCAAATATTCCTCACTCTGGCAAGGGAAAAAAATCGCGGGTAACGGTAAGAAAAATACACTTTTTTCAAGCCACGCTATTCTCTACTACTCGATTTTTTATACACTTACAAACATAAGATTAAGTTTTAGTATTTCAACAGAAGACTAGTTGACTACGCGAGAGTTTGAGGACGTTTTAAGTTAAGAAGCTAAAATCTGTATATTTTTTTTATTATTTTTTTTTTATCACCATAAGGCATAAACTAAAATCAGTTGGGTTCAGAAGGAAATTACTCCGAAGCAGTATTCTTAAACTTTAGTCCTAAATTGTCGTTTTGCCACATGGTAAAGTATTACTATGTTCTTTCAAAATTTACGGGGCCAGAGAGAAAATCACTCCTATGGCGGCTAAGTTTTCCAATGTAAGTCTTAGCACTTTTCAGATTTTGCTTTTATTCAAAAAAAATTCCAACGTTCGTATGGTTTGCTTTTTTCAACTTCTCCCTACGACCCTCAGATTCCTAAACACAGTTCATGGACCCACCACAATCTTACTTTGACAATCTAAACCGTCTAAATCATAGTGCCTTGAGCCAATATTTATGAGAAAGTAACTTGAATCTAAACAAAGTTCCTTCTCCCCAAAAAGAAAAGTTTTGTGTATACTTAGTGGATTGCTGCGGTTCTTCAAATTCCAAAATTGGGACCTCCGTGAATTGACCTAGGCGCGCTATTCTCTTGATATCTAAAAAAGAGACCTGAGTTTCCAAAGAGACCTGAGGAAACTCGATCCATCCAGGAAAAGAACTGGGACGGTCCATTTTTCCTGGGCAAACTGTCCCAATTTTTTCTGGACAGCTTCCTTGATCCTATCATTTTTTATCTATTAAATCCAAAACCAGTAGAAAATAGAGTTCAAACTCTTTGCAACGAGTCTAAAGTTCCATGAGTAGTCACACATAAAAATGAATTTCAGATAACGTTGCTATGACTTCCCAAATTTAATTACTTCAAACTCACAACTGTATTTTCACAGAAACAAGATAGGTGCGGGCATTGTATTTTTGGAAAGCTGTGTCTAGTTTCTAGAAAAAAGAAACCATTTGTGATTCCGAGTCTTGAACTAGGAGATATGGTTGTCTTCCCAGTACTGTCAGAATATAATATATGCAGGAATCACCAAACAAAAAAAAAACCCCAGAGAAAATCTTTAAATTTGCCAAACCTAATTGCACCCACGTCTCTTTTTCGACATGACAAACCTGTTCCGGTTTCACAACCACTTGGCATACAAAGCATCCATAATACTATAAATTCCCATCAACAATATAAATCAAAATAAAGCATATTAAATGTCTCAAAGCAACCACAAGACGTCCAAATCAGAATTTCTAGTCCATAAACATCCAAGCCACATTGTGTAATTGGAATATCAGAAGTATGAAACCAACGGATGACACCCATCAAATAACCATGACTACATCAATCTTTAACTCAGGCAAACCTGAAATGAACATATAATGTAACTAGTTAATACATCATCATATCTGTTAGCAAATTCAATAGACTCCAATTTAACAACATAAATATAACTCACCTCAATAGTCAAAGACAAAAACTTACCGAGAGCACAAATAAAGTCCCTTACAACCTCAGTAATCAAATGTCTCAAGAGCAAAAGTTCTTCAAAAAAATGTGAAGAGCAAAAGACAGTGAATGATATATGCTCCCATGCTTAAGTCGGTTGTTGCTAACTTACTACTTTAGTACAAGATGTCCAAAATGTGTCACTATCAAACTGTCCAAAGATGGCTCCAATAGCTTCTTCTTGATGCAAAAGTTGAAGGGGTAGTGGAAGAGAGTGAAACAAGTGGTGTTTTCAACTAAGTCACATCATGCGCATGCGGATGCAAGAGCACAAGTGTGAAAGCGTCTCTCAAAAACATTCCAAACAACTAAAATTTGTGATTGCGAGTATTGAAAGCGCGAGTGTAGAGCGAGTATTGAAAGCGCGAGTGCAAATGCCATTTTGGAGGATTATGTGACTAAGATGGGTAGTACTAGGAAGTGCTTCTATATTTCCTTCCATGTTTTGATTGTCTAGTAGACCTAATGTCTTTTTCATCTCAGTGCTCTTGACAATGTAAAACTAGTATACAAGGCTTGCCTTTTCAGAAAGAAAGAAAGAAAGAAAAGAAAAGAAAAGAAAAAGTATACAAGGCTCGTTTTAGTTTGGTTTGACATTAGTTTATGAATCCGTCCAAACTGAACCAATTGAACACCATAAACTCTATCTCTAAGCAATACCAAACTAACAAAACCTTCATTACATAAGGCACTGCTGCAGCGGTCTGCACCTCTTCCGTTTCAAGAATCAGAAGGACCAACTGAGTTAAAGATATGTGCTTGAGTCATTGTAGTAGGTGCGAAGCAGGCTTCCTCCCCTTTTGATGGGAATGCCAGCGCTAAAGCATGTTGATGCAGTTGACTTACCCTACCCTGACCTTTTCAACATGTTATTATGATCTAGGCTCCTTTCTAACTTGGGCGATTCAAAACTTCTTTTGAATCAGCACATACCTGTGTCTAGGGAATGTCTCTTTTTAGAGTGGTTTTCCTTTTTGGAGTCTTATCTTTCAATAGAAGCGCGCTTGACCCAATATAATAGTTGTTATCCTGATCTGTAAGATGTATATAGCACCCTCCATATGTTGTTAGGGCTGCAAACTGTAACGACCCTCACACAAATCTGTAGGTCTTAGCCGTAACAAAGCGCCGGTAAAACCATCACCCAGGCCATATCCATTATACGACTTCTCATAATCATAAAATTTAAAGGGACAAGAGTGCGTAGCTAACGGAAGCATATCCTGTGCAATCTAATAAAATGACAACTCACACTCATAAAGAGCTAAGTTTCCCAAATACACCTCAGAGTTGTGCTTAATAAGGTTTAGCAAGCTACTTACAATGATTACAGAATTCAACAAGTAATCAGAATACAACACATATCTAGAAAATAACCATATGACACGACTCCACAAAACAAGTGTCACGCCATCTAACTCCCTCAATTCCTGAAAGGTGGAGAAAACACATAAGCTAACGCTCGTATGAGTGACCAATACTTAATTCACATGCTTTCCATAGAAATGATAAAAACATTTCATAGAGATTCAATCATAGAAACATAGCCTTGGATATAAAGCACATTCCCCATAGTCTGTCGAGCTACCAGGTGTCCTTGGTAGTGGATAAGCTTCGACGTCTTAGCATTACCCCATAGCGTAAATGTGTCACATAGTAGGAATGTCTTTGCTAGATAAGAAAACATATCCACCTTTCATTGTTTTCCATGGAGTTCAACTCATAGTGTAAAACATGTAGAACAAGCTTTGTATTTGAAAAACTTGTATAAAATCATGTAATTTAGGTATTAAGTCACTCACCTCAAATCCGAGCTTCTAAAGCACGTTCCCTACGTAGACATGTAAGATAATTAAGATTCAGTGAAGCACATTTAAACTTCCAAATACTCTCATTAGACCTCCCTCGTAGCTTAACTAAAGGTCCAATCTAGTGTAGAAGTCGGAACCTAACAAAACTCCATATTGGTATGGAGTTCTATATAACCAGCCTCTAGTATTTTGGCTATAAAATCTTATAGAATAAGAATTAGATGCTGGGACTACCACCATTGAAAGTAGACTTCCGGGGCATCAATTTCGACATAAAATTTGCCCTAATCGGAGTCCGGATGACAAAGATATGCTCATCTGAAGTTGGGCCTATTAATCTGTCTTGGTCCAGCAATTCCAGCCTAGAACTCGTTTCCAACCAAAACTCACCCAAAGCTGTTAAGACCAACCTTAAACTTCACAAACCAATCTCCAGAGATAAGGATAACAGTCAAGACTCATGGTTCGACTATATTTTGAAACATTCAAGGGAAATCAAGCCCAGGTTTCAAGAATTCCATGAGAGAGTATCAAGAACTCATCTCTAAACCTCCATGAACTAGGATTTCATAACCCTAAGATCTAACCCCTGAAATTAACCCACTAAATCAAGGAATTAAACTTGAACAATATGAAATTTAAGATGGAAGTGTTGACAGATTTTACCTAGTGAAGCTTCAATTTCACTTCAAGTACGTTTCCCCCAACTCTTCTTCTCTGTATTGAAAAAAGCAAGCGGTGGAGATAACGATGGTGTCGACAGGAGCAAACAGTGGGAACAAGAATGTCGTAGAACCTATTAGAGAAAATTATCCTATGTGATTAAGTCCATTCTAAACAATTAAAGATTTCCCACACCCCACCTATTAAACCTGGCCTTGTCATATAAAACCACCCTTGTTAATTTTGTGTAACTAATCAGTTGCAATAACAATTCTAATTAAAATAACTTAATTAGATTAATTCCAACCCAAATACACTCATAATATACCATTTAAATTAATTAATATAATCAAGAGTCTGGGTTGTTACACAAACTAGCCAAGCCGCGTCGAGCTTTGAATTGTTCAAGCTCAACATAGAAATAAACAATATATTTCTTCTTCCAAACACCAACTACAAAAAATATGACAAACAATGTAAAGAAAAGAAAAACTCGTAAGCCTAGAAATACGCTTTGGAAAGATCTTAGGTATTGCTCAATCGCTCAGGAAGCAACCAAGCCATCTTCCTATTGCTTCCGACAATTCCTCACCTCCAATTGGCCAATACACGCAGCCTCACTGTTTCCAAGCAAAAAAAAAACTCCATAACTGTCTAGCAACTGGGAATGACTAGAAGGTGACATCAATTCTCCTCATCCCTGTTGCACATCTAACACCAAACTACCAAGGACTCGACTGCGCGCGCAAACACAAACCGGGGGGGAAAAAACTCTGCTTGTCAAAACATCAAGTCCATCGCTAACCTTAACCCTCCAGGTGACACCATCCTCCCCTACTCCAACCCCACTACCGCCACTACTGCCATAGCACAAAGGCAACCACCTATGAAGCACATATCGTGGTATGCTAGTACGAGAACAGGATACAACAAAAACTAAAATAAGGGGTACGTAACTACGTCACGGGATGGGGTATATTAGGGTAAATTTTCTTCAAATGGAATTTTCTATATTACTAACCAAAAGAGAGATTGCCTACTTACTACAAAAAACACTGCCCCTTAACTATCAGTAGAGAGATCCAAAAACTAAAATTCCAAACTCAATCGGGTATCTACCATTTGATGCTGCATAAGAGCATTCAGTGAAATTAGAGAAGTACATCCACACCAAAGACCCTTCAAATAATTTAAGTTCAAGAAGGTTAACAAAATGAAGCTGTTTTATTTCTAAAACATGTACAAAATATATTGCAAAGAGCTCAGCATGGATTTTCTCATTTGGTTAGTTGAAACAACTAGAGGTCATGATTTGTTTTCCATGATGTTTCATTATCATTAGGTTAGTGAAGAAAACTAGAGGTCATGATCCTATCTCACTTGTGGTTGATAGGTTATTTAAGATGGCACATAGTGTCCCTTAATCATATATTAACAAATGCTAAATAACATAACAATCGCTTCAAGAGGTTGCTAGACTATATAGCATACCTACTTCCTGCTCTCTACAAGTCTTCCTTGCTGAGCAAATGGCTAACATCTCTCCTGCAAAGGAATAATTATAAAGGACACTTCCATCATCATTCATCATTGTCTAATTGTCTAAAGTAAATAAGGAAAAAATAATCGCCATGGCGGTCTCTTCGAACTATCCATCCCGATCGCGATCGCATTTCATATCATAGAACAACCTCTGTGAAAAAGCCCATCAGCCAGGGATGCAAGTTTTTTTTTTTTTTTGATCAGTAAGGGATGCAAGTTCATATGTGGACAAATGCACCTAGGAAGAAATTAACATATTAAATCAAAGCATAAAAAACCCACAAAAAATATTTAAATCACACGAAAATATACATACTCGACTGTGATGGTTATAGTGAAATACAAGATTCTTCGAATCGGTTACAACTGCCTGAAATATGTTATTCTCGTATGGTGGTTTGTATCCAAAAATACCCCAATCCTCCAACTTCATCTTGTGAGCCTGTTGCAGTCTTAATCCATATGACGAGACTTTAAATTCTGGTCTACGTGCATACTGTGGATCTGTGGATGACAAGAAGGATGTGACATAGGACTCGAGATTGCTTTCCCCCAATAAAGTTTCCATGGCAGATCGGAAGCCTTCATCAGACAAGAAGAGAACCGTTTCTCCATTCAGTTTTCTGATTAACCTATGTTTCTCAATATCTTCCCAGAAGAATGACTCATCTAAGAGCCATAGTACGTCCCACTTTTTCCTGACAGAAAAGGAGACAAGGGAGAAAATTTGATCAATGAAGTTAGCCACAATATAACTCCCCCCCCAAAAAAAAGAAAAAAAAATACACCATTTGAATGAAAAATGTAAAAAGGAAAGGAAGTTAGGTGCCCAGTTCCCAATGGTTGTCAACCAAACATAGATCAATTTTAAATGAATACAAAAAAGCCTCATAATGTGGCACAATCAAGGTAGGGTTGTTTTAAACATGTACTTGATCCTCATACAAAAAAGCCTCATAATGTGGCACAATCAAGGTAGGGTTGTTTCAAACATGTACTTGATCCTCATCAAGTAGTCCAAACGTGAGCAATTCGGTTAAGAAGAAGACCATGGATGAAGCATGAAAGTACCTAAATCCTTATACTTGGATTTCTTTTATTTACTTAATTATCCTGTGATAGAAAAAAAAAAATGCTTGTCATAAAAAAGTTACATGTTTGACAAACTTTACACATGGCTTCATAAAGTAGGGAATATTCATTCTCACTTGTCGTATACTATAGAAAATTGAACTCTTACAAACTAAAAAGTAGAACAACTTAATAACTAATTAAGTCTTTAGAGGCATTTAATGATTTACTTTACACTTCTACAGGCGTTTGAACTGAAGCTTTATAACTAAATATATATCTACTATCATTCTGAATAAAGTTTGTCTTTTTTCTAATCATAAATGTAATGAGAAAAATCAAAGCTTATTAATTCTGTATAATGCAAAAGACAGATAATTAAGGTTAGATTACTTAACCTTGTCCAATATCCACAATACATTCTTATCTCACACCCAAAAACAGATAAATAGAACATATTGACCGTATGAAGTACAAATTTGAACAAATTGTTAAAAGCTAAGGTTAGATTAGCGAACCTTGTCCAATATCCACAATAAATTCTTATCTCTCACCCCAAAACAAATAGATAAATAGAACATAATGACCATATGAAATACAGATTTGAACAAACTGTTAAAAGCTAATAAGCAACCACTTACTGAACATCACGGTTATGAAGATTCAACAAAAACCTCCTTAAAGCAAGTGGAACTCTCCCTTCCTTCAGAATATAGTCGCACTTGGCAATGTTCAAATCCTTATTGGGGCAGCACCTTAAGAGGACAGTTACCATTAAATGCCATAATGCATCTCTGTCTTGCCATATTTCCTTTTTCACATCTACCCAAAAAAACAAAAAATCCAAGACACTAAGTCAGACTATTAGTCTTAAATTTAATGTACATAAAATTTAAATATATCACAAAGGGGTCAGGATCCAGTCAGGACTCCCTGACTTTGTTAAAATCCGAACCTCCCCTCTCCCAGCCATTTCCCGGCCAAATGGTCGGTATCCGAACCGTTGGATGTGTTTAAAATGTGTTTTCAAGGGCCTACGCAAAGATTCGGCAAAAAATATGAACGGGAAGGGCTTCATCCGAGCAGTTTTTTGTACAAACCGTAGGATATATATTTCATAAAAAACTGCTCGGATGAAGCCTTTCTGGATCATTTTTTTGCCGAATCTTCGCGTAGGCCCTTGAAAACACATTTTAAACACATCTAACGGTTCAGATCCCGACCATTTGGCCGGGAGAGGTGAGGTCACTATTTTAACAAAGTCAGGGGGTCCTGACTTGATCCTCTCTGTATCACAAAGATCTATACCACCCTCAACCCTAAAGTCACATATCTTTGCTGTCTTTTGATTTATAATTGATATCCTGTTGGCCAAATTTCCACAGTATGTACTTCTCTCAAAGAGGAATTGTAGTGCACGGAGTATATCCCTGTAAAAGAAAAAGAAATATTAACACCAAAGTTCCTCTACAAAACGTGTATTCTACTCTAGGTACATTCTAATCTAATTATGCTCCTATAAAAGAGATTAAAGACTCTAGGCCACATTTTAAATTCAATGCAAGTAGTTTCTATGGTGCAACTCTTTATGCAACTTTTTAATTGGAAGTTAAAACCAAGATTATTTTGTTTGATAGATAGATATACTATTTAAAATTAAAATGGTAAAGAGAAGGCATAAAAGAGCTCACTCACCGGAATATAGTTTTGAATCTGGCCTTGATATGATCCCACCACTCCATCATACAATTCATATCACCACCGCCTTTGCTTGAGAAAGACTTGCATTCATCCTCAACCCATGTTTCAATGTCAGAATCCACACTCTCTATCATAACCTCATCACCACTGATGATATGACATTCTACAATCCTATCTCCCTTAAATTTCTTCAGTTTGTCAAAATAATCATTTGCTTCCAACAAATTTCTGAATTCAACTAGGGTGATTGGTGTACTTCTATGCTCCTCAAGCTCTTCCCCAAAACTCGTCCATCCATGAGAATATCCATCCCATCTCCATTTGGTTGTTTTCTTGTATTTGATACTAGCGGTCTTCCAGTTGCCAATTTCAATTTGTGGTGGAGGTGGGCCTGATGGTGACTCAGAAAGAGACAAAGACTCTTCCACCTTCCTCCATACCTCCTCATTGGTCTTCGGATGTCAAATTTAATTGTTGTTGGTGGTGGTGGGTGTGATGATGACTCAGACAAAGACAAAGACTCTCCCACTCTCCTCCATACCTCATCATCCTTTACAACTTGAAACTAAAACTTTGGAAAGGATAAAACATGGGACTGGGGAGCGATACCTTTCAGCCAAGGTAGAGAGTTTTGAATCCGTGTTCGAACGATTAATCCACAGACAAAATTAAAAAAGCACAGATCGGATCAGACCGGTTCGAGTTCACAGATCGCCGGATTTTTTTGTGCAGCCCTAGTTTTCCCTTTTCTAGAACGGAAACGATGTAGTTTCGATCAGCAGCGCCAAAAGCCCTAATAGGTTCCTCTCATATCTCTCTAATCGTCTGCTTCTCTTGCCAATGGGTTCTCCCTTTTCTCTCATTGACTCCAGTTCCTCCTTCTCCCTCATCAACTGTGGTTGCTTCTCCATCATCAATTCCTCCTACTTCTAATCGATCCACCAAAGATCCATCCATGACACGGGGCAAAGGCAATAAACAGAAAAATCAACAGAGGTTGAAAGACAAGAAGAATGGGGCTTCCGACAGTCAAGCCCAAGCCGTGGATGATCAAGCCCAGGACCAATTGATAATAGATCAATGCTGCGAGGCCCAGAGGGAGTTTCATAATGCCATTGACCAAGAGAACCGTGAGAGCATGAGGTCAATGATGGAGGTGGCCCAAAAAAAACTGTCTACCTTGGCTGAAAGGTATCGCTCCCCAGTCCCATGTTTTATCCTTTCCAAAGTTTTAGTTTCAAGTTGTAAAATTGTAAAATCAAAAGTAGAGGAAGAAAAGTTGCTAAGGCAGGCTCTAGGGTGGGCTGAACGTGCTAATGAAATTTGGGCTGACAATACTAGAGAGGAGGCTAACAGTACTAGGGAGGAGGGTTCCCATATGAGCCTTCTTGCCCAACATGCAGATGTGCTCACCAAATTGGCCAAGGTGCTAGACATTGGGGCCCGTGACAAAGAACATTATTTAAACGATGTTGTAGCCCATTCTAACAAAGCCTTGGATCATGTCCGTGGCATAACTTTACCCTCGAGCCATCCAATTTTTAAAGATATACTTGGTAATGTCATGTCTGGTACGTCTATGCTTAGCGAGTTTAAGGTTCAGGAGGACGGATTACGTTCTTTCAATCTTAAGCCTAATCTGGATGAGATAAAGGAGGAGGAGGTATGGAGGGAGGATGGGGTGGGGGGGGGGGGGGTTTGCGAGGAGGACGATGATGAGGTATTGAGGAGAGTGGGAGAGTCTTTGTCTTTGTCTGAGTCATCATCACCCCCACCACCACCAACAGCAATTGAATTTGACATCTCGAAGACCAATGAGGAGGTATGGAGGACGGTGGAAAAGTCTTTGTCTCTTTCTGAGTCACCATCAGACCCACCACCACCACAAATTGAAATTGGCAACTGCAAGACCGCTAGTATCAAATACAAGAAAACAACCATAATGCATCTATGTCTTGTCATATTTCCTTTTCCACATCTACCCAAAAAACAAAAAATCCAAGACACTAAGTCAGACTATCAGTCTTAAATTTAATGTACATAAAATTTAAATATATCACAAAGATCTATACCACCCTCAACCCTAAAGTCACATATCTTTGCTGTCTTTTGATTTATAATTGATATCATGTTGGCCAAATTTCCACAGTATGCACTTCTCTGAAAGAGGAATTGGAGTGTACGGAGTATATCCCTGTAAAAGAAAAATAAATATTAACACCAAAGTTCCTCTACAAAACGTGTATTCTACTCTAGGTACATTCTAATCTAATTAAATAAAAACCTAGCTTGCAATATTTTTTTTAAAAGAAATAAAAGTAATTAATGAAGATATTAAAACAACGAGATGATAAAATATCATGATAATTAACATGACCCTAATGGTGTCCTAATAGTACTATGCGACTTGTCCAAGTGTCAAGGATTGGGTCCAGAGGGTTGCGAAATTAATTTAAGAAAAAAATAAAAAGAAAATAATTACTAATTGTAATAATAATTAGGAAAAAATTAAATTAGTAAATAAAATATTTTTCCGCCATGAAGTTTTATTTTAAAAGTACAAATAAATAGAAGAAAAATTATTTGGGTAATAATATCGTAGTTCGCGAAGTTGAAAGATGGTTTCGATCGAAATCCTTGTTTAAGGAAAATTAAATAAATAATTATAATAATTTTTTTTATCAAGTTATGATTTATGAAGTGCAAGAAGTCTAGAAAAAATAATTCGGGTGTCAAAAACGGGTTCCGGGATGTTAAAAATAATTTGGAACTACCTTTGGTCAAACCGCAAGGTTTTACCAGTCAAACCTTGCTCTAGCGCCAACTCAAGCTGCCTGGTTCTTGCGGCTGTGAGGCTCAAACCTTGGGATCCGGGGGCCCTGTAGTGAGTGAACTCACTACATGCGTGTAGTGAGCTCTCTCGGCCGTCCGATCCAATATCAACGGTTCGGATCGTCTTACACTTTAAAAAACACTTTTACATTTACTTTAACTCCAATTTATCAGGACTATTGATCTCGGATCGGACGGTCGAGAAAACTCACTACACGTATGTAGTGAGTGAGCTCACTACAGGGCCCCCAATTCCCAAACCTTGCGGCCGCAAGGTGGTTAAAATCTGCGTGTTTTTTTTTTTGGGGGGGATCAGTTTTTTGATGCATGGGATCATGGGGACATAGTATTAGGCATAAAATCACTTAAGGATGATAAATTAAGGGTTGGGAGGGATTATAATACCTTGGTTTGCTCGAATTGAATCCGAAATCGAAAACTTTGATTTTGGGAACGAAACTTCGGGTCTTTCAATTGGAAAACCTTTGGATCGAATTGGGTCTTTCTTGGTGATGCTCTGGACCTTATGAAGAGTTTGGAATGATTTAATTGGATTTCGGTTGGGTCTAAGTACGAAACCCACTCTCTCTCTCTCACTTTCTCTCTCTAGAACTCCATGGATTGGAGCTCGAATTGGTAACGATTTTCTTTCTTATTCTGACTTGGTGGAGTGTAGGAACGTATTTAACCCTTCTAATATAACTTAAGTGGAACCTAAACATAATAATAAATTGCAAAGCCACCACAACCACTCTCAACATTTTACAACAAATATGTAATAAACACCATTTTTCCCCCATAGTCGTCAAAAGCCAGATCTAACAGCAATAAGCTAAATAAAATCGAACTGAAACCCTTGATTTCGAACTGAATCCAGAAAGACCTGAAACCCTTGATTTCGGAAGAGAGAGAGACCTTCTTCCACAAAATCAACACACACACACAGATCTCTTTCAACCGGATTGTAAATCGAAAAACCCCCTAGTTTTGTCTACATATATCGAACCAGAAACGAAGAAAAAGAGAGAGAGAGTGAGAGACCTTGTGGTCTTCGATTTAGTGTTTGGGCTTCTTCGATTTCGTCTTCTCCTCCTTCGATCTCCTTCGATTTGTTCTTCCCCTTCGATCGATTCTTCTTCGGCTGTCGCCTCTCTCTCTCTCTCTCTCTCTCTCTCTCTCTCTCCTCTCGTTTCAAATTCAGGGCAATGAGAAGTGAGGATCCGCGAAGGGTGTCCGCGAACTCTCTTTCTCTTATCAGAACCGTTGGATCTCATCCAACGGCTGAAATGAAAAGTTCAGACCTAAGCTATATCAGGCCGTTCTGATGGGATCCGGCTTGTTCCATTACTAGGGACTAGTGTCGGGCTACGTGCGTCGCACGTAACCGCGTGCTCATTGGTTATTTTGTCATAAGGGCGAGGCTAAGAACTTTGGAAAGCATTCTTGAAATTTTGCAGGAGTATGATGGAAGAAATTAGAGAAGTCTGATTATGAAACAATGATTGGTAAGAGAAGTCATAAAATGACCAAAGTTTCTTGTTAAAATTTTGCAGATACACGAGTCACAAAAGGATCCAAGCCCCAACCGTAAATTAGTTTCCTCTACAATATCGGAGGATCCAACACATGAACCTTTCAAGCTTTTCTTACATGTCAAACAAAACTGAGAATATAAAATCATTCGCAAGAACTATGGAATTCTAGCATTGTTGGCAACGAAATGTAACCATCTAACATGAACCAGGGTCAATACATAATACATACGAGGTTATGAATTTTCTCATATGCTTCATTTTTACCATACCCGATTACCATGTCCATGGGGCCATCAGCTGAAGTGGTAAAAGTGAGATGATTAGATGCAAGCAACACCATATCGGAGCTTACTATACCATAATGTTGTTGATGCTACCAATTGAAATGTCATGTCAATCTCAGTTGACAGTTACCTGCGTCCAATATTACGGTGTCAATAAAAAAAAAAAAGAGGCTTCCTTAAGCCCTAGTATAAAACACAAACAAGCACACCTAATTTTTACTTAAAGAAATTACCTCAGCCTATAGTATGTGTCTTTGATTCACCACCAAAATGGCAATCAAGATCTAAACTGCCAAATCTCCTAAAATATTCACAAAAGTACTATTAGCAAAAAATACTCGACCATGCTCACACACAAAGAGATGGAGAAGGAACGATAGCTGTGGAGTACATAAAATTGTGGTGTCTATTCTTCAAGCAGAATTGGCAAAACATGTGGCAGTCATGAAATTCCCTATATAAAGTAGAAATTCCAAAAAAATACTCAAGAATCTCTTTTAAAAGAAGAAAACACAACAAAGTAAAAATGTATCCTTGCATCTAAATGCTAAGCAAGCTTACAAATACCATGCAAAAACAGTGTTCACGACAGGTTGGTGGGGGTAGCAAGTGGTACTCACTTTCGAGATTTCCAAATAAGGAAGGTTAGGAACACTTGTTCTAAGCTTGTTCATACTAAATGAGGGAGTAACATGCACCCATCATTTCTCATTCACACAGCCCCAACATGAATGTGAAGGCAACAAAAAAAATGGAAGCCTAATTTGCCGAAGTACTCCAAAACCAACTTGACTGACCTGTTAAGTACCAACACAGCATGTTCAATTACAAAAGCTTATCTACAAGATATGTAATCGAAGCATGCAAACTGACTTTATCCCATCCCCAATCTATCAAAATACTACTTTGCATCTTACTTCTGAAAGTTGTTTCAAACTTAAGCATAAAACATAAACCATTATTGTGGACCTTATTACCATCGTCAAAAGAATTGGAACTTAACACCAGTGATAAAAGAAGATTTTCAGCTAAATCATATCCTTTTGATGAAAAATCTCATGATCAAAAGGTTTCTATTTCTAGCAAGCAAAAGAATAATATACCATTGACCTAAGAGAAATACAAACAATTCTACTTTTTTCCTCTCGGGGGCTTCCCATTATCAAAATTAAGATCCAAAATTGATCAAACATAAGTACATATTGAGACATAACATGGAATTGAAAAAATTTCCAACCCACTTGAGCACCTTGGCCACTCCTCATTCACCTCCAAGCATCTTCGCTCTGAAAATATGTTTAAGAGGAACACTCAGAATATGTTGGCTTCCAAAACCTTGACACATCACACAAATAACAGGGGGCAAACGTTTAAATAGCCAAAAATGACATACAACACTGAAACAACTTAAGTCTACGCACAGCCCTAGCAATTCCACAAATTATATAGCAGAGCAAGTTCAATACATGCACTTTACTAATTCAAGGAATCAAGTTAAAAAGGCTTTAAGAAGGTCAGATGCCAAGGCACAATCCTTAAGCTTATATCTTAAGCAAACTATTACAGCCATCATGTGTCATGAATACGCCTTATGGTACAAACCAAGAGGTTTGGAATTCTACATCATCAAGTATACAAAGATGAATACACTTTTCATATATGTAACTATCGGCATAAATATATCATATATGTATCCAATAATAGTTTGTAAACAAAGATAAATACACTTTTCCCTTGATATGTAAGATGTCTACATTGTTGTGTAATGTGTACCAGACTACCAGTGCATACTCAAATATATATAAGCAAGATACACACAATGATAGAGATATATGCATTGAATATATACAAGTACATGCACATATGTAACAATAGAGAAAGAGAGGGAGAGAGAGATATCGTAAGTGTATATGTGGACCCCTCCAAAGTACAATTTAAGGGACACGCCATAAGAGTCCACGGGTGGGACATGTGTGTCCCCCTGTCCACTATGCGGACCCAGCAACCTCGAGGAGTGTTGGTGCTTCATAGACAATGACTAAATTGAACCCAAATAGAATCTACACTATAGATCTGATCCTTTCAAGATGTTCAAGAGCTAAAACAGGAATTGACCCCATATATTAACAACACCACCCATTTCTATGTGACATTTGCAAACGTTAACAAGAATCATGAAAATACAATATTTAGTGCCCAACTTGCGGAAATGATATGCTAAAGAGAAAATCCATGATAATTACCACTGACTTGTTAACTTCTGTGATGACAATCCTAGGAACTCCAACAGGACCTGGATCAATTTTTTCTCCCAGAGAAACGTTTCCTACAGCAAGAACACAATTGCACAAAGGATCTTGGCTGTTTCTGACACTTTCTTGATTGATGCAGTACTAACAACAAAATTAACATGATAGTCACAAGGCAGAATGTTACGTTACTCAAGTTTTTGTTTAAAACTTTTGGCCTCCGGCAATCTGAAGGGCTAAACTTCATTACAGAAGGATCCAGCAAAACATCATTGGCTGCAACCATGGTGAATGTTCAATTTGCATTTGTAGCAACTGAATTAAGCATGAGACATATTCAGCTTCCAGGAGACATAGTTATGACAGAAAACTAAAAGTCAATTGCATAAAACAAGCAAGCGGAAACGAATTCTTTTGGAGGCTGCTTAAGAAAAAAAACTATTTTCGTATCCAAACCATATTAAAAAGCTCCTTTTCAAAAACTATAACAATAAAAGAAACTCTTTTATGAAGCTTCCAAAAGTTGCCCAAATGCTATCACGTAGAGTAATACTCGAAGGGAACATATCAGATAGTACAATATTAGACTAATGCCATGGGAAATATATAACAAGAGTCCTTTAGATACATGTTGAGCTAAGTTAAATAAAAACTTTAGGTTTGATGCCTTCAAGCTAAAATTAGGGTGTGAGCAAGTTATAGCAACATCTCTCTCAAGATCCAGTAACCTGTGAAAAATTTAGCTGAACTCAGCCCCTTTCATTTCTTTCATCCTTTCATAAGAACCTTGAGAACATTAGAAAGCATCTTCAACCGGCAAGCGGCAAGCTTTGAGGCAGCCTATTAGACCCTCGTCACTCCTGTCAAATAGCAATTTGAAGTTATAAAGTCCGAAAATAAAAAATACAAAAACCCAAAAGCCAATAGAAGGAATCAGCAATTTAATTATGTCCATCGAAGAAAAATTAATTAGAGTACCAACAACTTTTAAAAACAAAACAAAAGTTTAGTAAATTATTCGGAAAGAACATGATACAAAGACCACCATCTATACATATCCAAATGTATCAAACTGCACAAACATGATTCATTCAACTTGCAGCTTCTTGGTAGCACATGGGGATGATGCAAGTAAATGGGTATCCAAATGTGGGTCCATGCACAAAGAGCTTCATTATTAAGAAAATAGTCATAATTGCACGATCTTTAATGAACCAAACAAATCACAGTAAATCAGTAACCATATATAGGGCTAAAAATGCGGCTGAGAAGCTGTTTTTCTACTCAAGAGAATAATTCCTCTAGTTATCTTTACATGAAGAGTCCTTCAAATTCAATGCTATAAATGATAAATTAAAGGGTAAATTGACCACCTACTTCACAAAATCACAAAAGAAGTCAAGCTTTGAGCTTTTTCGGAGAAGACCAAAAAAATTATACCCCACCTCCACAAATAAGAACTGTAAGTGACAAAATTAGATCACATTCTTCGCAACAACGTTTTACATTTTTCAATGAGAACGTAACAAATTGAACCAAGAACACTTTTGGAATGCCAAACCCCTTTATTTTTCCTCCTTTTTTTGCTGCATTACTTTGATTATGAAAATAAACCATCATGACAATGCTCAATTCTAAATTTATGCAGCAAATGGAATTGATCACCCCAAAATCCTATTGAAAAGACAACCAAAAACTCATATCCATATGATGTCTCAAATAATTCAATACTTAGAGCCAATACAAAACAGTTTGGCCCAATCTTTTGGTCAACGGACTTCTATGATAGCCTTATGAGAAGTTAGAACCTAAAAACAATATAAAACAGACCCTGAATACAAAAAAAAAACGACAAACAAAAAGCATCAAACTGAAAATTCCAAGTACTTTATAATAAAAAAAAATATAACCAAAAAACTAAAAAACAAAAGAATGCAAAAAAATTTACGCCAGTACACAATGTGTTTCAGGAGTGGGTTTCAAATTCAAGTGAGACAGATCTGATGAATTCGAGAGAGCGCCCGAGAAAACTGGGTAGAGCAGAAATTACACATAATCATGATGTACAGGTCTTGGGACCATTAAGCTAATACTGTGACCTATATCATGAAGACAAAAATGCAAAAGAGCGATTTTGTAGAAATTATCAACCAACTCTGAACCATAAATTTACATATATAGAGATAATATAAGCAACAAATAAAAATTGGGGCTCGCAATTAATTTACATGATCAGTTCGTATACATGAACAATCACCTGGAGAAGCAATAGCTTCATCATTTGTTTCCATCTTTGGGTATTCATTTACATATGAACCATAATGCATAGTCTAACAATGGACAAGAATAGATATGAAATTCATATACATGACATACGAAAACATCAGTACCTTATGCCAGCTGTACAATGTCCTCTTCCTATCTTTTGCTCTACATTCAGTGCATTCAATTCCATAGTTGCTCCATCCGGCCATAGTTCTACAAGCTGAATCAGAAACAGCAGAAGTAGCAAGAAAATTAGAGATGTACACTAAACGCAATTGCACCAGGCAAAGGTTAGATTCAGAATTATAACAGCTTCTTACACAAACACGTAATGCATTCCTTGAAAGGTTCAACATGAAACACCATCTAACTCTAAGCAGACACATGGCATACAAACCCTACCTAGTCTCAACATATATATTTAAAAGAGAGCACAAGCCAACTACCTCTTCATAAAGTTTCATCCCCTGCAGAGCTGCATCATCATCCAGCCCCTAGAACAAGGAATAAAATGAGTACAAAAAAGTAAGCAATTTTTCCAAATGAAGCAAATACTCTAACAATACAACGCAGTACTTGCCACTTGGACATAGAGGTCATAGAGATCACCAAGGTAATAATGTTGGGCAGTAGATAGATTATCATTTATGGAGGTGATTAATCCCTACCAAGGCAATATAAGAGCTATGCAGAAATCCCATAAATTGGACAATCGAACCAACTTTCCACAACTTTATTCCTCTCGTACGAAAAAACAAAAACTTCAATGCAAACAAAAGACGAAAAAATAACATTGAGTGTTTGGTTCCCAAAAAAGAAATAGGCTAGAAATGAATGTTTGGAAAATGGGGTCAAACCTTCACCCTTTTTGCAAGCAACAGGACCTTTGCAGTCTAAGATGGATTAAAAGGAAGTGTTCTACATAGAAGAAAAGACAAAACTACAAATTGGAACCATAGCCGTAAGGATTGGAAGGATACACCCCCTCTAAAAACACCTTTAACGACTTCAACCCATTAACAAATGCATAGGAAAATCATTATGTAACAATTACATAGGAAAATCATTATGTTTCATTGAACAAAAGTGAAACTCCAAAAAAAACAGATCACAAATTGGGCAGTAGAAATAAGAACATCCTAGAAAGAAATCATAATTTTCAAAGAAAATATAGAAAGTCTCAGAGACTCTCCATACCTGCACTGTGGAGGATATCCTTGTAAAGGAAGCAAGCTTTTTAGCTTCCAAACTTGTTGCCACAGATTCACAAAGTTTTTCAAATATCTCCTCAGCCTAAGAGTGCCATAAGATGAAAATTCCCATGAGCGGGTGTAAGATTGAGAACACTAAATACATCAAAACTGACAGGAAGCAACAATAAAATAGTATGCAGAAGAAGTAGAGAACAGGAAGCATACCACATTATTGGTCATCAGCCTTCTCTAAATTGGCTTTCCCAGCAATACTGAGCACAACAAAGTGTGAAAAAGGTGATTTATATCCAAGAAGTTCAAGAACTCATAAATGCACTACCATAGTAATCAGCCATTTGGCTGATCGAAGCAAGAAAAAGAGAACGAAGTAAAGAGACAACTAAAATTGGAATAAAATTAAGTGGATTAGATGGTTATGATTCTAAAAGCTAATCGAAAGCCCTTTCGGGATTGCTCATTATTGCAAACCAAAAAAGAAAATTGAGGATTAGAAATGGAGAGGGAGTTGGACCTGATTTGCGCAGCTTGAGGTTTGATTGCCTTTCCACTTCAGTGTTTTTTTTGCTTCCGCGGCATCCTCAACTATTAGTTGCTTTAGCAATCTTCTCTTTGGTTCCAATGTTGTCTCCCATAATTATAAAGGGCATCATTCCTCCCAAACCTGTGTTCCATTAACACGTACGTATGAAGAGAAGAGGGAGGAGGAGGAAACATAAGTGAACTGCCATAATAATTCTTTACAAAATCCAAATTGCAACCATAAATAACAGGAATTACACTACTGTGGACGGCCCACTGGAATTCGGTGCGGTTCGCGTTCGAAAAGATTGATTGTTTGAGTCGCCACCCGGATTTTAGGTCCGAACCCGAGAAACCGATAAAAAGATGACTCGTTACCCATTTGAAAAGGATTTCACTGATCTTAGTAAAACCAAAGATTTCTCGGATTCGGGGGTTTGGTTACGAGAGGGGAAGGGTTTTACGGCACCCCTCTCGCCCGGTCCGTGAACCGGTCTCTACTCGACATTTTGTGGGATTTTGAAAATATTTGAAATTCAACTTGTTCATGAAAATAGGGAGGTTGGGGATGGGAATCACATAAACAATAAAAACATAAAAGATATACTTAAAGTGGATGCTTGTGCTTGATGATTTACATGAGTGGAGATGATAACAACAAATAAAATTGTTACAAATATTTACAGAAAATGAGAAATTACAGAAACCGTACAACAATCTTAGAAAATGCGAACGCGAAACCCCAGCAAACTGTTTCACAAACTGGATTCCAGAATAGGGGTTGAGCGCTCAGAGACCAAGGCTTGAGCGCTCAACCTCTTCAAACCAGTTTGAGCGCTCAAGGCATACGGGTCGAGCGCTCAAACCAGGTCTTAGCCTCTATGAAATTTCACCTTTTTACGACTTCTTTTCGAGATCGATCACTGATTAAGGACTTTTCAAGAGAAACAAGTAAGAATAAACTGATTGATCCCTCAAAGAAAGATGAAAAGGGCATGATTTCAACGAGTTAATAAGGAAATGTTTTGAAAATAGAGGAACGAGGAAGGAATCCAGATTATGAACACAATAATAACAACTCACACACACTGGAAGCACACTGAATCAGGATCCATCATTGAAACAACAAAATGCCCAAGAACAGCTTGAGCGCTCAAGTGAGTGAACTTGAGCGCTCAAGCCATAATCTGACTTTCTGATTTCTGGCTTAGAAAGGGATGTTCGATGATTCTCAGGATCTTAAACATTTAGAACAAAGGTAAATAAAGAAGATCCAGTCACTGTTTTGCATTTACAATGGAATTTTAAATGAGATATTGATTTTTGATCATCATAATGTGGTTAGCTAATGTTCATGCATGTGTTTTGGAAACAAAGGTAGACTGTTTTAAGAATATCATGAACAAAGGTAACCATTAAATAATGATCAAGGCCGTGAGATGGCACAAAAACTGGCAAAACAAAGAAATCGTCCGTAACGAGGCTTGAGCGCTCGAAGGCCGAGGAGGCTTGAGCGCTCAACCCCCGTGCAACTGCAGATTGAAAAAGTGTTTAAGAACAATGTTTAGACCTCTGTGAGTTCAATTCAAGTAAGAAAAACTTGCTTGAACACACTAGTCTTCCTCAGAAGAACCAAAAACAGTGAGGTTTTCACATTTCGACTACCTTTCTGAAATGCTTGAAGTTTGGGCTTGATTCTGGGCTTGGGGATGATGATTGTGGATGGTTTTGGTCTATAATCTGGACGAATTGGACAATGTATGTGGTTGGATGATGATCAAAGGATGAATTTGGGATTTGAAAAGTGGTTTTGCCGATGGTTTTGGTAATGATTGAGTGGTTTCTGGAGAGAGAAAGGGATGATCGAATTTCTGGAGGAGTTTGGGAGCTAGAGTGTGAGAATTGCCAACCTCTAAAACCGGGGGTGGATAGTGGGTTTTATAGAGTGAGTGGGAGGGAAGAGAGGAGAGAGAGGAAGTGGGTTTTGGTATTTTGGGAGTATTTTTGGTGTATTTCTGCGGTTAGTGGGGTGTATTATACACAAGAGGATCGTATAAGATCACCCCAGACGCTCCCCATGCAGAAAATCTCATGATTAGATATTCTGCAGGTTGCTGACTGGACCAGGGTTGAGCGCTTAAAGCCGTGGGCTTGAGCGCTCAAGGTGCTTTCCCTGGGTTGAGCGCTCAAAGCCAGGGGCTTGAGCGCTCAAGGTGCTTGATGGCAAGTTGCTGGCTTGGCTTGGTTCAACACTGTTTGGGTTGGTTTGAGCTGTTTAGGTTGCTTGAGGTGGTATTTGGTTGATTTTGGTCAAGTTCAAGTCAAACTCACAAGTTCCGGGTAATCATGATTGGTCTGTTTCATCATCGGAAATGCTCGAGCGCATCTTGGGTTCAAAATTGGGGTGTCTACAACTACTATCGAATCAAGAGACTTTCAGCATCAAAATAGAAAACGAACCCTAGAATTGCTGAGATTGCTTCGTCGTAGCTAAAAGGAGAGACAAAATAGAGAAAAATGCTGAGAAATCAAAGCTAGAACCGTACGGATAGTTGAGAATCGGAGAGATTGCTGATTTTGTTTTGAATCGGCTTCAGAAATGGCAGCAACAGGAACTTTCAGCACCCTTTTATACAGCGCCGTATCAACAGTAACTGCAGGATAGATGATCGTCGTTGCAACAGTAACTGAAGGACAGTCGAAGTACCACACCGACGACTTTATGCGCAAAATCTGGAAAGAAAAGGTAATCTATGGCCGCTGTTTAGTTGAAGCTGTACGGAAGAAGCATAGCGTGTACCCAGCCTCCTTCGTCTCCACGTTTTGAGCTACAATTCCAGAGAACCACAATTCGGTGGACAACATGTGAGGAAATTACAGTAAGTACCCTAAACTCTATGGGAATTCAAAACTTTATTAATAAAGTGGCTATAAAATTACAAAAGTACACTAATGGCTATGAAATTACAAAAATACCCCATGTGGCAAGCGACCACTACGGTGGTTCTTTATATACAAGTGTGTTGAAATGCCCGTGCCTAAAGGCACGGCGCGTCGGCGTAATTTGAACTCAACTTAATGAACTACCATTTTGCTATTTACCACTGTAAATAACATTGAATGTAAATCAAATACAATTTATATTTAAGTCTTTATGCTTCTTAAGTTGAACAACAGTATGTCAATTACATGGACTGGGAGGACATTGATTGGAAAATAACACGCAAATAGAGAGTTTCAAATATAATTTTTCCACTGAAGTAGCGACAAATTAAAGAAAGCAAATGAAAATTTTATATTTCTCAGCAATCACTTGTAAGAGAACAACAGTATGTCAATTACATGGACTGGGAGGACATTCATTTTAAAGAAGAAAAAAGATACTTAGCAAACAAATTAGGGCCAGTGCACAGCTATTGAAATACGTCTTGTAATAAACTACCTCAGGTTACCCAAATGACTACTTATTTAAGCGAAATGAAATTAGGTACACACCTGATTCATTTATGTAAGAGCACATCATGTTAATGATCTATGGTCCTTGCAAAACCAAAAATTGTATGTAGTTTCAGGATTTGGTATTTCCATGTGCCATAAATTAGTCTTCCTTCAACAACAAAGCCGCCTCTACGTTTGTCTTATGTTGCAGACCCACATGCACACTGCACCTTAAAACAGAATTTGAACAGTCGCATCAGTTTTTAAACCCAAATTAAACATAAGGATTTCCATTGTCATCCAAACAAAACTAAACTAAGGATCCCAAAAAAAAAAAAAAAAAAAAAAAATCATACAAAGTTGCATAGTGCAAGTAGTGGGGGAAGATGAAAGGTAGATGAGTTTGGTGCCTATCAGCGTACAATATAGATTTCAAAAAAAAAAAAAAAAGAAAAAAGATTTCAGCCTAATACAACAAACTTGACACACATAAACCCATTAGTCAGGCATCATGGAAAGTACGATCTAATAAGCAAGGGAATGCAAAAGAGGGAGAGGACATAGCCAAGATGATGCAATAGACATCACACCACATTCTATTCCCCATGGAATTGGACAGAAACACACTTGGAAGCACAATTGACTGGAATAGAGAACTAAAACCTGAAAAAGTAATCCTCATCTTGGTGTGAGACACAATAAAATGCGGAAAACCTCCTGAAACATAATTAAAGAAGTAATCCTCATTTCGTTAATGATTAATGTCACTTCATATTATTACTTAATCGGTCCATCAGAAAGCTCCTAAAACGTCTCAGCAAATCCTCTAACCTGAGAGCAGAAGTTGCACATTTGGGTGATAAGCAACTGTAGACCTTTCCCATATAAAGAGGGCTATGTCACTTAAGCATAAAACAGAAGAAACCATTTTAAAAAAAGGAAACAAAGAACTATAAAAACTAATGAACCGATTAAACCATTCAAGAAACCTTAATCAATAAAAAAACAACTAATTTGTGAGTGTGAGAGTGTACCAAAACTGTAGGCGAGAGAAAAATGGACGCTCACTCTTGCGGCGAGTGAGCAACATAACCCATTTCAGAAATTCGTACTCTATAAAAACCCACCTACAAAAAGAAGATGAGAAAATGAGTAAATGAGAAAACAGAACTCAAGTCAAATGAGTAAATGGCTATTAGCAGAAACGAAATCACATGTGATTTGAGTGAAGAAATAGGTCATGGAAATTGTAAAGCTCGGATTTTTTTACCTTTTCTGCCGTTGGTGTTTGTATCTCCTCACATCTAAACGAAGGTAGTAAATCAAAACCCAGTGCTTGGAGATTTCACAGGACAAAACTGGCGGGTCGAATTTGGGGAAACAAAAACCCCAATATTCTTGAATGAAAACATAAAAACCTAGATAGTAAATCCAAAACCTTGAACCTCGAAGTATATAATCTCAGCAAACCCCAGATCTGTATATAATCTGTACAAAGCAGATTCAAATTTGGGGAAAACAAAAACCCCAATGAAGATTGAGAACCATATTAGGAGAGAGAAGAGACTTCACAAATCGACATACCTGGGAGGAGAGGAGGGGAGAGGAATCGATGTTGCTGGCTATGGTTGGCAAAGAGAGAGAGAGAGACAATCAGTGTACCAATTTGAATTTTGAAAGACTGAGCAAAAAAAATTGAATTTTGAGAGAGAGAGAGAGAGAGAGAGAGGTGGCAGAGGTGTTTTCAATCTCAGCCCTTGGAGCATCTTCCCTTTTCTCTTTCCCATGCACATGGTCCGTCACACTTTTGCTCGTCTCCACACCTCCCAATAGTTTTTGTTCCCAAGCTGTGCTGGCTTTTGGGTTTGGGCACAACCAAAGAGCACAACCAACCAACATAAGTTATCAAGATGATATTAAAAACGAAAAGAAGAAAAAGAAAAGGCTAAACAAATCATAAATACTTGTATTTAAGCTGCATCCTATAGATCCAAAGAAACTAAGTGATCTTTGAACATTGAGTAACGATAGTAACGTAGCAATTGTTCAGTTATATCAGAAATAACACAACAATTATAGGTCATAGCTATTGTCAAAAGCCTTTACAAAAAGTGGCTTCCCATTGATCATACCCCAAATGAAGTTTAGAAGACTTTACAAAAAAAGGGGTCATAAATAGTGCCTTGACTCCCATCCAACAGAAAAGCTTAGACTCCTCTGCTTTTGAGAGGCTTAAACTTCCTTTCCATGACCCTCCAAAAAGTTTGAGTATCAACTTTTATGTACCAGTTTAGCGCATGCACCACAATCTGTTGATTTGGTAAAACAATATATTAGCATATAGATAATGAACTAATTGATGAGTGTAAAAGGCAGTTTGAGACTCAGTTTACTTTGTTTAACCGCCACCGACGCAGTCGAGTTGAATTGGTCCTCTTAGCTCCATAGCCTTTTCATTCCAATCCTACAAAAGCCCAACCATAACATAAAGGTACTTATCAAAATATATACACTTAGCATTAGAGATGAAATTGGAAATGTAGTGTACCGTTTTGTGCAAGAGCAATTTCAATTGAGTCTGAATGCTATAGCAAAATCTCCGGATAAACAACATTTGTTGTAGTGTCTGTCTCATCCTCAGGGAGGAGGACACAAATACGATCAAAAGATGTGCATCTAGACAATGAGACATAGAGATGACCATGACTAAACACTGAAGTACGCAAATCTACACCAACATACTTTATAGATTGCCCTTGAGATTTATTAATAGTCATAGCATATGCCAAGCGAATTGGGAACTGTCGTCTAGTCATTCGGAATGGGAATTCAGAAGACGATGGTGTTAAGGAAATCCTAGGTATAAACTCCAAATTTCCCGCCTTTTCCCCAGTTAAAATCTTCGCTTCAATAATTCGAGTTCCACACCTAACAACCATCAATCTTGTGCCATTACAAAGTCCATTTTTGGGGGCAATGTTCCTTAACAACATTATAGGACAACCTACTTTTAACTCTACTCGAAAAGGCGGAAGCCCAGGAGGATCCAATGAGTTCAAATACTCATTGGGATATCGGTTCGTAATGGAACGATCAAGTTGATCATCTTCAGATACTTTATCTGCAGCTAAATAAGTGAATGCATCTCCTGGAAACACATTTAATGCGGCCGCATTAATGGCATTGACATCTTCATTTCGAGCAGAAAGAATTGATCGTTCTGTCAAATAAGTTGGGGTTGATGTATTTTGAATTTCCAGTTGCGGGTAAACTGCAGACAATAGTTCCGTCAGATCTTTGCATTTACGTATTGTTGGTGGAAGATGCACAATTTCTTGAGGGTTAGTTCCAACCTAAGAAAGTTGAGAATCATCAAATTAAGGGGATATAAATAGATAAATGATAGTTAGTTAATTAGAACTCGAAATTGCATAAAGAAATAGTTAGACAGAACATTACCTCCTTTAAGAAATTAGCAAAAGTAACATTTTGAGGATCCGCCAAATTCAGCCGCATGTTTAGATCCAATGTCAGAACATGTATACCGTTCCATAGATAAGATCGTCTCAATGACGCATTCACAATTTGTTCACGCGATCCTTTAGGTACAACTGGTAAAATTTGACGAAAATCTCCACCAAGGACTACAGTGATACCCCCAAATGGCTTTTCACTATCACATATATCCCTAAGGCTACGATCAACTGCTTCAACGCAATATTTATGCTGCATAGCAACTTCATCCCATATTATGAGTTTTGTTTCCCTAAACAATTCTGCTTGTAGTGATTTCTTGCTAAACCCACAGACAATATCTTCCAACACATCCAACGGAATGCAAAATGTTGAATGAGCAGTGCGACCTCCTAACGATAACAAAGATGCAATACCAGATGAAGCAACGGTGACAACCACATGGCCCAGGCTGCGACATTTCAGTGCGATCGTATTGTAGACAAACGTTTTTCCTGTTCCTGCTCCCCCATTCAGAACGAAGATAGTTCCCTTATTTTCGAAGACTGAAGAGGTGATAGCATCATAAGCAGCGCGTTGTCCACTATTTAGTCGATCAACATCAGTTTGTGTATCTACCTCCTGTGCCTCAATCTGAAGTTGTCGATGTTCTGAAATCAATCTGTTATTGACTACGACACTCCAATTTCCTGTTGGCACAGGCATAGGCGGGAAGTCAAGTAAGCTTTTACCTGATTCCTGTAGCAATTCATCCAAAAGATACAAACCATAATCTTCCACTTGGGCCTCGGTAGGGTTGGAAATGGAAAATAATGTCCGAATCTTATGCGCAAGATCATCGCATATATGGATACAAAATTGCTTCCATAGTGCACATGGATGTAGGGGAGAGCATTGTGTAAGAATTACACTAAACAATCTCCTTAGTTGGTATCCAGTTTTCATTATTGAAGCCTCTTGAAGACATTGTATCCATTCATCATCATCTTCCAAAAGCCCCCGAGCAACACATGCTAATCTAAAGGAATCGTACAATACATTGTTAACCGTGCGTAAGCATTCAAACGAATTAGGCCCTTTGACAACAGTTAATAGCAAACGCAAGTAAAACCTTTCACCGCCATTAGGGCTAGCAAAGTACATTCTGCCTATTGCATACCCCCTCACTCTTGGTGTCCACTGATTGTTGTTCTTGTTCCAAACAAAATATTGTGGGAATTCTTGGTATGTGTAAGGCTGAGAATCTTCATTTAAAGCATACCATGAGAAAAACCGAGTTAGAGTCGACACTTCTTGCGCAACCCTATTTCTGATAGTCTGGGGTGAATCTGCAGGATTGAAGACAAACTGATGCATGCCAGGTAAATGGAGGTGGAATCGTGTAACTGTTGGCACTTCTTCATGCATATGATGACCAAATATTCGCCAAGCAGCTTCTGGCGGGCCAATGTACCTTGCATCAAGATATTGCTGGATTTCATCTACACATCCCAACACGACGGTTGTGCGGTCATGACCCTTGTAAATGTATTTGTGGATATATTTGACACATCTCATCCCTGCACATACCTCTACATTGATATGGCAGTTGAACCGTTTGGAAAGATAAGGATTGTAAGGTACAACGTCCCTATTATCAACTTCATGCCCCCGAACAGCATGTACTTTACCATCATTGCGGCGACGATAGATGGGATATCCATTTTCATCCATGGTAGTTGATTCTACAAAAGCTCGAGGATATCTCTTAGTACACTTTCCATTTTCGTCCATACACGCTACATTCGGATTTCGAACACCACACGGACCATGTACCATACAACCTTTGACAGTTTCAAAAAGCGCAGGTTCATCATTTGGATCCGGAAATTCAGCACAAACTAAGTTGTCTACTTGAGCACGTGTTCGAATCTTATATGGACCTTCCAAAAAAAAAAGTGCATGCATATGTGGTAAACCTCTTTTTTGAAATTCAATTGTATAAACATGTGCCACTTTTTTACCAAAGACATTGTTTGTTCCAATCTCCTTCATCAAAGCCTTTCTTTTCATCTCGAAAACACGGGCAACTAAATCAGGACGATCTGTGGGCTTTTGATGCGGTAATAAAGCTGAAGTAATTTCCGGCCAACTGGGATTTGCAGTCATGGTGAGAAAAATATCAGGGTGCTGGTTATATCGTGTGATAGCCATTGAATCCTGAAAGATCTCAAACATATGTCGTGGACTACCGAGGAAAGAAGATGGCAAAATAAACCTCCGGCCAATTTGGTTAGGGTTTATCTCTTGAGGACCAATATCAGTAAAATCTTGGTAAAGTCCAGTTCGAAGTTTATCCTGATTGAGCTTATAGTATGTCAATCGATTTTGCTCTGTCGCAGCCCAAGCATCCACTAGAAACTCCTGGAAGAGTTTTCCCGACCTCAAAATGGTTGAATACTCTGTCGGACGCTCAAACAATCGATAACTATAAAATTGCAGCTGAGTAAGTCGATCAGAGGTATATTCCTTACGCTGAACGTCCCACTTTTTCATCTCAGGTTCCCATCCAAGTTCTCCATATGGGAACAATAAAACGTAATGCAGGGGCAAGTAGGCTGGGTGGCATTCATTGATTTGCATCAATTGATTATTTCCTTCTAGATGCAAGATGATATCTCTCATTCCACTGGCCTTAGTTCCATCCCCTGGTACGACAACTGCAATCTCATTTGTAGTCGGTAAATTGTATCGTCGTCGATCTGTAGACGCACTATAGTGAAGATGAGCTGGCAAATTCTGTCATGTCTCAGCTAATTGATTTAAAACCGCATAAGCTTGGCGAAACTTGCCTATGAAGGCATTCACCTCTGACAAACCCCATTGAATTATTTGAAGGACATCCCTCCTTAATTGAGGATTTCTTCGACTACGGACATCTAAAGCAGCACCAGGGTCTATAATATACAACTGAGCATATGTTCCATCCTGACCTGTTTGCGGTAGTAGTGATCCTGTTCGATGTCGTAATTCCCCATGGATGGTGAATGGAACAGGACCCCTCCCACTAAGCGCTCTGTCATCCCATGTCGCACCAAGGCTAGTGAAAGCATTGGCTGTGTTGTACATGCGAGTATAACTTCGAAACGATTTTGATAGATCATCATTACCATCATACAATGCTTTAAGTGGTGGAGGGGGTGTAGCAAGCAAATTTAGCTTTATTGTTCCTTGAAAACAGCAAGTTCCAAATAAAGGAACCCTTCTAGAAGACCTTGCCAATTTTTCATCCATCCAATGTAAGGCTAAACATCTCTCACAAAGAATATCCATCTTTCCAAGGTAATGCCTACCTAAATTTATGTGCGTAGGTGTATGAACTTTTGAACCCATAGGAATATCTTCAATGTCGACTCCACAACAAAGATCCTCTTCGAAGAGTTGGCTTATAGGAGTTGACCTACAAACATTTTGATTCACATTACAAATTTAAGGGCGCTGCAGTTATAAATTTAAGGATATTATCGAAAAAAATTGAACATGTTTTACCAATTTCTTTGTGGAGCAAATGATGTGCTTGGCTGATCAGTCGAACATGTGGAACTATGCGTGACCATTTGACGCTTTTGTGCAGGCTCAGACACATTGGTAGAAACTGTTCCTTGTTCCAAGCAAATGGGATGCCGACGACTGGCAATGGAAAAAGAGTTTATATTGAACATCGGTTGAAGACATTGTCCCTCTTGTTGAGGGTCTACTTGTAAGCGTTGTCCCAAGGGAATTGTGGTGGATTGTTTTAAGCTTCTTTCTCGCTCTCGTCGTGCACGTTGGGCCAATGTAACTTTCGATATAACAGTCTCATTGGGTACCTTTTGAAAGTAAAAGATTGATAAACGCAGCATAGTATCAATGATTTTTTATCTGAATGCTCAAAACTAAATATAATGAATCTTCGTGCATGGTATGTACTCAACATGGCATTATATTGTCAAAGTATAGTTCATAAAGACTGCAAAAAAGTAAATATAAATTCAATATCTTTTATCATTGAGTTTGTTCACTGAATAATATAAGAAACAATTGAATAACTTTTCAAAGAGTCATACCACGGAATTATCTTGACCCTTGTTTCTTTGTGGAGCAAATGATGTGCTTGGCTGATCAATCGAACATGTGGAACTATGCGTGACCATTTGACGCTTTTGTGCAGGCTCAGCCACATTGGTAGAAACTGTTACTTGTTCCAAGCAAGTGGGATGCCGACGACTGGCAATGGAAAAAGAGTTTATATTGAACATCGGTTGAAGACATTGTCCCTCTTGTTGATGGTCTACTTGTAAGCGTTGTCCCAAGGGAATTGTGGTGGATTGTTTTAAGATTCTTTCTCGCTCTCGTCGTGCACGTTGGGCCAATGTAACTTTCGATATAACATTCTCATTGGGCACCTTTTGAAAGTAAAAGATTGATAAAGTATAGTATAGTTCACAAAGACAAAACTAAATAAAAAACTAAATAAATTCAATATCTTTTTTTTTTTTGAGTTTGTTCACTAAATAATATAAGAAACAATTGAATAACTTTTGAAAGAGTCATACCACGGAATTATCTTGACCCTTGTTTGCATATGTCACCTTCGTTTTTCCCTTACCCATAGAATGTCCCTTTAGTTTTTCCACAGCTATTGCCTCTGCCCTTCTTTTCTCCTATTGATAAAATTTGGTAACATGCATTAGTAATGTCTAGAAAAAATATGATAAGAAAATAGTTTTAGTTGGAGGATGTACCTCACAAATACGAATATGCATCTCATCGCGGATTACAACCCCATTTCTATGATGATGAAGATCAACCTATGCATGAAAATTGATTTGAGGGATTAAAAAGGCTACACAAAGATGATAGTGATTAAAGGAGAAAGAGTAAAAGTCTATGGTGAGTAGGAACAACTATGCTGGGTAGAAACCTCTCAAGTGTTATCAACCTCTTTGGGGCAACTGGAGCTATGGCCAGTCGAAAGGACCCCAAGATTAACCGAGGTGTTATTAAAAAAAGAAGAGAAAATGGACGACTTTGATAAAACAAAAAAAAATTACAATTATTTTACAAACAGTCAATAGAGTATGTAGTACATTTGTAAACTTCAACATTAAGAAATGCACGGAGGGTCCTACCGGGGCATTTTCTTTTCCCTTGTTCGCACATGTAGACTTTTGTTTCCCTTTGCCCATACAGCTTGCCTTTAGTTTCTCTGCAACTTTTGCTTCGGCATTTCGCTTCTCCTTTTAACAAATAACAAACATGAATTAAGGAATGATACAAAAAATATATACTTGATGGAAGTACTTCACAAAATTATAGTAAGAGCTGTCATGGTTCTCAATATAAATAGATCTCATTCCCTAGGCGTACTTGACGAATACGAAGTTCCAACTCGTTGGGGATCACAACTCCACCATTTCTGTGTTCACGAAGCTCAGCCTACAAATTGAGTTGTGAGAAGTTAAAGCATAAAGGGGCCTTAAATTTAAATTTTAACCAACGAAGATTCATACCAAGGCATTATCTTTTTGCTTGTTCGCAACCATTGCCTATTGTTTTCCTTTGGCCATGCGGTTTGCTTGTTTAACCGCGGCTATTGCTTTGACCCTACGATCTGCTTGGTCAGAAAGTGAAAATGAACAGTTAATAACCGTATCCCGGGTATGTAGCATGACAGAGAAATCCATGTAAAAAACCTAAATTATCGGAGAAATCCATTAACTATTGTGTCAATGCCCCACCGAACTTAAAAGAATTTCAAGGATTCCTCCTCTTTGCCCCCATACACATCATTTCGTTCATTGTAGAGTGATACAGAAACCACCGGGTCCTCCAAAATTTATTGACCGAACTTCCTCCAAGTCGTAAACACTCCTATTTTCCTACTAGAATCGACCCAAGCATCCACATTCCCCACACAAAACACCCACAGAAAACAGAGTATTAGAAGAGTGTAAACCCACTGATTTTTCCACACCAAGCGTGAACTTTTTCGTTGCTTCTTTGAGTTCATAAAAAACACAAAACCTTAAACTAATAGGCTTGAGCAAAGCTACCCAAAAAAAGGATTGCTTAAAACCTTAAAACATTCACCAAAAAGTCCATGTTATCAAAGTTTTAAGCAACTGCAAAGATAGAAAACGCGGCCGTAAGTTTCCAGGGTCATTTATCCTTCTCTTTGCTTTATTATTTCAAATTTTTACCAAAAAGAAAGTGAGCCCAACAATTTGGGAGATTAAGTAGTTCATGTTGATGGATGGTCGTTTGCAGAAAATGGTAACTGCCCCATGGTTTTGTAACGGCGTTTCATTTTTTACTCTTTCAGGATTCGATGGAGAACGCGTCAGGCTGTCCGGGGTGGAGGCCCAGAAACAAAGAATAGCAATTGCCACAACTGGTAAAGGATCTTCTTGACTAAGAGTCCTGTGATTTTGTGGGTTTTTCATATTCAACAACGAACTATGACCTCGTACCTTGTCGAAGATCACTAACATCAGTAATCAATACCTACCACAATGCTGTTTAAAAAAAAATAGCTACCACAATGCCCCTTTGATCGAAGATATCGCAATCTATATGATTGGTATCAATTTTTATGCCGACACATCCAATATTGTGAAGCAAAACTCCAATATTGTTATGTAGCAAAACTAAAGAACAGCAATGAACCTAATTAATTCTACCATGCATTTTTACAAACACCATGAATGCAATAAAAAAAAACATGTAAAGAACAGCAACATGGAATCTATTTATGAAGGACCAACAATATGTTAGAAAACTTGTATTAAAATTTTTGTAGAACACCTGGTTGTTGTCTGGCATATGATTTCGCTAGAGCAGAAGATGGGAGGAGTTTATGTCGCTGATAGTGGTCATTCGCGGACGGGGTGCTGCTAGGTTGCTTGGAGCAAATCTGGCGTGAGAGATGGTGAGTGGATGGGGTGATGCGGTGATGCGGAGGAAGGCAGAGGGAGAGAATTGATCGGGGGGAGAGGGAGAGAATAGATCGTCAGAGAGAGAGAGGGTCAAGTAAGAGGGAGGGTCTGTGGTTTGGGCGGGATAAAGTAAGAGGGAGGGCCTGTGAGAAGCAATCTGGGCCATTGATCAAGATTGGACGGCTGAGATTTATGGGATCAAAACATAAGTTCAAAAAACCTGAGCTATCTTATTATAGAGATATTTATATTTTTTAAGCTAATATATATATATATATATATATATATATATACAATCAGCTTCCTGTCCAAGCTTCCGGATATTTGAAAAAATCCGGACCTCTTTTCTCAGGCGTTGGATTTGTCATAAGGGATGAACGTTAGTAGCTCTCGCGGGTCGTGGAGTTGGGTAAAATCATCTCGCGGGTTGATGATCCGGGTCATGTATACAGACGGGTCTTACCCTTCCCTCTCATTTCACGCATTCCACACCACAGAGGAGAGGAGAGAAGAGAGAGAGAGACCTAGTGGAAAACCCTATTTCGATCTCTCTCTCTCTCTCTCCACTAGGTCTCTCTCTCTCTGTGTTTCGATCTGTATGAAAACCCTATTTTTTGTTTTTCAGGTCGTTTTAAATCGAAACCCTAGAGGGCCCGATCGAAGATTCGAACCACCACCGAAGACCACGGACACCACTCCAGCAGGTCTCTCTCTCTCTCTCAGAGGTAAATACGTAGCTGAGTTTGAAAGAGGTTGCAGTTAACAGTGTTACGACATATGTAATAAATAAGAACTAAACCAACACAGCTATATAACTTTGCCTTGGGACAGATTAGAAATGGAAACTCGGGTAGCGGTAATATATTGTTGATGTAGGTTTTACGTATGTATAGTCATGTTTATGCTGCTCAATTAGAAAGATGTAGGTTTTCCATTAAATTAATGTTACTTTAGATGCAATTCGTTTCCTCTGTAGAATACTATGGGGAAAGAATACTACTGCTGTAGAAAGAAACTGAGATGTGCGTGCTACATCAAGAAAAATATTTGCTAGTCTGTTCATATATAAAAAGGAGAAATTACTTTCATAGTTGTTTTTTCTAACTAAAGTATCTCCAAATTAATGCTTGCAAATGGATACGTATGATAAAGTAAGTATTGTAGTGTTAAGCCTGCTGTTCTGATTTTCATATTCCTCTATCTCAGGTCTCTAATGCATTTGCAGAAAGAAGAATTTCACTTGAAGACTATGTTCATGCTTTAAAGACTGTTGTGGGTATTCCCACGCTCATAGAAGCTGTACGAATTGGGAAGGGGAAGGAAGATCTCACAAACTTTTCAATGGAGCCCACCAGAAACAAACAATTGTTTTGTGTCCACCCTGAAATACCAGTTGGCAGAGCATGGTCCTCCCTAACTTTCAGGGACATAATTAAGGTTCTAACCGAAGACTTTCGATTGAGCAAAGCTTGATCAAATGATATTTTCTGGGAAGCCGTTTAACCTTGTTTGCTAGCGAGAGGATGGCATTCTGAGCAGCCCAAGAATAATTTTTGCTATGGTTCCAAACATCAGCTGCTTTTTCTTAAGACTGATGTAGGTTTTGGCCTCAAGTTTGGAATATTTTGTTTTTCAACATTGTATTGAGAGATGAATGTACTTGTACTAAACCAACTATGGCTTCAAGTTTAGATATTTTTCTTTTTTGAAACATTGAGACGGTGCAGTGACTTAATTCATGTATGTTACATTTCATTTGCAATTGATGAGCAGAATGAGTATGATCTCAGCATGGATTATGGTGTATTTATATGCAAGTAGGATGTGCTGCTCGGCATGAGTCTGAAATAAACATTAAGTTGGGATGCCTTGACGTCGGGCTAGACCGAAACCAAGTAAAACTTTGTCGAATTTTCTTAAAATACCTTGCAGGCAGAAAATTTTTATATTGGAATTGAGTTATCTGTAACTTCTAACTTGTGGATAGTGCCTTTGGTCATTTTGAGCTCACAAACTCCCTTTGCATAAATACTCCGTAGCATGTATCATATCAATAACCTGATTAGTTTTTATATGGTTGCATGGATTAAATGTTGTGGAAACATGCAGTTCTCTGTTTGTAAATGATCTCAAATGCAAACTGGGAATGCCGATAGCACAATGCTGTACCAAGTCTAACAAATACTAAAAGCATGGCTTGTATAACTGATCCAAGAAGCAAGTTACATATGAGAGCTTTATGGCCTAGCCCAACGCCTCGTGTCTAAAACAAACAACAACATTGACAAACAACAAAAAAATTGAGAGCTTTTATCATATCATAAGAAGCAAGTTACATATGTGATTGACGCATTTGTGTCATCCACCAGAATTACTCATATCCCTATTCAAGAGATCTAAATGATCTAAATGAGACACATGCCCTTGATTCAGCAAAACCGTCTCCCACTTCTTGTTGGCATAGGTTCTCTGGCTTAAATCCCCTTTGGCAAAACTCCATCGCGATCCCTCCACTGCTTGTGCTTCTCTAGCTAAGTATGACAGTTTGTGCTTCTCTAGTTAAAAACCAAGCTAGTCCTTCACGCCTATCATGGCACTCTGCGGTGCAAAATGCACGCAAGTAGCTGCACCAAAACATGATATGTACAATATGAAAGGTATCCAACAGTACTTCAACACCCTTCTCATATATAATTTTACTCGGCAAACCAGAATTACTCATATCCCAAATGATTCTTAATTCACAATGCGCCTTAATTCTTTACCAAAGCCTCAAACAATTTTAATATGAGAGCACTTAAGAAAAATGCAGTTTTGCACATTAGAAAAATGCAGTAGAAAGGCGCAAAACCAAATAGGTTGGCACCAACACTTCGACCCAATCTTGAGCTGATCCATACCCAACAAGAACACAACATAATTGATCCTAGGAATTGATGACCAAAGGGACATAGAACACACTGATAAGCCCCCAAAAGTTTTAATAATGGGGCTTATCTCGCTCAATTTGATCACACACACGCGCATTATGTTGCTTTAAACTATTAATTTCGCGCAAGGTTGTTTTTTGTAGTTTTAGGTAAAATTGGAGAAATAAGGCGTGTTTTGACGCCATTGTTAAACCAACGGATGCCCGAGCACCGGAGGCCACATGGCACCCCGCCACCGAGTCCCAAAAGTCAAGGAATGAAGTTTTGAACAAGACTCAGGAAGCCTAGAGGTCATGATGACAAACCGGAAGGTCAAGGGATCAAGACATAGAAAAATCTCAGTTTTTACATGTTCAACTGGTAGACACTTTTTGCTCTACAGGTTGAATGGGAACAGAAAGTTTTTCAACCGATAGACACTTTTTGCTCTACCGGTTGAATGGGAAAAGAAAGTTTTTCAACCGGTAGACACTTTTTGCTCTACCGGTTGAAGCTGCATTTTTCTGCAACTTTTGAGCCCGATCAGGAAATATCTTGTGGCATTTTTGTAATAACTTTGGACGACTTTTGGGCCCTTTATAAGGTCCCCAACTTCAGAATTTTAGGGTTATCACTACCTAAGCTTATTTTTCCACCTTCTCTCTCTTCCTCCATTAGTTTGTCCTTAGATTAAGCTCTACCTTCTCTCTAGTTTTTGAAGCACTTTCACTTAGTTTCAAGGTAAATCATCTTCTTTAATATTGTAGTACTTGTTGAGACCTTTATATAAATCTAGTTTATTTCCGTTTTTATCGGTAAATTTGTTTTCTTGTTTTCCTAACTAATTCCTTTGAAAACTCTTGTTCTTATTAGTCGTTTGTGATTTTCTCAAGTATTAAAGTTGTAGGTAGACTTATAATCTTCAATAAAAATCAGTTTATAAAGTCATATGTCATGTTCTTCATTTCCTTTATAAAATTAGACATGTTTTACTTAGTAATGATCGAGTAGTCGTTATAGGCTCGGTCATGGGGTGATTAGCACCCCGTGACTTAGGTTTATTCGCTCTCCTCGCCATTAGGGCTGTAAATGAGCCGAATCGAGCCGAGCTTTAGAATATTCAGGTTCGTTCATTAAGTTTTTAAACGAACTCGAGCCGAGCTCGAACTCAATGAAATTTAGACGAGCAGAACTCGAGCCGAGCTTGCCGAGGTTTGGATCGAACTCGAACTTGTTCACGAGCCTTAACGAATGAAAAATATTAGATATATATACTCTCATAAAAGTCTAAAACTTCAAATAAATTTTTTATTTTGTTCATAAAGAAGTCTATACATATACAAAATTATAAACACATGTTAAAATTTAAGTTTATAATACTTTTTTTAAGTTCATACATGTACAAATTATAAAATATTCATTATGTATATGAAAGTTTATACATGTTCAAGGTTATATATGAAATTCTTATGAGATATTCATATATATTCGAAGTTCGCGAGCCTAATCGAGCCGAATATTGTCAAGTTCAGGTTCGGCTCGTTTATTAAACGAGCCTAAAATTGAGGTTCAGGTTCAGTTCGTTTAGTATTCGAATCGAACTCGAACGAGCCTTTACCGAGTCGAGTCTCGAATAGTTCGCGAACGGCTCAGTTCATTTACAGCCCTACTCGCCATAATGCAAACATTGCTTGTTAATCAAAGAGTTAGGATTAATTTTATGTATCAAAATTGAGATTTGTTAATCTCTTTGATCACTCGTAGCCAAGGGCTTGTCCACTTGGCACGTGTGATGCTTAGGGCGATGTCAATCCAAATGTTTGTCTAAATGGCACTAGAATCCTACTCTTTGTGAAACACCATTTCCAATCAAACGAGTTTAAAAACCAAATCTTCCGTTCGGGGTTGTTTAACGATGCCCCCGAGCCGGTTATTTAGAGGAGAATGAATCGGCCTAAGGCATGGGTGTTGTGAACCCCTTGACTCAGCCTTGTTTAAATTAGTCTTTTTAAATCTCGCGTCATTTACGAAGTTAAGTGAATTCCACCCCCAAACTACTAAGCCAAGTTTGCCGCTTTAAGGCTAAAACCAACATTCGCAAGTCAACACTCACGCTCAACGCATTCGGTCTTTGTGGACTCGACCCGGACTTCCGGTTATTATGCTACCGCCGACCTAAACCCTACGCTTGGGGAAATCATATTGGAATACAATCCAAGGGCGCAAGCACACTCTCTCTCTCATACAGAATCAACGCTCTCAAATTTGACCTGAAAAACATTTGCATCGAGCTCCAACCGAAAACACAGAAGAATGAAAAACTAAAAATGCGTATCCATAAAACTTAAACTTTATTCTTTGCATCCAAAACCCCAAAGATTGATCAATAGCATTTGGGAGCAAGTGCCAGAGCCACCCAACAAACATTCACGTTTTGAAATGTCAGAAAAGATGAGAAAATAAACGAACAAAACCAACTATAACAAGACCAAAGCCAACGGGAAACTTCTGCATTCAAACTTCTATATTCCTCATACCCCACACCCACCTCATCTGCAATATATCAAACATCAGCATTGAAACTTCAAAAAAATTCGAAACCCAAATTTTTGCAACAGATCTAGGGTTTCTTTTTTTGAAATAGAGAAACACAGATGCAAATCGAAAGAGAGAGAGAGAGAGAGAGAGAGAGAGAGAGAGAGAGAGAGTAACAGAGAAGAGACCTTGTTTTTCGCGATGGAGATGAAGATGATCTCGAGAGACCTTGAACTTATGTTTGCTTCGCCTACAAACAAAAACTAGGGTTTTAAGATGGAGAGAGAGAGAGAGAGAGAGAGAGAGAGAGAGAGAGAGAGAGAGACGAGACCTGGAGATCGAGAGGTCGAGGAGGAGTGGTGGTGGAGTCTGGGATGTTCATAGGGCTGCTCAAAAAAACCGGTGAACCGTGAATCCGGTCCGGACCGAACCGATCCGTACATTTTGGATTTTAACCGTGGATTAGTGGTCTGGACACGGATTCAAAAAATAAAAAACCGTGACTTTTGGATCGGACACGGATTTTTATTTTGAAACCGTGGATTAACTGATCCGGACCGTGAGATTTTTATTATATATAATTTTATCACTTTTATAATTATAGTTATATAGATATTGTTAATTTAGCAGACTTACGGTTTGGTTGTACTGTTGTAGTAGTTATGATGCGAATATTGTTATCTCTATAAAATCTAGGGGGGTAAAGTATTATAAGTGCTACTATATATACTCTCTATTTGTGAGTGAACTGGAAGTAACCATCTACTATTGTCTTTGTGAGTGAACCGGAAGTAACTATTTGCTATCCTTTGTGGTAATATAAGTTTGTGTCTTTGTTTATTCAGTTATATAACTATCTGCCTAACTGCCTTTGTTGTTTTATATTGGGATTTCCAACTTTGAACTTTCTATTTAGTGCATTTGCTACTTGCTAGTGCCTTACTGCCTTTGTTTGTTGTTTTTTCCGAATAAGTTGAAAATCCGCAGATTAATCCGGAACCGATCCGTGACTCACGGTTCGGATTGGAACCGAACCGTGAGACTTTTGGATCGGACACGGATTATATTTTAAAAAAACCGTGGCTCGCGGATTAGGATTGGATTCATGCCAATCCGGACCGATCCGGACCGTGAGCACCCCTAGATGTTCATCACGTTTGGAATCGCCTCCTCCTCCTCTCTCTCTCTAACTCTGTTTGAAAGACCAAAAGAAATGAGAATGGGTCGAACCCGTATGAAGTCATGACCCGCGTGAGGGGATTTTACCCGGAATACGACCCGCGAGACCCATCTCTTTTCCCAGCCGTTGGATCTCTTTTCCCATACGTTTGGAGCCCGGATTTTTCTCTAGTCCGGATGCCCGGACTGAAAGTGTATTGTATAATGGAATACTAGCTAAAAATAGTTATAAATGAATATTATTATTACTACTATTATTAAAATAAAAAATAGGGTCATTACATGAAACTATGTATTTTAAAAGGTAAAAAATATCCATCAAGCAAAAACCCAATAAATACGATATTAACTTCAAAATTATCAGAATCAGAAAAAATAACGGCCAGTCCAAGAGTACTTCGACAAACACCCTTCGCGTTTACATACCAACAATCCCTCTTCTTTCCGACTGTTTCCGCTACCACTACATCACCTACACCCCTCTCTCCCTGTCTCTCTCTCCCCACCTGTTTCCGATTCCCACTATCATCACGACCCCCCGCCGCCCCTAGAAGCAACACTGTAGCCTACGATTACGAAGCTTTCAAGTTGAGGGGAGGGAGAATATGCCTCCGAGAAAAGAACCTTGCAGGAATTTCCAGCGTGGAAGGTAAGCTATCATCTCCACCGCTGCCATTAAACCGTCACTAAACACCCAATTCCGTTTTTCTTGTTTTGCCTTGTTTGTTACTACAAAATACGTTAAGGCCAATTCCGTTTTTCTTGTTTTGCCTTGTTTGTTACTACAAAATACGTTAAGGTTTTCTACCAATCATTAAGAGCGAGAATATTAGCTACGTGTGGTTGGAAATTCGCAGACAATATACTGGCTCTACTGCAACTATAAGAGTATCATCTGAACTGCGATGTCATGGTTGAAGCTTCATATTCCAGTAATTTGTTCTCTGCAAACTTCCTTGTTCGTACAATGAGAAGGATGAAATTCCCTGAAATTATGTCCGGAGAGAGATATGTGTACCATAGAACCATAGAATGTACCAGCGAAATATGGAAAATTCTAAAATCCACCCAATGGGCTGATTATAAGGCTTAAAAAGTGTATGAGAATGTGAAAAATGTATAGGAATGTGTAAAAGTGTATGAGAAAGTAAAAAAAATACATTGGAGTATGTGTTTTTTTTGTTTTTTTGTTGTCTTATTGTCAGCCCACTGGGCTGACAATAGAAAAACCCAAATGTTATTACTCCCTCCCTTCCAAATTAATAGTCCACTATGAAAAGTCGTGCAATTTTTCAAATCAAAGTACTTCCGTGTATCATTTTTTGAATTTTTTCGCACCAAATTAAAGTACTCGACGAGTACTTTAATTTGGACGAGTACTTTAATTTGGTGCGAACAAATTCAAAAAATGATATACGGAAGTACTTTATTTTTTGATTTGAAAAATGGTAAGAGAGAGAAAGTGGGGCTCTTATTTAGGAATGGAGGGAGTAATTTTTTTGGGTAACGTTATGCATTTTGTGACTTTTGCCGGTATCGAGTCAAGTATCTGATTAGAATAAATTATTATTGTTTTCATGGTGGCCGTTTGATGAGATTTGTTCGTCGGCCATGTAGTTCGACGTAAGTGGGGCCTAAGATAGGACTGCATGTGGTTGTTTACAGATGACGTTAGGGTGAGGAATTTTTCTGGGGTTATGATTGTGGAGGATGGAAGGATGCATATGGCCCTTGGGGTTTGTGTAGGATTGTAGTTAGCTTGGATTTAGAAGTGCCTTGCTGGAATTTTTTGCTATAATTAGTGCTGTTGGTGTTGAATTAAAGGTCAGATTCTAGCGATAGGGGTATGGATGCTTTAGGCTAAAATGGAAGGGTGTTTAAGTTAAAGTCATTTACCCAAAAAAGAAGAAGCTAAAGTTGCGTCTGTGCAAGTGGGTGCGGACTGCAGGCATTAAGCCAAGGTTCAATGGCTGGTATTTCATAAGGGCTGCAGCAAAATTGCGAACAACTAAAAACAAAGAAACAAATAGATGTTCATGTGTCTCTGCAGGACCAGATCACCAGAACACAGGGCAGAGCTAGTGTCAGTAACAACACCTCCTTTGTCAACCTATCCCTTTTAGCTAGTTTCCCATGAAAAACCAGCCATTGAATGAATGATCATCTGGGGATGTGATGAGAAGACCTTACCAAATGACAAAATCAACCTCAATGACTTCCCCCTCGTGGCCTGCCAAGCAGATTGATAGCTGTATTCACCTCTAGAGAGAGCCCAAAGACCTTCATCTTCCTTTGACAAATTATGAAGGAAATTTGCAAGGTTATGTTAAAATTATCTCATTTATGACGAACCCAGCTGTGGGACATTTCTATTCTAGTACTGATAAGAGCTAGTGGAAGACACTTTTGCATCCAAGGATCTCCTGAAATTGAAGACCACCCCTTTCCCGAACCTTTTGAACAAAGGACCCAAGGGATTCCAGTTATCCATCCAAAGATAGGTATTATTTTCCTTTACCAACATGTTTAATGATCCTGGTCTAGGCTTCTCAGCTTCAAGATTTGCCTCATGGTCCATCAAGAGTCTGGTGGTAATTTCAATGACCCGAATCATAGATTTTTAGGGTATCTGTCTTCTTGCAAATTGCCCACAAATGCGTTAACTGTGTATCTTTCCACAGCATAGCCCTTAACACACTCTCAATCTCAGGCACAATCTTCCTTGTGAGAATGAAATGCCACCCCGGTTGATTTGGATATAAACAACACAGAACTAATAAGTTAGTCCCTTCCCCAACACGAAAGTGACTTGTTTGACAGAGTTTGGATCCTTGAAATGATCCCTTCCTGAAGCATTGCACCCTAGTGGTAATTAGGGGAACCCCCAGGTACTTGACTGGAAGGGAGGCTTCAGGAATAGCAAGCGTACTGCCCAAGATCAGGGAGTATACCTTGTAATCTGTTAGCCAGGACTGCAGTCGCACACTTGTAGATCACATTGCAACTTGCAATGGGCCTACCTAGTGCCACTTTCAAAGAAATAACTAACTGCTTGAAGGAAGTCCCAGTTTCTCTTGTGAAAAGCAGAGTTCAAACCATCAGGGCCTGAGACTTTGTTATTCTTAGTGAAATTCAGTGCTGAATGAATCTGCTTATCTGAAACTGGTTTGATAGGCCTGGTCGGAATATCAATTGCCTCTTTTTCCTCAGCAAATTTAGTGCCAATAAGACCCTATAATACCCCAGCATTATCAGCATCCGTCTCTGGTGAAAGACCCTTGAGCTCCTAGGACTCAAGGACAGGCATTTAACCCTTGCTTTTGCTTCTTGAATGACTTTTCTGCATGACTAAAGTCAACAAAGGTACTCAACAACTGCTTTTCCTTTTCACATTAGAGCGGCAACGTCAGCGAGCTAAAGCACTGCTCTTGGATGCGCCCTTATATCTTCGCTCTCCATGCCTTAAAATTATTTTTTGTTTAGACTTTTGGACATTCTTGTATCTCCTGCGTTAAGTTATTTGTGGTCTTTCGACACTGTTCTCAGTTAATACAGAGACTGCCACGGGATTCTTAATATGTCAAATCTGTAAGTAGATAGTGTGGCCTGGAGAGGGAACATTTTCGTAGGCATGTTATTGGTTTCTTCACTCTCTCTCCTATGGGTGATACCGTTTCCTTATGCTGCCTAAAGGTTAATCTATGGATCCAATGTTCTAGTTTATTATCCTTATTCATCATCTCACTAGTATTTCTGTTGAGATACCATTTATTTTCCTATGCGTGTGTGGATATCATGTAGTGTCAGCTTATCTACTCCTTGACGTGAGAACGGATCCTTTTTTACTTCTAAATCCTCTCCTTGCCTCCTCCAGTTGTCAATATGGTGAGCGGTGTAAGTTTCTCCATGTAACACAACAACCAAAGCCTACTATATTCGGGTATGGCGTTCAGAGTAGCACTCAATTTCAGCGATCAAGTTTGCAACAGCAAAAACCCAATTCTTTTGGCTTTGGTGTTCAAGGTGGCCCTCAGGCAAGAGGGGCGAATGATTTTGGATCCAAAGAGGAACAGTTCAAGGTTTGGTCCTCCTTCCTGAATTTCTTGCCCCTATTTGAATAATGGACACACCTTTTGCCACATTGTCAGTGAAGTACTGTTTCTCTTGGATGGAGTTGGTGTAAAAACCTGATAGGATTTGTATCTTTTTACTGGTAACATGTCATGCTTTTATATTTGTTAGTTTTAAGTTCTTTTCATGTGCATCAGCCTTTTGAAAATACTTGGACACGTTTCTCCCCCATAAATACTGGTGGCTCCCATGCATCACGGCAACCTGATAACCAGCCTCCGACAGCTCATCATAAGTGAGTGCTTGAGCAATGCTTAGATTTCTATGTTTGTTGCTTTATATCTTTGAGTAATTGTTAGTTCATCTTGTTGATTGGTTTTGTATACTGCTCAAATGCGTTGTGATGTGAAGGTGCACAGATCCTGAATTGTGTAAACGTCAAATCTCTGAAGATTTTCAGCATGAAAGACCGCTTTGGAAGCTTACTTGTTATGGCCATGGTAAGAGGTATGTTTTACGAACAATGTCAGGCACTTTGAGAATGTTGGTTTTCAAGGTTTCACTGGAGAACAGATTAGTTGGAACAGTGAGTTTTAATGGGGAAGGGAAACTGGTGTGTAAGGAGCCGAGAAAAACTGAGAAACAAATATTGGGCGTTTTGAGTACCGCGCAAATATGAGAATGACATGCAAGTTTAGAATGTTTTTAATCATAAAATAGGCCAGTGTAATGGTCGGAGTCACCCGTAACAGGTATTGGCAGTATCACCGTATGTAATAGCTTCTCCATTTGACCTTTTAGAAAATGTTTGTTAAGTGTGTGTTACATGACAAAAAGTGTTAAAAGTGGGTCTCGAAATTGTGTTTTAGAGGGTTATTAGGTAGAAAATACAAAAGAGGTACATCGGACATTTTTTGATGTTGGTTAAATTGTAAAAAAATTAACAAAAAAAAAAAAGACACAAGATATATGTAATATATTATATAAATCCCCCTCTCTCCTCTCAATTGGCTACCTGTAACACTAGTAAGGTGCAGTTACTGTTAAAGTGTAAAGAAAAGAATAAAGTGGGAGGAGAAGAGAAGCAGGTGAGAAACATATGTCGAAAGAGAGAAGGGAAAATTAGATCTTGCCTTTCTCACATTGATTATTTATACCAAGGATGTTTCAAGTACTAAAATACCCCTAGGTAACAAAACAAAAGGTTTAAAATCATCGATTATTTACTGTTACACTCTCTCTTCTTAAGGCGCGGTCCCCTCTCTCTATAATGAAGAATCAAAATCGAGGTGGTGTTTTTATTTAATAAAATCACTGAACTGACTGAAGTGTTCAAATGGATCATCAAAATGTAAACAGTTTCATTAACTGCATAGGATCTGACAAAAACTAAAGTAAAAAGACCAAATGGAGATGCTCCAACGCTGGAAACCTCATTCTTGATTTTGTATTTTTTCCCCTTCTTTTTGAAGCTGTAGCAAGTATCATATAACTTGTTACTAAGCATGCTTACTTCAATTTGATTGGTTGTAAAGGTCCTTAATAGAGACGATGATACCTAGGATTGATATTATATAATGTACATTTGAAATGCTATAGACTATCATCCACGTATTGTGTTTTTTTCCAAGAAGAGCGGTTATGTTAGACTTAGATATTCAACTCCCAAATTGTATTTTTTTTTTTTATATTTAGTATGTAGTGGACCAATAGTTTATTATACATACATCATAAATAAATGTTGTGTGATTAGAATTAACTAGCCCAAAATCCAAATTGTTAATTCATTCCACCAATTGGTATTGAGTAGAATGGTAGCCAAACCCATGTACTAGTTTTGGAGATAACAATTGATCAATGCCAGTCAAGCTCTGACACTTCCCCGATTGTGCGACCCATGACTCGCATGTGGAGAGTTAAACAAAGAAATCACAAGGATCAGAAGGAAACAAGGCGCACCTACGACACAAATAAGGAGGCAATCACGAGTGTCTTGTCCAAAAGCCTCCCAAAGCATAGCTCTGACACCACATTAAAGCATGCAACCTAAAACCCATTGGCAATGAGTAGAGACGCCGCCCAAGCTCATATATTAGTTTTGGATGTAATAATCAATCATTTTTGTACAAGCTGTTGAAGAGAAACCCAGCAGCCAAAACCAGATTGAAGTTATATCGAACCCAAATTGAAGTTCCTTCGCCAAAAACAAAGCCAGATTGAACACATATCTAAGCACTTGTGTCTGAATCAAACTAAAATTTAACCCTAATTGAACTTCCAATCATAAGTGAAATGCAAATTAAACCCAAATTAATGCTTTTTTGACATTATTTGAACTCAAATCAGGCCTTCAGATGCAGAATGAAAGCATAATCCTGGGCTTGCAAGAGTAGGACATAATTTACCTCTAGAGGCACCAAAAAGGGGATGAAATGGTTTGGAATCAAAGACAATGAACGAAAATGCCAAACTTTGTTTCAGGTGCATTCTTGTGAAATGGTGCATGTATTGGAAATATTGGCTCTGGTATGGAACCATTGTGTTACTTCTGGGTTACCTATAGGGCATATTGGTGGATACTTGTAAGTTTTTTAGCAAAACGATTTTTGTTGTTTGATTGTACAAGTACCTGGAAAACCCATTTTGTATCAACCGATATGGTATGCAGCCGGCAGAATAGAGACCCCGGTAGTCGATGGCATGGTTTCAAAATGTAAGTCGTCAAGTACATGAAAGTAGTCATTGACTTGAAAACTTACAACTTAAATATTTAAATAATGCTCCCTTTTTCTTCCCTTATCTTGGTTTTATGGAAACAAATCAAGTGATGAAGACAAAAATGTTGGAGGCTTCAGTGAAATTTCTGTAGTTTTATAGCTCTTTAAACAGGTAGTTGAAGCTGAGAGCTTCCTTTTCCTTTGCTTGAAGCATGGCTGTTGTGGGTTTGAACTTGTCCTACTCGTTGATGGTTGGTGTAGTTGCCTGTAGTTTGAGGCAAACTGTCAAATGCTTCACATTTGGTATAGGAGCTTGGTTCAAATAGTATGTGCAGTTTGTTTTAATTTGTATTTATTTTTTTGTTCTTCTTGACGAAGTATATTCTAAAAATAAAAGGTAATGGCTATATTTCAAGAAATAATTTAAAAAGAAAATTTATAGAATCAGTTTTTGTTTGATTTTTTTTCAAATTTCTTCATATTTTGAGAAGTCAAATATATTGTTCATCAACTAAAATTAAAATATTTAATGATCAATTACAAAGCAATAAGTTCATTCCAGTAATACCTATATATATGTTAAAATTACAGTTAATACAAGAGGCTGTTTGCTAGCCTCTTGCGCAAAAATGCAGCAGTGAAGTGATCAAAATTAGAGGCAGACTCCTCAAAAGCCCAGACTTCTGACTCTTTAAACTTAGGTGTATGTTTGTTTGATCGAATAAGAGCATCGAATTGGACTACATTGAAGGGGATCATCTGTACTGTGCTTGGTTAAAAATTTTATAGTTCGGATTAAACATCCACCAAATATATAAACTCCCAAAGTATGCTATGGAAAATACGTGGGGTGTGGTATTATTATTCCATTCACTATTAGTACAAATACAATAGGATTACATACCCTACGGCTACGTGTTAGTTAGGTGGTAGGTATGATACGACTCTCCACGTGTTAAGTGGCAATTGTGATAATCTTCCAAGGTGTCAGATGTTAGGCGACGCCCCCTCTCTCTATGGCCGGTTAAAATGGAGCTCTCCTCATGGAAGTGAGCCTTGACAATCCCTTTGCTCTAGCCTTCAAGCCACATACCTAAGTCTCAAGCAAGCTTCGTACACCTTGCTCCCGACCTATGGTTTTGTGGAACAAAGAATCGCCAGGATGAATGGAACCTTATTTGAGAGTGGAGGTTGGGGATTTCTTGGTGATCTCTTTGAGCATTTGAAGCAGCATACTTGGAGGCTCCATGGAGGTCCCCCCATCAGAAGCTAGAGGGACATGGAGCCCAAGATACTGTACTTGATTGGAATGATATGGAGGAGGACAGAGCTTCCTTCCAGTTCCAGATACCTGCAGTATTAAGCTTTCATTCTTTTGCTTAACTAGTTAAATTTTCTCGAGTAATTTACTAAGCAAACTGGCAAAACTATCTTTGTTAGAAAAGAAGAGTTTGCCACAGCTTATGAATTGATTATTGATGAGTAATTTGTGAGTTGCACAAATAGTTGAAGTACTAGTTTGATAATCCAAGTACTTGGAGCTAATTCATCAATTATTGTAATATTAATGTGAATGTATTGAAGGAATGGATAATCCTAAAACCTATTTTTTTAGCTCTCATGCACATTCTCATTAAAGTCCCCTGTATTCTGTTCCATTCTTGTCATGATCAGAAAATATCAGGAAGACAGCAGCATAAATTGCAAATTCTGTTGTTTGCAGTTCTCTTTGTGACATTCGTGGCGATATTAGCTTCGAAGAATTGCGAGCAGCTGCATATGATGATGCAAAGCGTGGTTTGAGCTTGCAGTCAATTGTAAGAAGACAAGAACATGTGTCTTTTTCATCAGTATATTCTTATCATTAAGATGACTGCCTAGGAGTGGTGCCACATTGGTTGTCTTTTGAACCCCCTGACTTCGCATAATTGTCATTATACTTGTTACAATCCACTAATTTGTGATCATTGTAAGTAAAAGATGTCCGTCTGAACACTCATAAAAATTTTCTAGCTTGGGTGACATGTAGGAAAGCAACAGTCTCTTATGCTTCGTGTCTTGCAAGATCTTTTTAATCCACCTTACAGGTGGGTGAACACCATCCCAGTAGTTGTTGGTTATAATAGTGGAATGAGTCCCATGTAAGCACTGGACTCCATTAGTTTGGCCAATCACAGATGAGTGTAACGCGATACTTGTTTTCACTTTTCACAGATTGTGGGCAATCATGCTAGATGCCATCTAGTTGTCAAAAATTTAATGATTGCCAAAAGTTCCAATTGTCTACACGTCGAGTATGAGAGGCCTTATTTTGGCAATACTTGTGACATAGGCCTCAAAACTTCTTGAACCTTCTCATTATTAACATTGATACGTCTATTTGAACCAAAACTTCGTTGATCATTCTTGATGGCTATTACCTCGTAGTGTGTTGTATTAAGCTTATCTTTATCTATTTACCAGAATTGTGATCAAATTTATCTGTCGTAAGGTGGACTTGTCCCGTGTTCAACAATCTTCTCGATTTAATTACCCACTTGAACGAGTGTCCTATAAAATCCTAGAGTTGTCGCTGCAATAGCCTACTCACTGTGAAAGTTATATTATGTACAATTTTGTAGTGGATCTTACAAATGCAGTTGCATACTAAACTATCTTAATTGCTTCTAATTCAAAGGAAATACCAAGTGCCATGCCAAACCAAACCAAATCGAGCGCTACGTCCCAATCAACTGGGGTGGGCGGCTACATGAATCCTTTTTTTCAATTAGCTATGTCAATGGCTATTGTTCACTTAGGCTCAGTAGACTCATATCTATGCGCACTACAACATCTAATGTCAATTTGGGTCCATCTAATGTCAATTTGGGTCTTCCCCTCCTCATAGCATTACTACCAAAAACTATCCTATCAACTCTCTTTACTACTACATTTATGGGTCTACGATAGATATGTCCAAACCACCTTAGTTTATTTTCTCTCAACTTCTCCTCTTTAGGTACAATACCTACCATCTCACGAATCGTTTCATTCCTATACCTATCTCTTCTAGTCTTGCCACACATTCATATAATCATTCTCATTTTAGCTAAACTCATCTTGCTAACTTGTTGTTTGTTGATAGGCCAACATTCTGTCCCGTAAAGCATTGTTGGTCTTATGGTAGCTTTATAGGAATACCATCTGCTCATCCTCTTCAAAGCCTTAGGCACTTCAGATTCTGTATTCTACAATAGAACTTGCATTCTATGTTCTCACCAGGTCCCCCAACTTCCTCCTCACCAAAGCCTTCCAAATGTTTCTCAGTTAACAACTTCTTGAAATACACATCTATCCTTGATCTCTTCATCTTTCACCAGCACCACCGAATCGATACCTTTTATAAACTTAATTTGAGAGAAGTCTCTGGCTTTCCTTCCCCTCAGCTTGGGAAGTTTAGAAATATTCTTTCCTCCATCTTTACTATCTATTCTAGCATAAAAATCCTCTTAGGCTCTTAACTTAGCATCCCTAACGGCTCTCTTAGCTTCCTTGCTCCTAAGATTTTTTTCATTCCAATCATTTTGCCACTTTTGAAGCAGTCCTTCTTGGATTTTACCATTGTTTGAACCTCGTCATTCCACCACTATATCTTTTTAGATATAGGACATTTCCCCTTCCAACTCTCCAACTTCTTTTGATATTCTGTTAATGTTGTCAGCTATTGTATTCCACAGACTTTTACTGTCATCTTCCATTCCCCACCTTACTTCTCGAAACATACTAGCCTTGAACACCTCTAGTTTCTCTCCTCTTAGGAACCACCATCTAGTACGTAGGCTTCCTTTCTCATTCTCTGTTTCCCCTTGAGACTAATATCTAATAGTCTATGTTGTGCCATTAGGCATTCTCTAGGAATAACTTTACAATCTTTATCTTTAAATAACAAGCAATCTATGCTCTAGCAAGAAAGTAGTCAATTTGACTTCTATAGGCCCCACTCTTTAACGTTGTTAAAACATCCAATTCAAAACCAATTGGCAATGAATGGAGAGGCCGCCCGAGATCATATACTAGTCTTGGAGGTTATAACACTCCCCCACACGTGCAACCCCTGACTAGCACGTGGTGAGGTAAACAAATGACTCAATACATACGACAACTAGTATATGATCTTGGGCAAAAGCCTCCGAAAGCCTAGCTCTGAGAGCATGTTAAAACATCCAACTCAAAACCAATTGACAATGAGTGGAAAGACCGCCTAGGCTCATATAATAGCTTTAGAAGTTATAATTAACCAATGTGGGACAAGCTCTAACACTCCGCACGTGTAACCCTTGACTTACCTCGCTTCGTATGTTGAGTAATTAAATATTCATCTCTCTTCCTATAGTCTTTTCAACTATAAGATCAAAAGGTACTGTGAAATCTAAAATCCTCCTACCAGCTTCATTTAGGTCACCATATCCAAAACCACATGGACCTTCTCATACCCTTGCTTATTAATGTGGACCATTGAAATCGTCCCCTTTAAATAGCTTCTCCCCAAAAGGTATCCCTTGAACCACGTTGTTCATAGCTCAGTGTTCTAAAAGTCGGAAAACTAGGCCGACTACTCGCCGAGTAGTCACTCCTCGGCACCTTACCGAGGCGACTATACCCTAGTCGGTGAAGGTATTCGCTGGAAGGTCAAGTCGGAAATTAGTCGGCGTTAGTCGCCGACTAGTCGGCGAGTCGCCGCCTCGCGATTAATTGCCGACTCGGCGAGTTGGGAAAAAGACGGGCCAGTCGGAAATTAGTCGGAGAAAATCGGATAAAAACAGAAATTATACAAATTTCAGGGGGCTAAGTGGTATTTGAGTTACCTTTTATACAGAAAACGAGTAACGAAGCAACTGGAGTGACCTAAATCAAATTATCTGAAGAGAGGCGCCTCTCTCTCTCTCGATCAGTTACTGTTTGTCGTCGTCTGCAACGCTCATCTCTGATCGTCGTCGCCGTCAGCTTAGTGGGCGTCGTCGTCGCCGCCGTCAGCTAAGTGTCGTCTTCGTCGTCGTCTCGTCTCTCGTCTCTCTCTCTCTCTCTCTCTCTCTCTCTCTCTCTCTTCGTTACTCTCAGACTTACTCTGGTAGCTCTCTCTTTTTCTCTCTGTCTGAGAAGTTAGCACAAGTGTTGATCTTTATTAGTTTATTATACCACAGTTGGACAGGTGTTGTTGTTGACTGTTGTCTTTGCTGTTTGACTGTTGTCTTTGCTGTTTGACTGTTGTTTGCTGTTGACCGTTGTCGTTACACAAGTGTTGATTATACACAAGTGTCTTTGTTGTTGACTGTCGTTACACAAGTGTTTATTATACACAAGTGTTGATCTTTTTTTCTTTTTTTCACATTACAATCCACTGCCCGCTGTTTGTCTAGTAGTGTTCATTAATTAGTTACTTAATACCACAGCCCACTGTTTGCCTACTTAATACCACAGCCCACGTATGCAAAATGGCACTTGGAATTTTTATGCACTTAGAATTTTTAGTATACAGTAACGTATACAGTAAACAGCCCACTATTTGTTATGCACTTAGAATTTTTAGTTTATTTTTCCAATGGTATGTTTACTCTTAAATTGGTACTTGGTACTTGTTTGGTACTTGGTAGTATTTACTTTACAATTTTACATGTCTCTACATTGTCTATATATTATAAAAAAATTAAAAAAAAAAAAAAACCTGAGTAATTTCTCGAAGGCCGAGTACTCGGGCTGGAAGCTCGAAGGTCCCCGGCCGCCCTGGGAGCGCCTAGCGAGTTTTAGAACCTTTGCTCCCCAAATTGCTATTTAGTAAGATCATCCAAGCCTACTTGGAGCACATAGGCACTAGTAATATTAACTTTGCTCAAGCTTAACTAAAATAATCCCATCTCCTTTCCTCGTGACTGCAACTACCAAAGCCTTCACCTGCTTATCTACTATGGTACCTACCCATTTCTATGTCTATCCTTTCCCGTATAGTAAAGCTTATACCCCGTGTTCTCTATCCCTTTAGCTTTCAACCCTCCCCAATTGTCCTCTTGTAAGCTAGCTAAGCTAATCTTCCTCCTAAGCATAGTATCAACTAGCTCACTTACATATCCTTGAGGTAACCAGCTGTCATAGCTGAGAAAACTATTGCTGTCATTATCAATAATGTAAATTTATTTTTTATTTTTGGTAATTAACTGTTGTATTGTTAGAAAATAGAGGAAGAATCCACAGTGGAACAAAAAACTAAGGTATGAGCCTATACAAGAAATGAACCCAAAAGAGACTAAAGCCTATACAATAGAAAAAGCCTAGAAAGAAATGTGCCAATTCTGGCAGAGTTGAATGGATAAAGGGGTAGGCTTAATGTTCCTGCTTTGGGAAGCTTTGACCATTACTTCTAGTCTGAATTGCCCAATAATTGTTGAAGGAGACCTATGAATGCCTTTAAAGATTCTACAATTCCTCTCTTGCTAAACAAAATAAACTGCAGCAGCAAAAGCAAGCCTCCTCAGAAGGTTAGGGAAACCCTTTCCTTTGAAATGAGAGTAGAACCGGCATAGATTTGCAATGGCCGCCCACACCTGGCTGGAGAAGGAACACTCTAAAAGAAGGTGATCTAGGTTTCAGGAAATTTATCACACAGAGGACAAGTAGAGCTAGAAATGACCCCCCATTTGTGAAGCTTATCCTTTGTTCTTAAGCTGCCTCTTAACACCCAACCACAAAATAAAACTATGCCTCGGAATATTTTTTGAGAACCAAATAGGAGACTAGAGGATTGTGAGTCCTAAATGCATTCCAAGCATGAGGCGCCTGATACTTGGATGTAGGAGAACTAGCCCAAATAACTGATTCAGAAATCCCGGATAGGGCAAGAGAGAGAAAGAAAAGGCGCCATTACTTTCAGTCTGTTTCTGGTATCCCTATGGCAGCTAAAGTCCCCTGCATTATATATAATGAAGTATGGACTTGGCCTTTTCTCTCTCTCTCTCTCTCTCTCTCTCTTTTTTTTTTTTTTTTTTGCCATAGGGATACCAGAAACAAACTGAAAGTGGTGGCCAAAGTAATCAAGAAGAGGCCCAGCTGGGTGCCAGTTACCATGCCAAAAATAAGTGGTACATCCATCACCAATGATGTGTTTGATAAAAGGTCTTACTTTAGGCCTGAGCTGGAGTAACTTCCTCCAAGTCCATGAGCAAGAGGATGGGATATTCATTGAACAAAGGCATTGATTCTTGGTGACATACCGATAACTCCATCTGATCCATAGAGAATTCTGATGAGAACATATAGCCCAAAGATGTTTAGCCATTGCAGCATAATTCCAGTCCGTTATCCTCCTAATGCCAAGACCTCCCTCATTTTTAGGACAATAGAGAGCTTCCCAAGCAACCTTGTGAGAGTGGTTATACTTAGTTGAACCTGACCAAAGAAAATTCCTCAAAAGGAGTTCAATATGCTTCCTAACTGCCTTGGGAAGGATGAAATGCATGGACCAAAAAACTTGTAGACTGAAGTGGACCGAAGTGATAAGCTAAAGTCTCCCTGCATAGGATAGAGATCTAGTGGACCAGACGACCAGTGATCAATCTTTGCAGAAAATTTACAAATAAGAGGAGCACAGTCAGATGCAGAGCGCTTGGTAGAGATATGAAGGACCCCAAGGTACCTCACAGGAAGAGAGCCAAGCTGAAAGCCCATAAGGCTACAAAGTCTGATCTTTTCAGGTTCTGAAACACCAGCAATAAATGGAAACTCCATCTGACTGTGCTCACAGGAAGAGAGCACAGTAAATATAATTTTGTTTCTTCTTTGTGCAAATGGAAGGTATGCCTTCCTAGTTCCTATGATTGTCTGTGCTTTCAGTAAAATTTGGGATTTACCAAAAAAACTAAATGGGAGTGGAAACTCCACCTGCCTCAACTAAGCTAGCAGGCGATCCAGTTACACCACCTAAATATCGAACTCACAGGATACCCTCACTTCCCCACTTCTCAGTCTAGTGTCGACACATCCATCTTGTCTAACCTAAGCCACCATCTTCTCTTTCTCGAACTTAATCTGCAGGAGACACCGCAAATGCAAATGCCGCATTCCCCAGTAGAGTCTGAAGTTTAAACTTACTTACCTATGAATGAAAAAAAAAAAGTTTTGTTTTAATTCGATGACTGTGACAGGAGGATTTTTTATTAGTATATTTTGATGTGTAGGCTACATGATAGATTATTTTCTTTGTTGGACTCATAGATCTCATCTTGATGCAGGTTGAGAGAGAGAGGACTCTACTCAATACCAAGTTACTTGAATTCGAAAGCCTGCTTCGTAATCCTTATGCAGTTCCACTTTCTAATGCTACCCAAAGTGCGTTTCCTGGGGTCACTCATAGTGTATCTTCCCAGAATGCTCAGAATAGCACCCCTCCTCCTGTTTCCAGTTTCAGTCAACTTAGTGCTTCACTTAATACGGGGTTTGGAACAAGGCAAGATCTCCTCATGACATTGAGATTATATTGGGTGATTTTTGCTATTGACAGCCTCCTGTATTTATAGCATGACTTATTTCTTTCTTCAATTTCTTTGAGGTTAACCCCATATTACATGGACTGAGGTACGGACGTCAGGTGTGGGTACATGTCTAAGTATTGGATTTGTCTTATTTTTATTTTGAGGATACTGGGACAGCCGGAATAGTTATCATACTCAATTTAAAGTTGCTAATTTTAGCTTAAATTGTGTTCACCATCTACCTTAAACATTTTCATGCATATTATGGAGTTTTATGCATAGCTCATGAGAAATTTAAATTACAAAAATGTTTGTTAAGTTATTGTCCAACTTAACATGTCTGCCGTGGATCCCATATCCTTATCAAATTGTCGAGTTTCCGACATGGATACTTTAATACATTATCCATGTAACGTACTGTTTACCTTAACTCCAGTTTCCAAGTCTACCTGTTGACTATTGGTTCATGTTTTCCAGGCTTGTTACGCCACCAAAGAATGCTCTTCAGTCAGCTGAAAACTCCAGTCAGACTACTAGTGTGTTTGGGATAAACAACTCGCCATTTGGAACTGCAGGTGCAACTTCAATGTTAATAAGTTAAAAACTGTAGTGCTCTCTGTGTTTATATTGACTCTAATTCAATCATGTGGTAGGTTCTCTTGGAAGTCAACCTCGTTACCAGTCAGTTGGAACTTCCTTTGATGTCAACACAGCGACCTTCAGAAATAGTGCCATTAGTGTGGAACGAAACCCATTTTCTACTTCAGCAGTGTCCCCACAAATTCCCAGTTCAGCAAGCATCCAGTCCCCCATACTTTCAAAGATGCTACACCCTGCCTCTACTGCAATCGGACAGTTGTCTGTGGATTCGGGGTAAGTTCTTGGGGAAGTTGCTTTTAGTTCAGAAGTCCAATTCCTTGATTTTTCATTAATGCAATTCTTACTAGTTTTATCGGCCACTGACCTAGCTGGCTAGCTGGCAAAATATATGACAACCAACTGAGATTGCAGAACAAAGTTTTGAATTGGACTGCATCACACTTAAGTACCACTTTTCTGTTAAAGAGAAAGAAGAAGAAAGCCAGCATTTTCCCTAACCCCGTTATTTGCTTTATTTCATCTACTCTAATCATTAGAATATAAAGGATAACAAGTCTCAAATATGGAAGACAAACCGAATATTTGGTAGAAAATTCGAGGTTTTCTGTTCATTTCCCGTTCTTGTTGAGTCTTGTCTTTTCTAGTTCTGAGATTATATGATGCATTTGTAATACCTAACAAAATCTGACTCCGTCGAACTGCTTGTTCTTCTGACCGTCTACAACTAGATCATTTTAGCTCCTTTTATTCCCCTTGGTGTCCTACGATACAGTCCTGATCCTTTTGTGAATTTCTTTATTAAACAAGTGCCCGACTTCAATGGAATATACCCAATCTACTGTTCCCTCACAGTCTTGCCATCACCACATCTTTTGAGAACTGTAATCCATAGGAAATATTGTGTTAAATTTTTTTATAAGCTTCTGATAGTTTTGATTTATGCTCCCATACTGCAGTGATAATATGCTTAAGCCGAATGGTGCAGTGGATGATGATATCTGGTTGAAAGAGGAATGGATTTCTGGAGAGGTAAAGACTAATCATTTGACATGTGTAGCCCCTGTTTATACTGGAATTTCTTGCTTTGAGAGGCCAGAAGCTTCTCAGCTAGTTAACTACATATTATGTCTGATGGGAAATAATGAGTTAATTTGAAAGTCATTTGATGTTTATTCCATGTTAGATACATGGATTTGAGCCTCTCTAGGCTCAAAACCCTAGGTTTGAGCCTCACAGACTGTTCTTTTATTTTACTTTGTAATGGCGCACCAACGCTAGGTGGGCAGTAACCCAAACCTAAATTTGGCATTGGTATCTAGGCACCTGGGGGAGCACCTAGCTATAGGTCCCAGACTCCCATACAACCCCCAACCCTAGCCTGACCCGATCTATTTATGGGTCATCCTCCTTTTTTAGGGTGATATTTTGCAAAAGAAAATTTTCCTAGGTCTTTGAATATTATCGATGGGTAATGACCTTCATGACAATAATAGTTGCTGCTGGCTACTCATCTTATTTAAGATTGCTTCGGAATCATTGTTGTTGCTACTTGTAACCTTCTGTTGTGGAAGTCATTGGTGGTCCTTGGACATTTCCTTGTAGCCACTTGTTTGTGTAGCTTATCGTCAAGTGCATGGGTACACCACAATGTGTGGCTACAATGAGTATTGGAGAAATGCCTCCGCGCTAACTTTGACGTTTTTTTTAGTGCTACTCATCTTGTTTTTCCTTCCTTTCAGATTCCAGAAGAAGCTCCTCCTGACAGATACATCTTCTAGGGTTATTTTAGGATAAGTCAGGTATTTCAATCATCGCAATACAAGCAAGCCTTCATTGAAATTGGTAAGCAGTCGGCAGCAAACTATCCACTCCTGGCCGGGTTATTATACATGAACTGAGTGGAGGTTTGTAAATGCTTGATGTTCCACCTCAAACTTTTAACACGTTTTCCAGGAACCCAAGCAACTTGCACCCATATGCTGCATCAGTATGCTTGCCTGGATGCGTGTGGGGTTGATATGAATTTCAAAATGCCTTATTTTTTGGGGGTTGGAGTTTTCGGGAAATGGTTGGGAATGATGGGGATGGCTGCGGTGGCTGCTTGGTTTGGGAGTGGGTGTAACTTAGAAACTGATAATTTCATCAATGGACAAGATCGTAATCAAAATAGTACTGTAGTAGTTCTAGGGGATATCTGCTGAATATTAGAAGTTCCATGTAAATTGTAATATGTCAATTTGCATAAAAAATAAACTTTCTATATTCTATTTTTCTTACACCAGACAAATATAGTTAAAATAAATACTAGTATATGAATTTCAGAGGGAAAGATAAAACAGTAATTATCCTATCATAGGAAAGTGAAGTAATTATGGCTAAAAATTTGTACAATTATTGTTTTGCCCTTTTGAAAAGTTAATGGGAAAAGAGTTTGTGAAGGATAATTTTGAATATTGGAGATAATTTTGAATATGAGAGTTTATATGAAAAGTGCAATGATGATGTTTTCTATAATAAGTTAGATTTACGAAGCAATAAATATAAAAAGGGATGGAGGGTATATTGCTCTTGCATTAGTGAAAAAATGTACTTCATCCCAAATTGACGGTCTTTTTTTCTTTTCATTTTTGGATGTCCCAAAACATTTGTCCCTCTTGAAAAGTCAAAGTGAAAAAGTTTTAGTTTTCCCAAATTATCCCTAGTTATTACTAGCAACAATTGTGGTAAAAAGTTAGAATATAGGGGTAATTTAGGTAATTGATACCTCTCAATTTAAATTTAAAAGTAATCAATATTTGTACTCTTAAAATCATCATTCTCCAAAAGGGGCAAGCAAATTGGGACATAGAGATTATTAGAAAAAAAAAAAAGGCAAAATAGTAAATTCACTTGGATAGAGACAGTCAGACAATTATAATTCACATGGATGGAGAGAAAAGAGGGAGTACAAAATCTAAAATGAGAAGTGTGACAATCAATTACCTAGTTTTTTTTTTTTTTAATCAACCACTTCCCTAGTTGATATTTAGGTTTTTCTACTGTTTTTCCTCGCATTATTTAAGAGTTAAAAAATGTATTAGGAAAATGGCAAAATAGTAAATTGACATAAAGACGAAAAGAGGGAGTAACAAATGTAAAAGGGGTGTGTGATAATCACTTCCTCTAGTTGATATTTAGGTTGTGTTTGGAACTTGTGGAAAGGGACGGAAAGTGAGAGAAAAATGGGAGGAAAATTTCACTATTCACAATACTTAATTTTTTTTATTTTCTCTCTTCTTTCTCTCCAAACCAAACAAAAAGAGGGAAAAATTTCAACTTTCCTTTTTTTTTTCCTCACTTTCCTCAAGTTCCAATTTTCCTTCTAATTTTCCTTGCATTATTTAAGAGTTGTGCCATTTCACGCGGTAACAAGACAAGATGATTGATTAGCATTACGTATTCTATCGCAGGTTTTTCACCCTTATGCCATCACAGTCAGGTTGTTAAAAACTTAAAGGCGATTTTTGTTCAATTCAAACAATCTAAAATCTTTAATATTTCCATCTGTCTACTTTGCGCGATACTGATGCCATGCATGTCTCTTAATTAACTTAATGTAAGATCACTTCTCTTTGTCTTTTTTTGTTAGCGCGGGGAGGCATGTCTCTTGTTATTTCCATCTGTCTTCAATCCTTGTTTTTGTGCAATTGCAGTATACATCGGGATTGAGATTCTGTTGGTTTATTTACTATTTCCGCTAGGCACTAATTCAAAGGCCTTGATGGTTCACAAAACCTACGTTGTATCAATACATGAATCTGGTTTATTTTCCGGTCGATTTTGTATGGTAATGTTCTTCAGGCATGGGCAAGGTCGTAAAATTAGGTTGTGCAGTCAAATTATTAGGGATTCGCCTTTAGCCAAGGGCACAATGCTATCTCAATATAAAACAAAGCGGTTTTACAAAACAAAGTATCATTCTTTGCCGTTCGATCATATTTTCATGTAAAGTTGTAGCCGTCAAATCATTTCTTTTTAAAAAGATATAGAGAATATTCTCCTAATGAATATACGCCTCTCCTATTTTTTGGGGAATGTATCCCTATTTAAATATTCCCTCTTTTTTTTTTGGTGCAACGGAAGTTTAACTATTTCCTTTCATGATTTTATGTTCGAATAGGAAAATGTCTCCAAATGGTAACTGATCCTATGTGTAGATTACATTTTTTGGTCAGAAAAGTCGGGTAGAATGGATAATTTATTTAAATTGAGGCTATATTACGTTCTGACTTGTCTTTAAGCACGTGCATCTGCTCGTGGATGATATTACAATTTAGGTTGTGTGACTATTGTTTGCAGGGGCGACTCCACCATTAAGCACGTGCATCTGCTCGTGGATGATAAAAACCCGATTGCGTAACCGGATGGAAGATGAATGGTTGAATGATTCTTTGGTCACGTTCATCGAGAAGAACATGTTTAATAGTGTTGATAATGAAGCTATAATGCAACGCTTTCAAAATATGAAGACTCGTCGTGATATATCTTAATACGTTGGAGTTTTTTTTTTGTCAAAACGATATAATGGATATGTCTCTTTTGCTTAGTCGGAGTTTTTTTTTTTGGCATACAGTTTTTCATCATGGACACGCTATGTATTTTTGTCAACGCTAGATGAAAACCACTGGTTGTTTGCTTTGTTGTTCGTGAGCCTAGTTAGTGGTTTGCCTACTTTTGGTGGTGTCATTAAGTTACCGTAACGTGGCCCTAACAAAATTACTACTACTATTAGAGATCTGTTTGCATATCGAGTCTTGAGCCGTGTTAAGTGAATTAGTGATTGAAAAGAGGGAAGATTGTGTGGCATTGATTCTGTGAGCCCAAATATTTTCGTAGAAATATATTATTGATTTTGACGATAACAAACATATTTAGTTAAAAATGAAATATAATTAATATTATGAGATTTGATGCTCATTTGAATATTTATTTATTTTGTAGGATTTGGTTGAATTACACATGGATAGATTCTACGTCAAATCCTATCTCCAATAGCCAAGATCTTAATTGAAAGAAAAAGATTGAGGACAAATCTTTTTCTTATTTTTGTATTGGTTCAAGCACTCCAAATGACAAAGAAATGAGGAAATTCAAAGACCAAAAATATGGACCGGCTCTTATTTTGGGAAGCTCCTCACAATTCAAGTGGCAAATCATTACAGGGAAGTCCATAATTTGAGACTTACGACAATCAATTCAAACGGCTAGTGGAAGGAATAGAAGTTACCATATTGCATGAGTCCAACGGCTAATTGAAGGATTTTCTTATTTGCAAGACTGAATGGGAAAATTGGGATTCCAACACATTATATAGGCTTGCAATTGGAAGCAAACAAGAATGGAAATAAATCATCTATGGCCTTACTTGAAGCTATATGTTCCAAACGGCTAGTGCAAGAAAAAGGAATTGATTATGTTTCAATTCATTCAAAAATGGATGAGCAGAATTCCAAACTTAATTTGAGGCTCCAACGTACATATTTTGTTGCATATAAGGTGAAGGTATTTTGAAGAAGACAGTGAGTGCAACCAACGGAAAAATTACGTGTTCGATCCTTATAATTCAACTCCAAGCTTATCTTGCATATTTACACTAGTTTGAGTGTTTTATTTGAGCTATCATTGTAAAAGGGATTGTACACCCTTGTTCGCACTCTTGTGAGAGTTATTCTTTTGTGAGTGATTTTTGTGTGAGGAAAAATTACTCGGGTAGGTGTGACTAGCACCGGAGTCAAAACTAGTTGCTTAGGTGTGACTAACACCGGAGTAAAAAAATAGTTGGAGCGATTGGGATAGATTGCTCGTTGTAAAGGTTTCTCTAGCACCCGCGAAGCTAGAATGTGTTACTATTGGAGATAGTGCAGCAAATCCCGAGTTGGACACTTGGGGAGTGGACTAGGCCGTGAAGTTGCGGACCGAACCACGATAAATCTCTGTGTTTGATTTCTCTCTCCTTTCTACTCTTTATTTGTTGTTATACAATTATTGTTTGTGTGCTTGAACCTATTTAATTTTATTGGGTGTTGCATTTAATTATTTAATTCCGCATTATATTTTGAGAAACCCAATTCACCCCCCCTCTTGTGTTGCTATCTGGGCCAACAATTGGTATCAGAGCTACGGCTCTAGTATTTTTTTGACTTAATCGTCTTAGGGTAAGATCTATGGCAACCCATTTTGGCACTTTCCTTCCCGAAGGCCAATCGACCAATAGACCTCCTTTGTTTAGCGGGTCTAACTATAATTATTGGAAGGCTAGGATGCGTATTTATATTCAAGCATCAAATTACGAGTTGTGGAAAATTATTGTTGATGGGCCGCCTTTGTCCCACTAAAACTGTGAATAAGGTTGTAGTTCCTAAGGAGGAAAATGAATGGGATGAGAATGATTTGAAAGGGATTCAATTGAATGCCAAAGCCATGAACTTGTTATATTGTGCACTTGATCATGCTGAATTTAATAGAATATCTGCATGTGATTCTGCTAAAGAGATTTGGTATAAGTTAGAAGTCACGCATGAAGGAACTAGTCAAGTGAAGGAATCGAAAATCAATATGCTTGTGCATAAATATGAGTTGTTTAAAATGATGCCTGCTGAATCTATTTCTAGCATGTTTACTCGTTTTACCGATATTGTTAATGGTTTAAAATCTCTTGGAAAACATTACTCTAATGTTGATCTTGTGAGGAAGATTCTTAGGTCATTACCAAAGAAATGGGAGCCGAAGGTGACTGCGATTATTGAAGCCAAAGAAGACCTCACCAAGTACAACTTGGATGAACTTTTGGGCTCTTTGATGACGCATGAGTTGACAATGAATATGGGAGATGATGGCAGTAAAAAGAAAAAAAGATATTGCACTAAAAGTTTCCACTTCGAGTTCATCAAGTGTAAGCGAAAGTGACTCCGAATCGAGCGGTGATGAAGATCTAGCGGCAATCACAAGGAAATTCAAAAGATTCATGAGAAAGAAAAAAGAAAATGGCAAAAGGTTTTTTAAGAGGGATGGAGCGAAAAATGATAACAAGAGAGATCCTATAATTTGCTATGAGTGTAAAAAACCAGGCCATGTTAAGTTCGAATGCCCCCAAGCCAAAGAATCTAGCAAGAAGGCAAAAAGAAGAGCAATGCTTGCAGCATGGGGTAACAACAGTGATGACAGTAGTTCCGAAGAGGACAGCGACCAAGCCAACCTATGCTTAATGGCTCATGAAAACAGCGAGGTAAACTCCTTTGATGATTCAGATGATCAGTTTACTTACGATGAACTATTAGATGCGTTTCATGAATTGCATGCTGAGTTTAAGAAATTAGGTTCTAAAAACAGTTTTCTCAAAAAGAGTAACTCTTCACTACTTGCTGAAAATGAATTTTTGAAAGGAGAAAATGAAGCATTAAAAGAAAAAATTAAAGAAGTTTCTTTTCCAAAAGATATTGTCAATGATTTGAGACTTGAAAATGATGTTTTAAAAAAAAGAGGTTGAGGATTTGAAAATATCTCTTTCTAAGTTTGTCCAAGGAAGAGAAAATTTGGATATGATTCTTGGAAAACAAAGATGTGTTTTTGACAAAGCGGGCATCGGTTTTAATCCTAGAAAAAAGCAAAAGTTTTACCAAAATTTGTTTGTGAAATCAAGTTCTTCAAGTCATACTACTTGCAATTATTGTGGCATGAAAGGTCATTTATCATATTCTTGTCCTATTCGTAGAAATGGCTATGTTGGAACTAAAAAGGTGTGGGTTCCAAAGCATCATGTTACTAACCCTCACGGACCCATACAAATATGGGTACCAAAGAACCACATATGAATTATTTTTTGCAGATTTTGGGCTCTCAAAGGTAAATGTTGAGATAGTCTTTAGATAACAAGGCGACTATTTTGCAATGGAGTAAGCTCAACCAATCGATTGGTAGAGTCAACTCGGATTCGTATGGTATGGCTATAAATTAGCAATTTTATTTGCCCAAAGTTTTTTTTATAATTTCAGAGGTATGATTTTGATGAATTCTTAGCAGCTTATTTACTCTTGCAAATTTGGAAATTTTTTTTTGTTCTAAAACTTTTTGTGGAAATATATTTTCTAAATATTTTATTTTAAAATGGAGAAATGTTTTTTTTATATTTTGGCATGATTAATTCTCCTAATGTTTATTAGAATATTGCTAATATGCTCTTATGGCAAACATTTTTTTTAAGTGGAGATAGCTAATATATTTGTGAAGCTTGAAAGTTTTAGTGCTACGAAGAAGGAATAACATATGTGAATTGGCAAAGTGCCTTATCGCGTAGAGTCCGGAACGCAATCCTAACGTGCAAAGTTGAGAGGTAGTTTGTGGAATATCAAGAACAAAGTTTCCCCTACTTTTTGTTGATGACAAAGGGGGAGAAATATTGTGAAAGCTAGAGGGGGAGAAAAAGCTCAAGCAAAAGATGCATCAATTAAGGGGGAGTATCTTATTTCTTTTGCTCTAATTATATTTCTAAAATTTATTTAAATAAAATCATTTATGGTTTGTCATCATCAAAAAGGGGGAGATTGTGAGCCCAAATATTTTCGTAGAAATATATTATTGATTTTGACGATAACAAACATATTTAGTTAAAAATGAAATATAATTAATATTATGAGATTTGATGCTCATTTGAATATTTATTTATTTTGTAGGATTTGGTTGAATTACACATGGATAGATTCTACGTCAAATCCTATCTCCAATAGCCAAGATCTTAATTGAAAGAAAAAGATTGAGGACAAATCTTTTTCTTATTTTTGTATTGGTTCAAGCACTCCAAATGACAAAGAAATGAGGAAATTCAAAGACCAAAAATATGGACCGGCTCTTATTTTGGGAAGCTCCTCACAATTCAAGTGGCAAATCATTACAGGGAAGTCCATAATTTGAGACTTACGACAATCAATTCAAACGGCTAGTGGAAGGAATAGAAGTTACCATATTGCATGAGTCCAACGGCTAATTGAAGGATTTTCTTATTTGCAAGACTGAATGGGAAAATTGGGATTCCAACACATTATATAGGCTTGCAATTGGAAGCAAACAAGAATGGAAATAAATCATCTATGGCCTTACTTGAAGCTATATGTTCCAAACGGCTAGTGCAAGAAAAAGGAATTGATTATGTTTCAATTCATTCAAAAATGGATGAGCAGAATTCCAAACTTAATTTGAGGCTCCAACGTACATATTTTGTTGCATATAAGGTGAAGGTATTTTGAAGAAGACAGTGAGTGCAACCAACGGAAAAATTACGTGTTCGATCCTTATAATTCAACTCCAAGCTTATCTTGCATATTTACACTAGTTTGAGTGTTTTATTTGAGCTATCATTGTAAAAAGGGATTGTACACCCTTGTTCGCACTCTTGTGAGAGTTATTCTTTTGTGAGTGATTTTTGTGTGAGGAAAAATTACTCGGGTAGGTGTGACTAGCACCGGAGTCAAAACTAGTTGCTTAGGTGTGACTAACACCGGAGTAAAAAAATAGTTGGAGCGATTGGGATAGATTGCTCGTTGTAAAGGTTTCTCTAGCACCCGCGAAGCTAGAATGTGTTACTATTGGAGATAGTGCAGCAAATCCCGAGTTGGACACTTGGGGAGTGGACTAGGCCGTGAAGTTGCGGACCGAACCACGATAAATCTCTGTGTTTGATTTCTCTCTCCTTTCTACTCTTTATTTGTTGTTATACAATTATTGTTTGTGTGCTTGAACCTATTTAATTTTATTGGGTGTTGCATTTAATTATTTAATTCCGCATTATATTTTGAGAAACCCAATTCACCCCCCCTCTTGTGTTGCTATCTGGGCCAACAGATTCCGATACCTATCTGATAGCAATAGCACACCGATGACCTAGTTCACGTGTTTAAAGTTCCTGAGCTATTTTATCAGATCCAAGAGGCAGGATTGATACGTACCAGGCCAGTTCATAATTTTCTTTCGACGTAACTAATCTATTGATAATAGTTTCCTTGCTGTCGGAGTTTTCATTTGAGAGAGAGATTTAAGGCTACACAGTTTGAGTCCATGCACTTGATGTAGATCCCAAACCATTTGCGTGCTGTAAAGTCGAACTTTAAAACCCAATCAAATGTATAGTGGAGTATTTTTTTTTTTTTTTTGAGAAATAATGTATCTTTTAGATATGTAAGCAATATATTGTGACAGATTGTACATGATAATTATATATAATACATTACCATGCTAACGCCACTACCGCCACCTTTTCCAGGGTAGAGACATCACAAGAGAGTCAGCACTTTTTTTTTTTTTCCCGAGGCAGAACCATCGCAAGGGTTACCACAGGATCACACCCGGCTTCGTTTCCCTCCCCACGAACAGTGGGTTCTCTGCAGTTGACGAGGGAAGCATCAAGAATTAAAGTTAAAAAATTCAACATGCAGTATTAAAATTTGAAACACAATTCAAAGGAGAAAGAAACAACTGTACCTTGGGAGTGGATGAATTGCTTCCACGTGCAGTCTTCAGGATTAAAACTTGGGGTGTTGAAGAATTGCATTGTCGGTAGTTTGAAATCTGCAGAGAGCGAAATGGCTGCTGTTTGGGAGAGTAGTCGGCAGTTGCCTCTTTATTGAGAAAGAGGAGGTTTTTTTTCTTCGTGTGCTGTAGTTGGGAAGTGTTTCGACCTGTTTACGCTTGCAGTTTTTGGCAGTTACGCACAACAAAGGCCATTGAAGATGTAATACTCATTTTCTTATCTGGACAATTATGAAAAAGTAAAAGTTGACACGATGACACAAAAGGGGAGACACCAAAATGGTGCCCTCCCTTTATATAGATTAGAATAGATGCTGTCACTATAAATTGTGACTGCCTCTGGAAGTCAGTTTTATAAGGTCTAGGAAACTGCCAATAGCTTCAGAATAAGTCCAACCTGAAGAAGAACAACAACATCGAGAAATACTCAAAAGATTTGCAATTGGCTGCAGGTAATAACAAAAGCACCCAGATTGATTACAAGGTCAAGTTGTTGCAACAGCAATCGATGTCTAACCTGTCGGCAAAACTACTGTTTATTGATTCATGACTTCATGTACATCTTCGAGTACTGCTCCAGTACCTTCAAAATGAGGAATGGTGATATTTTGTTTGATATCAGAATGCTTCTGACCAAAAGAATTAGAGATCTATCCAGAGATAACCTCAAATCTCAGAGATGATATGGGAAGAACATGTAGAGGTGTTTCCTTCCCGTGTAAACATAAATTCCCAGAAAGTTCAGGCCAACCAAAAGACTAAGGAATGCGCCTCATATTGTTAGGACATGTTCTAACCTACAGCATTTCTAGAACAGTTAAAGCTTCAACAACTAAGAGATACATTGGAGGGACATGAGGAATAATTGAAGTAACGAGCCACCCAAACATTCTTAACTTCAAGTGTTCTCGGTCTATGAAACAGACTTCACAGCATAATTTGTACATAAAAGGTCATCCCTCACAGCATAACTTGGTTCTGAACTTTTACAATGGGCGTATTATGACTTAATGACATGGATACAGACGCAGATATGGATACGGACACGGAACACGGGAATTCTAAAGCACGGGTACACACTACACAAATACGACGGGAAATGCGGAAAAAAGAAAATAATACATATTTTTTGTTGTTCAAATGAATATTGTCTCTAGATCAACCAAAACTAATAGTATAAACTCTAATACTAATTCCACAAATCAGAACCAAAATTGCAGCAACTTTTCAAGGTGAAGCTTTTTGTATTTGCAGTTCTTACGTTTTACTTTTCAATCGATATAATTTAAACCCCCCAATAAATTTACAAAATTTGTGAATCAACCCATCATGTCCCCATCTGTGTCTAACTTGAGACACGTGAGTCCAGATTTGAAAATTGAAACAAATAATATGTTCCGGTGTGTCGGTAGTCACGTGTCCCATGCGTGTCCGACATGAATATAGGGACCAATTGGGCGTGTCGGTGCTTTGTAGATTGTGGTATTCAAAGCCTAGAAAGAATCTTACAAACAGCAAATGAGCTTTTAGATGAGGGAAATCCATGACTTTACTTAGAAAGCCACAAGAACAAAACCCAAATAAAACCATCGAGCAGAACTCTAAAAAAAAAAAAAAAAAAATTGAACCACTGTACCGCTAAAGCCTTGGAAATCGCAAGATAAACACATTCTTTGCCAATGCTTTACACCCCAACAATGATGAGGGTTTTGGGTTGCGTCGTCATAAAGTTCTATGTGACAAACCGACTCTCACAACAAAACTCAAAACATCTTCTTTGGAAGGGAACCTGCTTATATTCTCCAAATCTTAAGATTACAATAGCATCAATATGAAGAAGTTAGGCAGCAAGATCTTATAGGGCAGTTCTTCACCTGTACTTTGGGTTGCAGTATGTTGTATCAAGATAAAGCACACTAAGTCACTAACTCATTGGTTCATGATAGGTGCCGAAAAGCACCCGTTGAACCTCGTTAACTCGCACTTTGTTAAGCTAATTTGGTTGATTTTTTATTAGCATTTGTTGGTGAATGGTGTTACAGGTGCCGAGTGCTCAAGGACTTGGAAAACATGCTTGGGAGTGGTTTAGGAGCGTCAAGGGTGCGAAGAGGAGCAAAAGAGGACCAAGGGACCACATTCTGACTCGGTAGTCCGGACTACGCATTCCCCGTCCGGACTATGGGCGCCACAACCTTTAGGGAACTTTTTGCATTGGTAGTCCGGGCCACCCTTTTCTTAGTCCGGACTATGGTGTCGGGAATTAGCGTTTTAACTGGTTTTTATGTAACTTTGAGGCCCTAGGTATAAATAGAACAACCTAACATTATTTTAGGGTTCCCAACTATTGAGAGAGGATACTTTGAGAGAGAAACTCATAGTTCTTCATGTTCTTCAAGCGTTCTTCAAATCAAAGCATGTTGATCATCACCATGTCCAGCTAAACTCCTTTTCTAGGGGGAGGATGAAGCTCTACACCAAGTAACCTTGTTTTTCTGCATAGATTATGATTATTATTCGGATCGGATTACATGTTAAAAACTCAATTTCATATGATCAATGGATTCATGGTTTTATTCTTCCAATCTATTGCATATTTGTATTCACGTGTTCAAATACTGTAAATATGTAATTATTTTCAATGGTGCGATTGGAGTTCTGAGATGGATTATGCTCGTAAGACGGATCATGCCGCGATAGTGAGACGGTCCGTGCTATGGGATAGTCCATGCCTTTTAACAATCGTTATATCTTCTTGACGATTATCGTTAGGGTTTGCAAGCCCTAGCAATAATCCTTTGCGATTCGAATATTAATCATGTCTACGCGGTGCTTGGTTATGCGGTAGGAGTGGATTCTAAACCCTAGATCCCCTCTCCATCAATTTAAATCACTTTTAACTATTGCGCCCTTTAGTTTAACAACTTCACACTCAATCAAACAACTTTTTACCGAATTAAATTAGAAGTTAATTGGAGTTAACGCAACTCAGCCAATTTGTCCCCGTGGATCGACACTCGGACTTAACCGCTATTCTCCGGAATAAAAGTTAATTCTTGGTTATTAAATATTTATTTTTGACTCGGCACGACACGGTCAGTTCACAAGAAGGAGATAAGTATGCATGAGTTTACTAGCTCTGAAATCCCCCGTGTGCAAATAACATTTTCCATTTGCAAGAGAGAAGTTAATAAGAGCTGCACTGGGGCAGTGATTAGCTTCTAGTATCACAAATATCAATCGCAGTCTCAAGCAGAACACAAGGCAGGACGGTGAGAAAGAAAAAACTGAAAGAATACCAAGTCTAACATAGTTATAAAGCTAAATTACGGAAGAGGGGCAATCTACAAATTTAACTACAAAATGCATAAGGAGTTCCTTACATTTGTAATGCCCCATGCAGACCACTTGCCCAGTTACCTTGATAATAAATCCACAAGCCACACCGCATGACCTAAAATGCTTAAGCCCAAGATACTAATAGACTTCCGATGTGGGACAGGGTGTTACCACCCCCACTTTATACCCCTCGCGTTCCCGCGAGGTTGAGCACTAAAGTCACAGGGTATTTCATAAGTCTTCCCTAGTGGCAGGAGTCACCTACACGAAAGCATAATGTCACGACCCAACCTAGAGGGTTAGACATCATGTCAGGCCAATGATACTAAATCACCTTTGTAGGACGTTATAACATAATCAAGTTTATAATTGAAAAACACAAGCATTAAATTAAACAAAACACATTCAGAGCTCACTTAACATGCAACAAGAATATATATTCGCCCATCTGCATTAAATTACAACCCTATGGCCGATATCATTAGCACCACCAAATCAAACATAGCTTAAGTTGAAATACCACAAGCCTTATTTCAATACCGCGTATGTATCACATAATTCATTAGCAATTACAGAATAATAAACCACACGACAAGGATAGAGCCAATTTTACCCACAATGTCCTAAAAAGGTCCAAAACCATTTCAGGGAGGATTACGATATACTGAGGTTACAAGTTTATCATGGGATTAATCAGATAAACAATTAATCAAAAGGAATTTCAACATAAGAACACCAGTTTCCAATTAGGTTCACTGTCAATCTTTAAATCGTCATACCACAATTGCGTATAATAAAGGGAGGGAAATTTGAGATAAAATTGTCCAAACAATCCCTAGAATTTACTACACCTTGATTACATAATTGACTCTAAATAAATATTTATGACAATTGCTATTACTTCTTTCTTCTCGGGATTTAGTCAATCTCGAGCATTATGCTCCACCATCATCTCACTTAAATGCATGCGTAGAGAAGACAGTTACTCTCATTTTCCTTGAACTTTTCGAGTTCCAAAAGTTAAAGGTAAGCAAATAATAAAAGAAACAAGAAGCAACTCATTCCTCAACTCTAATCCAGCCTTCAACTTGATCAGTTCCAACAATTAAGCCCAAAAACCTGTCATATGCATTGAATGAGTTTAACCAACATAAATGACGTGAATATCTTCAATAAACTCCTAGAGATTTAAAACACGAGCATGTTTGATGGCTGAGAAATCAGACACAGAATATATTACTTTCCTTCACAAGATTAAATAAAGCTTATTCTTGGTCGGAAAAAACTTTCGTTGAGCATGACCCTACATATATATTTGCACATCCTAAAAGGATACATGAAATTCTCTATTTTAGAGGCGTAGTCAATGAAAGTTCCCCATCAAGTAGTCAATGGAAGTTCCTCACCCAATCTTCGTCTTGTGCAAGCCACTCATCCAACTGCAAGTTTCCATGCGCCATGAGAGCCGCTTCTGGCACATAAGCTGGGACATATGGTTCCTCCTCTGGCACATAAGTTGGGATATATGGTTCCTCCTCTGGCACATAAGCTGGGACATGTGGTTCATCATTAACCTTCTTTGAATCCCTTTCATTCATTCTCTGTGGATCTGGTAAAACTGGAGGATCAAGCAATTGGTGTGTTGCCCGTGGCGAAGGCTCTAATATTTCCATTGATGGTTCATCCAAACAAGAAAACTCTGCGGCGATACGTTGTACTTCATCAATGTGCAAGGAACCAACTGACCGCTGGGCCAAATTCGGCCTTCTATGGTTGGGAAAATTGAAAGATGCTTGTTCGCCTTTTATACAATACAAGGCTGCATCATAAGCTCGAGCTGCCTTCTCAGGTGAGTGATGAGAACCCAGCCATATCCTCGTCTTGGTCTTTGGAATGCGTATTTCAGAGACCCATCTTCCCCCCCTCAACCGGACACCTAAATAAGGACCTTTACCTCTTCTCTTACAACCCTTATGCAGAGGCAAGGTAGGCCCTAAATCCATGACAAGGGGGGTTATCTGCCAAACTGAGTGGTGAGGAGGAATGAAAGGGTACATGAAGTGGTGCTATTTATGGAGGAGGTTGTGAAAGGCCTATGCAATACAACTCATGTAATTAACAAAGCAAGATTACAACATATTGAAATAGCGGCACGCATTAACCCAAGCTATACGTGGCGGCAGTTAAAATGTCACGTGGTAATGCCTGCCGTCACTAAACATCAATTAGGAAGATCAACTTTGGAAAGACACGAGTGAACTAGTTTGTCGCATGTTTCAAAACAATTCCAAATCCCCATTCAGGAAAGAAAACAATTTTATGCCAAAGCAATCTTTTTTATAAAGTATTGACAAGCTTAGACTATCAAACGGGCCATGTCAGCCATTTATTCTTTTGTTTTATGTCCTAAATGCCATGCCTAGCTCTACCCATTCATGGTCTTAGCGTACCTTACCGGCCTATTTTTTATTACAATAATCAAACCCATCCTTTCGAGAATTGCAACAGAATGTAAAACTAGTTCTATTTGAATACATATTTAGCAGCAATAAACCTCAACATGCAGCAAAAACAGGATTACGAAAATGAAAAGATCAAGAGAACGTACCAGTTGAAAGACTCAATTTTGGATGCTGAAAATGAGAGCTCCTTAAAAAAGGGGCATCCATGCTCCCCTTGATCTGATTGTTGTAATCTGCACGCTTTTCTTCTTTAGTCATTCTATGAATTGCAGTTTAAGAAAACAAAAAAAAAGAGTAAACATTAGTTTCATAGAGATCACAAATTTCAGAGGAATAAACCTCAACCTGAAAAAAAGAACAAAACCAGAAATTAGGAATACCTAAAGAGCCAGAGACCATGCCAGCTGCAAGAGTTAATACCGTGTGCTGGAAATGTGAGCTCCTCCAAAAACGGGCACCCATGCTCTCTATGGTCTGATTGTTGTAATCCACAAATTCTATCCTTTGATCATTCCGCAAAAGCCATCACCCAATATCCTTCATCCTTTATTAATTTCTTCCTCCTCCTCATTCTTTTCCTTCTTCTTCTTCTTCTTCTTCTTCTTCTTCAAAGCACGAATTCTCTTCTGGTTGCTCCAAGGCAGACATATCTCGTTGCTTTTCTCCAACCTATTCCAGTTTACAAAAAAGCTTCGTAATTTATTAAGCAACCCTAATTTTGGAGTATTGAAACTTCAATAACCCTGGTTCTACTAGAGGCTCGGCACACGCGACCCGTGTGCAAGTGAATTTGATTTAACATTTTCCGATTTGCAATGCAGTGATTCTTAGATCTCTGAGTGCTAATAATCTAGAGGGAAAACAAAAATTCAATGCAAAACACAAATGATACATTCGAGAATCGAGATACAGTTGTTAAGAGCCGAACCAATTGCTTTCGAATATGAATTAGAGTAGGAGAAGTTAGGAAAACACTTCTTTGAGTGTGATATGAAAACACTTCTTCACCCAACAATGGCGACCTACTGAGAGAGAGCTCGAGCGTGAGAGATGGATCTCAGGGCTGGAGAAGATCCCCTCCTTCCGCCACATATCCCCCTCCCCCACCGCCTCCTTCCCCCTTCCTCCAGCCCCTTTTCCCCTCTCCTCTCCTCCTCCCTTCTCCTTTACTTCTTCCTCTCTCGGATCTGCTGGTGACTCCCTATGCATGGCTGGATCTGCTCAGCCCCTTTTCCCCTTTCATTTCCTCCTCCCTTCTCCCTTCTCCTTTACTTCTTCCTCTCTCGGATCTGCTGGTGACTCCCCATGCATGGCTCTCTCGGATCTGCTGGTGACTCCTTATGCATGGCTGAATTTGCTCTCCTTTCAGTGTGTGCAGCCGAAATCTTTATTTTTGGACCAAGGGGAGGCCGATCAAAGCCTCCAACACTGATGGGTAGCGGTGGCGACGGCGTGACAGTGGCGATGATGGCTCCGGCGGTCTGTTTTTGATCTATTTTTGTTTTTCTGTTTTGTTTTCTTCTGATTTGTTAAGTTTTAGGGTTGTTTTTCGGTTTTTTTGGTTTGTTTTGTTTACTGTGGGTTTGATTTAATGATTTTTTAAAATCTATTTCTCAAAAAAAAAAAAAAAAGAGTAAATATGGGTGGAACAGTTGCCAATCCCCCAACATTCCTGACAAATTGAATGGTCCAATTCCATCCAACAATCTACATGTACAATCATTTCGGCTCTAACCATTTACAACCTTCCTCACACACATAGGGCCCACGCACAATTATGGGTGTAGGCCCCACGTGTATGTGAGGGGGTTGTAAATGATTGGAGCCAAAATGGTTGTACAAGTAGTATTTTTGTCCATCCAAATACAGATTTTAGAGTTCCACGATCAAGGTTCTACGGAGTGCAGTGACTTGGTCAGAAACTCCAATTCCGGATCCATGTTTTTTTTTGATCGGCAATTCCGGATCCATGTTAGAACCGGGTTTCACTTTTTCCCGTGGGTCCCCCTTCATTTTCTCCCTCATCTACGTTTCTAGAAATACTACTCTAGTGCATACCTTGTGAGAGATGATTCTGTGGGGCCCACTTCGAAGACCTGCACAAATGATTCAAGTTGTTCATTAATTTTTAAAATAATTTTTTTAGTCACTCTTAAAAAATCAGCTCATTCGAAAAAGCTTTAAGTGGTTGATCCATCTTCTAATTATTCATTCACAATTTAGGATTTTGAATTATGACAAAAGTTTGAAAGAAAATTAGACAACTGGATCAAGTACTTAAAGTTATACAATTGACTTGATTTTTTTTCTGGATGACTCAAAGAATGATTTTAGAACTAATGGACGGCTTTGATCATTTGTGTGGGTCTTCGAAGTGAGCCCCATGTACCCATCTCACACAAGTTATGCATTAGAGTAATATTTCTAGAAATATGGATGAGAGAGAAAATGGAGGGGGGCCCACGGGGAAAAGTGAAACATGTTTGACTAGAGGATTTGAGGGTGGATATACCAAGCGCTAAGCATTCATATTGCACGCTAAGCATTCATATTCCCACGTGTAATCCACTCTATGACCCTTCTCTTCTTCCCCCCAACTTATTTTACTGTTCATCTTCTATATCAACTTGCAAGTGGATTTGCGAAGCCCTGGTTGACTCTCGTCATTGGCTAATCCGGGTGGTTTTGGTACGAGATTGCCCCTCCAAATCCACCCTTTCTCTTTGATATATGCACCAGATCGATTTTTTTTGTGTTTTCGTACAAAGGAGAAGAGAGAAGAGAAGAGGGAAGTCTTTGGTAAATCATGTGACTCCATTTTCGCTCTCACTCGACTTCGATTTCAAGCATTTCACAAGTATCAACCTCACACGATTCAACCTCAAAGACAGAAATTCACTAACACGACTCTCAATACCCATACATGCATGCATACCACACTTAATGTTCCATTCATGGTAACACCATTTTATTTCTTACTAGGATTTAGAGTGTATTCATCAGTGATATTGTAAGAATAATGGTATATTTCATTCATTTTGGTGCTTTATCTTTTGTGATTGGGGGACCACCAAAATATAATTTTGACGGATGATATTTGTTCAATAAAACAGGAAAACAGAGACAAGTCTTAAGACCATTAGTCCGTCGATTTAACTTGCCCTTCATAAGAATTAAGGATAACTTGAAATGCCAAGATGTTATCTATGTCCGCTAGAAGATACCGAGCCTCAAGAAAGTAGAAAATGGAAAATTGAAAAAAAAAAAGAACTATTGCAATTAAATTGCATCTGTTGACATCTCATGAAAAGGAAAACGGCTTATTTGTACGGATGATCCCCAAAATATTAGCAAAATGTCACTTTGGTCCCCAAAATATAAATCGTGTTTATTGAGTCCCAAATGTAAACAACTCGTATTTAAATGGTCCCTGGATCTAACTCCGTCCATGTTTACCGTCAAGTACAGGGGTATTTTCGAGATGAAAATTTCATCTCAAACCCTCACCACTTCATCTTCTACCTCAAAACCCTAACCATACCCATCCCCAAACCCGAAAATTTCAAAACTGAACACAAAAACCTCTCGGTAAAAAAAAATAAATTATGAATGACGAATTAAAAAAAAAAACCTCAAACCTCTCGACCTCCCACTATTTTTAAAGAAACAAAACAAGAGAAAAAAAAAAAGAAAAAAGGAAAATCAAATGGCAGCCATGGCCTGCGACTGCCACCACCAGTCACCTCCTCTTCTTCTCTCCTTCACCTCTCTCCTTTCTCTTCCCCTTCCTCTAATTCTCTCCTCTTCTTCCCTTTTCCTTTCTTCTCGGCAAAAAAACCACAGCGACACCCACCGCCGCGGCGCCGCGTAGAGCTCCTGTTGCTGCCAAAAATGTTTGTGCCAATCCAGTGGAAAAACTCGCAAGCCTTTGATCAAGGGACGATCACAACAAAGATTAAAAGGATAAATCAAAACAACATCCAGCAAAAGCAGAACGCAACTGAGAGAAGATCGAAAAACGATGGCAGCGAATGACAAACGATTGAAAAAGACCAGATACAAATAGAGAAGACCAGATCTGGAAGTTGAAAAAACTATGGAAGAAATTGGGGGTTTTGATTTGGGGTCTTGGGATAGAGTTTGGATGGGATCGAAAAGTTGGAGGGCAGAGAAGTTGGAGGGCAGAATCCATGTTTAAGAATTTTAAGAAATGAGAAACTCACCCTCATAATTTCAAATTATAGTCCACACACTATTTTGTTATGAAATATGTTTTGCTCACGTTATTCAAATAGTTTGACATATTCTCCTCCTATTTTATTTTGTTTTTTTGTTATGTATATTTTAAATAAATTAGATGACTCGAATTATTCATGTGGGACGAATCATTCACGTAAGATGGATACCATATCTGATGAATATTTGGCATACACAATATAGCGTAGACTCATGATCAGGATAAAGACTAAAAAAGTCGCAATCTCCGAGAAAGAATATAATCAGAGGTTGATAAAATCACTTTGTATTTTCATTAGATAAAATTATTTGAGAGTGTTAGAGCTTTAAGAAGAGTTGATAAAATCACTTGGGTGGATTTTAGCAAATGAGGAAAGAGTTTTGATAAAATTATAAATCAATGATTGTATCAAACGGGATACAAGGCCTGATAAAATTAGCACTAAAATCAACAATTAATTTTAGCAAAAGAGGAAGCCATTTGCTAAACTGTTGATTTTAGCAAATGGAAAATAATGGACGCTGCTAGGTGTACCGATTCAAAGGGACCGAAATTGTACCGATCGCGTTCGGGGACCCACTTTTGGGTGTCCCACACGAGTGATCCGAGCCGTTCATTGTTCTTAAAACATTTTTCCGAGGGGCCCCACAAAATTTCAGCTCAATCGGACGGTTGGAAGTGCTCGAACCAAACTCTCACTTCCAACCGTCCGATTGAGCTGAAATTTTGTGGGGCCCCTCGGAAAAATGTTTTAAGAACAATGAACGGTTCGGATCACTCGTGTGGGACCCAAAAGTGGGTCCCCGAACGCGATCGGTACAATTTCGGTCCCTTTGAATCTGTACCTGTATCTTTATTGGAAAATAATTCCTAATTGATTTTCACACCCTCAAATTGATATCCGCATTTTTTTTTTTTTTTTTGTCTTTTAACAAAACTTCCACACATAAAATAGGGGTGGATATTAATTCGGGGACTCTTCAATTTAAGGGGGTGCTAATTGGTTTTCCATTTGCTAAAATGGAGATTTGCTAAAATCAAGTGGGTGATTTTAGCAAATGAAGTGGGAGGTGATTTTAGCACTTAGTGTCCAGATTCATTGGTGCTAAAATCACCTCCCCACTTCATTTGCTAAAATCACCCACTTGATTTTAGCAAATGTCCATTTTATCTTTTGGCAAACTAAAAGGGAGTTTTTTTGAATAAATTGACTTTTTACGATTTTTTATGTAATGTATTATATGAGAGAATTGACTTATTTTGATTTTTTTTAAGAAAATATTTTTTATCAGTGGAAAATCCCTAAAAATAAAAAAAACAAAAGTCTCAGGGAAGGCAATGGACACCGTTGGTTAGAGCATCTGCAGTCGTGGTAATAGTGTAAGAAATAGTGTAAGAATTAGTAAAGTTAGCAAACATTTTCTATTTTTTGTGCCCCAATAGTGTAAATAGTGTAAGAGTTTTGGGGTCAGAACTTCCGAAAATTATAGCCGGACAAACACAGTTGTGTTGTCAGCTATTCACAAAGAGAGGAGAGAGAGAGAGAGAGAGAAGAGGGAGGTCGCAGTGTGTGGCAGAGGGGTAGGAGAGAGGTAGACCAGGAGGAGAGAGAGAGAGAGAGAAAAGGGGAAGAAAAGTTGGTCCATACCCAATATAAATACTATATTTATGTACCTTTTTTTAATTTTAACAACAATTGTAACACTTCTTACCTTAACAACACATTTTGTCATAACAACACCAAAATGGGACCCACTTTTTACACTTTTGTGTCATATAACAACACATTTTTAACAACACGACTGCGGATGCCCTTAGGAGAATATACTCTGGCGACGTTCAATCTGACAGTGCCACATTTAAAGCCATCGATGTGCCCCGGTTTATGAGGACGAGGAAAAGGGACCCACACCACTCCCCCTGGGCCCAGTCAGTCCTCAATTCGAAACCAAAGAGAGAGCGCGAAAACTGAGACGCCGTTTTGAAATAGCAATACAGTAGTAAAATCAAATTTAAATCTCTCTCTCTCTCTCTCTCTCATTGTTCACGGGTACGATTTTCTCGAACTTCACCTCAGCCTTTTCCGTACTGAGATTCGTTCCTTTCAATTTCTTTCCACTTCTTTAATTTTGAACTTTGGTACACAAGGATTTCGATCTCAACTTTGGTTTCCTCAATTTCCGATTTAAAGTTACGAGAGATGTTACTTTAGCAATTTGAACTTTATGTTTTCCTTCATTTTCTAAACGAATTACTTTTACCACTGTGAATGGAAGGAAGGAACTTTAGCTCTCGCCATTTGTTTCTTCTAGGGTTTCATGTGAGTTCGTAATTTGTCCGCGTTACAACTACCAAAACTTTTCTTCACTAATTTTCTGTGCGTTTCTACTGAATCCACTCTTTCTACCACGTTTCTGAGCAGCCTAACATGTCATTTCTCTTGTTTCATTGCAGAGATCGACATGTGCTGTGTTTTGAGTGAGCTAAACTTTCCAACCTTTTTGATCACTATTTCTTTCATATTGCTGCTTTCAGGTATATCCCCTATTAGTAGTATTTAACATGAGAATAGTGTTGCATATTCGATGGTTCTACCTTAATGAATCAATTCCATGATTAGAGTTGCCCTCATGGTTGTATATTCATTAATTTGTTTAGCTTCACCCTTTGGTTGGTTGAGAGAAAATTGATAGTGAAGATTATGAAATTCTGACGACTATGTTATATTGTTTCTCTATTATGGAAGAGAGTATTCACGTCAGAAAAGCAAGTTAATTAATTGTCTAGGATTTGGCATTTTGATTCTTGATTTTTTCCTAACTGAGTGTCCACAAAGTGAGAATAAGATTTTTTGTCACCAACCAAATGGGACATCAAATCTGTTCATGGATTTTCATTTTTCTGTTCTTCCTTCGCAGATGAGTGTAAGTCTCGCCTCCTGTTATTGCTTCCACTGTTGATTTCGACTTTGTAGGGTTTTAATTCTGCCTTGAATAACTTTTGGGCCACTTCATTGTTTTCAGATATGATTTTTGCATCAACTGCTTCAATCATGCTGTGGTCTGACAAGCACAATCTCTGCATCTGCGATGCACTTATAAATGATTGTGGTTCAGAAGTTAGCTTATGAAACTCCACGTTATAGGGGGTTAGAAAAAGGGTAATAAGATGAAGAAACAATCATACTTAAAAGCAAAAGGAACTACAAGAGTTAACCATCAGGAGGTGATGTTTGAGCTTAAACAGCGGGTGGTCTTTGCACTGAACAAGCTTGCAGACAGGGACACTTACCAGATTGGTATCACGGAGCTCGGAAAAACTATTGAATGTTTAAACACGGACGGAGTTGCTCTGTTTCTATCTTGCATCTTGGATACTGACTCTGAGCAGAAGAGTGTGGTGCGTAAGGAATGCATTAGACTGATGGGTTTACTAGTTAATTTGCACGGTGGTCTTGTTGCTCCATATCTTGGGAAGATGGTTGCTAGTATTGTTAAGCGTCTCAAGGATCCAGATACCGTGGTAAGGGATGCATGTGTGGAAACAACCAGTGTGTTGGCTTCCAAATTGTGCAATGACCAGGGTAAAAATGATGGAATTTTTGTTGGACTAGTGAAACCATTTTTTGAAGCCTTGGGTGAACAAAATAAGCAGGTGCAGTCTGGTGCAGCATTATGCTTAGCTAGGGTCATTGACAATACCAATGATCCTCCAGCATCAATCTTGCAGAGGATGTTGACCAGAACCATCAAGTTGCTTAAGAATCCACATTTCATGGCAAAACCAGCAGTCATTGAACTGAACAGGAGTATTATTCAGGTTAGTTTGTTCCTGATGAGAAGTAGCCCCGTTATATTTGCTAGCGTTTGTCTGATTTATTGTTTGTTGCTTTCATTTACTAGTCAGTTTAAGTACCTTCAGCCTCAATAAATGGAGCGAAGTGAAAAATAATCTCTCAGAAGCCGTTAGATCCAACAATGATCTATAAGCCACTTTTTAATAAGATTGTTTTCATCCACTGCGATGTTGACAATAAAAGTTATGAAACAAAGAAATGTTTTGAACTTTGTACGCTGAGCTAAACAGCTATAGTAGATTTTGAAACACTTACTTGATTAATGTTCAAGTTTCATATCCTGCTTATTTCTAACTTCACTGCTCTAAAACAAACTTATGATTGTCTAGGCGGGGGGTGCCCCATCGCAAGTTATTTTATCTGCTGCAATGAGCAGCATCCAAGAAGCTCTCAAGAACAGTGACTGGACAACACGCAAAGCTGCTTCTTTATCTCTAGGTGAAATTGCTTCTAGTGGCGGATCCTTCTTTAGTTCCTTTAAGGCTTCCTGCATCCGTTCTCTTGAATCATGTCGGTTTGACAAGGTTGGTATTGTTCAACATCAACATGAACAATGTTTCTAGATTTGTACAGGTCTAGGTTTGATCCTTTCGGTGCTTTTTTATTGTATGTAGGTTAAACCAGTTAGGGACACAGTAGCTCATGCTCTACATCTTTGGAGAAGTATTCCAGGGCCCGATCCACCTGAACTTTCAGAAACTGGATCTTCTGTCAAAGGTTTGGTGTCTGGTCCTCTGTTTGTTATCTTTGCAGATTCAGTTGCTTTGTTTGTCTTGTTTGATGCTTGTTTCATTTCCTCTATAATATACAGCAGTCTCCTTCGCCGCTCTATGTACTTCATTCATTGTCATAGCTCTTAACTTGAGTCCTGCAGTGGTTCTTGTGGCAGTTTGAAATTCTTACCACGCTTGTAAACAGCACAGGGAACATGTGATGGGGCTAGAAAGATGCAACGGGATAGTGTCCAAGGGTCGGAATAGTTTGTCATGCGCAGTTGGTTGGCAATAAATTTTGAGCTGCATAAATGGGGTGTAATAGTTAAATACAACACAGAGAAGAAATATATATATGAAACTACACGGAAATCACAGCGTGACCCGCCATGCCAAGTTTGAAGTATGATGCTTGATTCTTTTGGGACGTGGTACCCACCACGCCTAAGTTGAATCTGAATCACCAATTCCTATATCTCTGCAAGTTTCTACGTGCTTAATTTTAGTGATAGGAAATGCAGAGCAATTTACAGAGCTGCGTGATAAATGTAATTGAGCAAGATGAAATAGCGATATTACAGAAGCACTATGTATCTACTTATGCTTGAATCTTAGTTGCCCGAAGTGGGAGCTGATGTGGGGGAGCGAGAGAATATAGAAGAGTTCAAGGTTCAGAGCTTCTATAGAAAAGTGGGTGTACGTAAATTAAATGTAGATACTCTTGAGTCTTGATATACTATTTCTTTCTAGACCTATCATGCATGTCAACTCTAATTCGTGTCAACTGCAACTATCAATGTAAGTAAAAAAAAATATGCTTACTCTAAGTACCTAGAGTTAATATTTTCCCAGTATCTTATCATTACTTATATTTTCACATGATTGGTATCTTGTTTCTGTTTCTTTTGTGATTTTCATACTTGAGAGGTTCTATCCAATTTGGCGGGCGCTCCTTTCTCAATTGAAGCAAGGTACTTAAGGAGAGTTTGACCTGGGAGTACGAGAGTGGGGTTCTGAGGTGAATTCCCTCCCCGATAAGAACATCGTGCTATTGAGGTCCGAATATGGGCTTTACCATTGAAAATTTAAAATCATTGATGTCCTAACTTAACCAAACAAAAGTAATTGTGCATCAAATCACAACATCTCCGCTCTTCATGCTGGTGACAGCACAAGAGGAAGACAATGAAGACAAAATAGCCTTGGGGAAGAGGTAAAGAGGGAAAAAATATGGAGAAACTGTTGTTCGAATGAATATAGGAAGTGGAAAAGTGGACTTAAATAAGAATCGTTTAAAGTAAAAAAAAGGAAAGATGTGATTCTTTAAAACTAAGAGTCCTTTGCTGTTGATTTGTAGGAACTACAGAGTGAATCGTTGTAAGGAATTTAGCATCTCACACAAAGTGGAGGGTGAATCTCACTGCACTTTGTAGGGGTGAGCTTATATGTGGAATCATCTATTGGATTGGAATGGCCAGATTAAGTTTGCTGAGGGAATTATGTGATGCATGGAAATTTTAGAGCAGCGCTCCTACAGTTTCTTTTCTCAAAATTTGTCGTGTCCATGATCCACTGACCCCTCTTCCTTACTTCCCCTGTTTGTTCCAAGGGAATATGTTCATGTTTTGGAATGGGGTTATATCTGCTTCGTTATAGGCACATTGTTATGAAGGGTTAGAAAATGGCAAGGATATCGCAGGTCATATGCATTTTTCTATATCTACTTGTACTAACATAATTACTTGTCATGATAATGCACATGCTAGTAGCGGCTCTGTGTATCTCGCCATTGATCTCAAATACTGAAAAATAAAACTAAATGGTCCAACCCTTGGATCTCAGATACTTCTCTTGTATGTGGGTTTCAATTTTCAAATTAAAATTCCAGTTGTCACTTGCCTATTTGAAGGTAGCGTTTGGAGTGGTTGACATTACAACAATATATTCAAATTAAAATTCCAGTACACATTTTTCTGATATTTATGTCTATTCAGCAGATCTATTTGGTTGTTTACTTGTTTACCTTTGTGATGGGCGTGAATGTGTCCAAATCCTCATTCGAAAGTCTCAACAACTGCAACTTCTTGAGATTGAAGTGCAGGAATCGTACTTCAATCATTCAATTTCTTTCTTGTGCTTACTATTGTATCTATTGTTTTATTCTTCTACCTCTATGTCAGCCACTCGTCAGAGTGTGTCCAATGAAGCCACTGGTTAGGGGCAACTGGATATATACTTTCTTGTGCTTTCTGTTGTATCTTTCTTGTGCTTTCTGTTGTATCTCGTGCTTTCTGTTGGTAGATTGAGCTACTACTTGAGCTGAGATAGAAATGGGCTGGTTTGTTGACTTTCCGGGACAATTTGTGAAATTAATTAAGAATTTTATGTTTTCTGTTGGTTTCCAATTCATTTTGATATGAAATTTGATGTGTTCCCACAGATTTGTTATGGACTTCAGCTGGGTTTGTCATAAGATTTTATGGGAAATCCTATAAAATCAACTGGATGATTTTATGGGATTTCCCATATTAGTATGTTGATTTTATGGGATTTCTCATTTTAGCATGTTGATTTTATGGGATATGGGAAACCCAGCTTTCATACTTTATTTTGCAAGTTTTTACTTTTAATGAATGGCCATAGGTGGTGATTTGTACCTATCTTCTCTTTATGGCATTGTGTTGCTTGGAAAAACTCGTCATTTATGGGACTCTGGTTGATGATGCTTTCTTTACCTAATTGAGTACTTCCTGCAGAGAATTTTTGCGGACAGGACGATGGCGATATTGCAAGGGTTAATGAGTCTGGACGAAAGGATGCCTTTCTTACAAAAGTGGGTACCAACTCTACTAAGAGAAGGGTACCTCTTTCTGTGAGAAAAACATGCCAAAATTATGTGGATTATCCTCAAGGTTCAATTGATTGGGATACAGAAATTGCTGCTCCCAAGACTAAAAGTGTTTGTGTCGATGTTCACAACGAAGAATCGGAGGGCAGTTCTGTTACTAAGACATTTGAAAGATTGAGTAGCGATATCACAAGCATCCAAGATATCGGCTATGAATATGTATCAATGGATGACAGAAATGAATGTTCTTCTGTGTCTAATCTGACCAAGAACTTCGACACAAAATTTGTGACAGCTTCTCGTGACTGCATAAACAAAGTTGCTTTGGTGAAGAAGATGGAAACAAATGAGGAATATGCAGCTGAAGAAATTTGTAGTGAAGAATATAGATACTCAGCGAAGATGCAGGATCGTAGAAGTCTTGATTCCACAGGCATAGAGTCAAGTTCCCAAACCCTGCGTGAATGTTGCATTCATACAGCAAATGAATTGGCTTCCATTCGGAAGCAGCTGTTGGAGATTGACAATAAGCAGTCCAACTTAATGGATCTGTTACAGGTCACTACTTTTGGTCCCTTGCATATTTATAGGTTGCAAGCCTCTTTATTGAGCATAACTCGGCCCACATGCATTTTTGGATCTGTTATTAGTGTATATATTATCCCAACTAATGCTATGTTGATTGGCTATATAAGCTGACGTATGATCCTATACTTCAGCGGCTTCTTTTGAGTTATAAATAGTTTTAGTAGCAGCTCTGCAATTAGAACACCGCATATTTACCTATAGGCGTACTCTAGCAGGCCCTGTTTTGTCTGTGACAAGATAAATAGGCATTGGATATCCTGTGACAATAATTTCTTGAATTTCCACGCATGACTGTTTTACACTTTTACTGGCCTTATCTGTTTTCTCTATTTTTCAGCACATTTGCTTTCATACCATAACAAATGTACATACATATGCACATATACTCATGACATACTGGGTCTTTTTTGAGTCGATTAGATTATGGATCATTTAACAGCTGACTTTGACAATTGAGATGCATAATTGTAAATGCACCTGAATTGCTGAGCTCATTGTTCTCTTTGAAAAAAATACCTGTTATAGGCCTAATCATCTTGCTTATCAGATTGCTACTCTTACATGGTAAAATATCCTTTCTCGACAGTGCTCAAAGCTATATGCAATTTTTCAGCTCAAGCTTTCATACGTTATAACTGGAAAATTCATAAATCTTCCCTATGGTTGCATTTCAGGAGTTCACAACGAGCACAATGGAAAGCTTTTCTGTGGTACAGTTGAAGGTTTCAGGTCTGGAACAGGTAGTTGATCAAATTGCTCAAGATGTTTGTGGAGGAAGATTTTCTAATCCAGCTACTGCAAAATTTCTGAAGAATAGCCCAAGTGTGGCTTCTCCTAGACTCTCTACCCACACCTGCAGACCATCTTTAGATATACGTAGTAGGCAGCCATCAATTTTGTCCAAGAAAAATGCAGAGATTTGGGAGGAAAAATCTTTTGCAGGGAGCAGATCAAGTAGTTCTGCTATAGAAAGCTTTGACATGTGGTCAGAAGTCACAGGCAAATTAAATCGAAAGCCAATACAGAAGGGAAGCCAGATTAGCTCTGGACGTGGAACACATGTTAGTCAAACAAGAAAAAATGACAATGTCTGTGCTGCAGCTTCCCCTACTAGCGCCAGACAGAGCATTTTAGAAGTAAAAAATGGCCTCTGGAAATTTGTTCGAGGCTGTATATCTGAAGGGGACCTCGATTCTGCATATGCAGAAGCTTTGTTTTCAGGTGACGAACTCGTGCTGTTTGAACTTATCGATAGAACTGGCCCGGTTCTGGAAAGGTTATCGAACAAGACGGCTTGTGATGTTCTTAGCACTTTTGCATCGTACTTCTCGGAACAAAGGTTTTTAAATTCAATAATCCCTTGGTTGCATCAGGCAAGTTACTTTGGTATACTTTGGTCTCAGGTGTTTATTATTAGTCTTTTGCTTTTCAGTCTTTCTGGAGAATTTGTGAATAACTAGTGTTTATAGTTTCTATGTCTAATTACTGTAGAGAGAGACAGAGAAAAGAGAGAGTTAAAACCTGTGCTGGCCAGGGTGGAAATGCACCTTACCCCCGAGCCTAGGGGTGCCGTTTTACTGTCATTTGCTTCTGCTCTTTCAAAGTACTTTGTGCTACACTTGTGCTAGGCTTCATGTGGTTACTTTGAGTTTCTAACAGCACAGGAAATATATAGATTAAATTATATATGCCATTCGGTACGTTATGTTGGACAAAAGAGATTCTAAAACATCGTAAAACAAGTTTTCAACTAAACCCTCTCTCTCTCTCTCTCTCGCATACACGTGTGCACACAGGAGATTGCCACTCTTATTATCTGCAACGACATAGCTAGTCCACCCTGCCAAGGCAGTATGTTTAAACTTGAGACGCCAGATTTGTTTCACACCCTGCCAAGGGTTCATTTAGTGATTCCCTTTTATCAGCTCCTAATGGAATTAACATAGAATCTCCTTTAGTGAATTAGCTCACAAATATTTTCACACACACACACACACACACTCTATGTATAGATGTTTGATTTCCTTTAGTGTCCACTTAACCATGTACCTGTCTCAGATTATCTGACTTTGGATGTGAACTCACAGCTTGGAATGCTATCTTTCGTTTTTAGGTGGTGGACTTGATTACTGTCCATGGACCAAATTACCTTGTTCTCTCTGCAAAAGTGAGGAGAGTATTCTTATCAGCAATTCAGGAAGCTGCCAACATGGACAATCCTAATCCTGCAGAGAGAAGATCTGTTGCACAACTAGCAACGAGATTGCATCAACTCTGGGGTGAGGCGTTTTTTTATTTTATTTTTTTATCTAGTCTGGCAAGTTCAATTCTCTTATCAACCCATGTTAAAACATCCAACTCAAAACCAATTGGCAATGAGTGGAGAGGCCGCCCAGGCTCATATACTAGCTTTCGAGGTTATAATTAACCGATGTGGGATAAATTCCAACACTCCCCCGCACGTGCGACCCCTGACTCGCACGTGAAGAGGTCAACAAAGGATCTGGAACATACGGATCACAACGAAAGAAAGTGCAACTATGGCACAAACAAAGGGGAAAAGCCTTCGAAAACCTAGCTTTGATACTATGTTAAAACATCCAACTCAAAACCAATTGGCAATGAGTGGAGAGGCCGCCCAGGCTCATATACTAGCTTTCGAGGTTATAATTAACCGATGTGGGATAAATCCCAACACTCCCAATAAAAAATTAATGAATTGAGTCCGAGCAGTATTTTGAACTTATAAGATATAGAAGTGGCATAAACTGCGGATGTATCGGAATTGGATAGACATGATTCAATTTGAGATGAACTTTGCATGAACTTGAATCTTGTGTGATGAAAAATATTTTCTGGAGTGTCAAGGACACACTGAATTTCATATTTGCACTTTTGCAGGAAAATGCTCTTGATAAGAAGCCAATTTGAAGCATGGCGCTGATGCCAGAGGATTTACTGATCTGAAGTACTGGTTTGGTCGAAGTAATTGGATTCCAACACATGGAATTCACTGTCTGTTTTTTTTCGTGAAATCAACTTTTGTTTTTTGGGGAAAGACCATTCCACTAGGAACCTATTAATGTTTTTGTAGTGGAAAACTTGGTTTGTTAGCTCTTGTTAACTGCAGTTAAAAAAGAAAAAAAAGCCTTTGTTAACTTTTCCCAACGTCCGGATTTGTTAGTTCATTTTGGGAGTTCGTGCTACTTTTCAAATAATTACTGTATATCTTATAATCTATACTCCCTCTGTCCCTTTTTAAATGTGTTACTTCGTAAAGCCAACTTATTGAAGAAACATCATCATTACACCTTTTATATCAACTTTTTCCTCCACTTTACACTTTTCACATCAATTCTTACCTCTACTTTCCAAAATTATCCTCTATTTAAAAAGGGGCGGAGGGAGTAATGTTTATGTAATTTTAAAAATATTAGCTTGTAGAATTAATCGAGATTTATCAAACAAGATCTATATTGGTCATTAATTATTTACTAACTTACCAATTTAAAGTGTGGGAGGCGCTTCACCGGAATGACCTCTTTGCCCCGTCTGGTAGTACACAGATGAGGGGGGAGCTGGGCTGAACCTCGATGGATCCCTAGGGACTCGTCGGAGAAAAGGGCAGGAGCTCCTGGGGAACGCCTGGGAACTCGCACAAGGGAGCAACCACATTAGCACCTAGCCCGGACGGTGGTGGTTCGGGAAGGTACTCCGATGGCTAAGTCAGCAACGGAGGGAGAAGTATAGTGGAGAACTAGAGAGAGAGTTGTGTGTAGAGGGGGATTCGTGTATGAAGGGGGTGAGGGGCATACTTATAGGCGAGGGAGCGCGTGTTCGGCACGCCCTTCGGGGGCCTCACGCGCCCCGTCCCTGACATTGCATTGAATGCATGGATCGACGTATGCCCCTCAAGTGGCGCCTCGGCCGTCGCGCTCCCAGAGGCGTCACGTGCCCTTGATGTCCCTATTAGTCAAATCCCCCACCCCCCTGCAGGCGTAGGTTTGCAGGGTTGGTGGCTTGCCATGATGTAGTGCACGTGGGGTGGTTGAGCTCATTAATGCGCCACTCAGACTGTCAGGAGGTGCCTCTATCGAGCCCCCCTGCCACCTGACACGACCCGCCCCGGTACCGAGGTCAATCAACTCGGGCCGAGGTACCCTCGGGAGCAGAACCACGAATGCGCTTCTGGCCGCTCCCGGAGCGGTCTCCCGAGGTGGGAGTCGTAGCCGTGCCTATCCTCGCCGGGGGAAGCTTCCTTCGGCGCTCCGTAGTGCTTTAGGTGGGGCCCCTCCCGTGGCCCCCATCCCCTCGGGGGGTTCCGCTGAGGACGATGAGACCCCTTGATTCCTTGGCCGCTACATAAAGATATCACTATTTTTTTTATCCTGTTGCAAATAAATGGGAGACAAACAAATCCGGACGGAGGGTACGTTTTTTCTTGGTAATGCTGATGAACATAACTATGAAATCTGACTTCCTGTATGTTATGTAGGTTAACGATCCAATCCCTTCTGAGGAATACGGGTCACCAAAACTACTAACTATTGATTTTTCTTGGAATTTTCTTATTTTAATACCTTTTCATAGACAAATTCCACATAAATATCTGTCAAGAGGAAATTTCTTGCTATCAAATTTTTTTTTTTGTGCACATTCTTGTAGTTCAAGAAAGAAGGATCCTAACATCATATATTACCCCAAACTAGTGAGCCCACCAAAGGAACAGCCACAAATAATATTAAAAAGTTAATAGTTCAATTCAGTTTGTTGGAATATGAAGCTTCCAAAGTAATACTCCCATCGTTCCAATTTGTTTGTCCATTTTGGGAAATTCAACTTATTAAGGGAACAAAATCGTTACGCTTTTGAAATTTAAACTTTCCTACAAAATGCCCCTAAACTCAAATTGTACTTGTCTTATCATTCCATTCAAGAAAGAAGGGCAGTACTTTTTTTCAAAATGGACAAACAATTTGGAACACTGAGAAGTCAAAAGGTGGACAAACAAAATTAACAGAGGGAGTGAATAATACTTACTTGCAATTAACAATGATAAGAAAAATTACAAGCTCCAAACAATATAACAGTGTAGCAACAAAATAGGAAGAATCGTATGTCATAATAAAAGTTTTTCAATCAAGTATAATAGTTTCGTATAATAACAACATGGGGAAACATAGGAAAGAAAGCATACGCCTTTTGGCTATCAAGTTTTTTGCCAATCTATTTCACGTCATCTGGGCGTGTAGGCATTTATGCATGTAGAATGTGACGGCGATATTCACCAAGAGGCCATATTGGGAAGATATTTCGATATGATGAATAGTTTAGAGTACAGTTTTTCATGAATACTCCAGTGATTCCCTGCAAAGTGCAAACCATAATCACCAATGAGATGTATAGGACACAATCAAGCAGACTACTCCAACTATCATCTTATATGTTTTTTAATTTTTATTTTGGTGATCTTTCAATATAGTCTAAGTTGACAGCTCCACATTTTCCAGGGTGAATGGAGCCATAACGTGGATGGCTGAACTTCATTTAGAGTTGTCATTTATGTAGATTGTCACCAAGGTGCATTATCCGACAAAAGTACTTAATAAAAAAATAAATATCTTACAATAATTAATTGTGTCGTAGCATAGTAAACGAAATTACATGCAGTTTTGATCTTAATTGCATACTCGGAAGTCATGGTATGACATCTGAGTTTTGATATTTGCATTTCTCTGCAGCTTGTGAGTGACTAGAAGCAGAAAAACACGAGGACATATTCATTACCTGTTGAGGAAAATCACCATCTTCCATTTGCGAATTTATCAGTAACCTAATCCCACGGTGTATAGGCGTTGAATCAACTTCAGCCTAAATTTTACCAACAGTTTCTTGATCAGTAGAAGTCATATAGTTTTTGCAAAAGAGATTCACGCTTGTGTACTTTAGGGAGATTCATCTGTTGTAGGCTTCGTAAAAGAATAGATTTTCAACTCTCAATTAAGTTACTTGCCAACTATATGCAAACCATTAGCAAAGGTTTTGTGAATTGAAACAATATGATTGTACGACTGACCTGCCCAGCATCAATGAGGGACAATAGAGCCCATGCTGTCTGTACCATTAGCTAAGGTTTTGTGAATTGAAAAAGTGTCTGATGGATCTTTTTGTCTACAGACTGCTTTCATAAATTGTTTTATTTTATTTTATGAAGGATACATTTTGTACAACAGAATTTCATACCTTATTTGCGCTAGAAAGATAACTCTCTCCCCATCCACCATCAGGCAGCTGCTTTGACAGCAAAAATTTGCAAGCTTTCCGCAATGTGGGACGGTTATGGTACTTTCTTCCACAAGCTACTAACCCTTCAACTGCAAACCACGTGCCGTAGGTATAGCAAATGCCACAACAACCGTATCTGTTTAGTTTCAATCTTAAATTAATAATCAAATTTCTTGTTTCTAACCGAAATTCTCACGACTATGTGTATTGAATTCCAGTAAATTAAAATTGATGGAGATATAGTTAGTTCTCTCTATAGCCAAAGTTTTAGCATATCTGTTTTACAAAGCACCAAAGTAGTGAAGAAGAAGCCTACCACGAACCATCAGGATTTTGCGTTTCCTCAATGTACTTTATAGCTCTTGGATGCAGCTGTCTATCCCTTTTGTTCGGTGTCCTGGATGTAACTTTTGAAATAGTACTAGGCCCTGGATCGCGGATGCTGTGCATTCTACATACCTAAAACACAAAACATAATGAGAAGTGTCAAGTATACAAAACAAAAATAACAACCTCAAGAATTAAAATTTATGGTCGCAAAATCTTACTCTCTCAATAAGAACATCTTCGAAAAACTCGGTAGGGTTGAACTTCTGAAATAGATGCAAACAACCATGAGTTACTGAGTCAGTGTCAATACAGTTCAATGACAAAGGAAGGGCGTGCCATTGCATCATATGTTACCTCCAACCAGCGAAAGGCTCTTTGTGGCTCCCAAGCTGGGAAACCACCATTGTTACTCTGTTTGGAAATTACAAAAGGTTTACTAATGCATTGTGAACTTTCTCTACAAGTAGGCTAATTTTAGAGAAAAAGAACCAATGATAATGATTAGCAACCTAAATGGGCTTACTTGTAGGGAAAGAATAACATTAACGGCGTCATATAAACGATTTGTTTCCATTTTTTCTCCAACGTGTTCCGGTGCCATTTGGGAGAACAAAAGTGCACACTGGAAATTATATAGGAAAGAGTAAAAATTGAAATTGATGTCATTCGACAAGTTCCATTGCGAATTCATGTGCATGACGGGATTTACATACCTTCATTAATCCTTCTGCCGTGCAATCTGAGACTTGCCAACCATGATCTTGCATTGAAAATGTCCATGCACCTTTAGAAGTATGTCGGTGCATACTTTCAAAGTCCCCTGAAGGGTTTTCTAGGACCTAGACAATAATTTGATTCATTTTATTAGGTATTCACTCGATTAATTTGTAACTTCTAGTGGTTGCATGGATCCAAGATAAGACCTGTGAAGCTTTGACAAAATCATGCCCTTTCTTAAGGGTGAGAGAATACTCCTCAACAAGATCACTAGCGATAATAGCTTGATTAGCGAATGCTGCATCCCACATTTGACAGCCAAAACTCTGTATAGATCAAGTTTGCAAATTTTTTTAGCTCAATGCAGGGATGAACGATTTTAGGTAGGGTTTGGTTTGCTGGAGTGATTCGGAAGGAATGGAATGAAATGAAATGGTCATTCCTTGGCCCACTAGTGGAATGGATGGACTCCATTGATGATTGATGTCTGATGATTCGATATGTAATACACTTCTGTCATTTTTTGGCCAATGATACATCACAATGACCATTCTGAAGGAATAAGGAATGACCATTCTATTCCCGCCTTCATTCAAGTGAGCCCAACACTGCTTTAGATCATTTGATGATTTGGTGAAGTAGACCTGCATCTTCATGCCATCTTCAGCAAGCCAAAAATAATCTGGGATCCGGACAAGGTGACGCTTGTATGCTTCTGAGTTTGGATCTTCCACATAGCAAGCAATCAAGCATAAAACCTTGATGTACAAGCAAGCATTATAGATCAACAAAGCATTCTCAATATTACCTATAATCACTTTTAAGTATTATGATTTCTAACTATAATAAGAAATTAGTCAAGAATACTGTATGTACCTTCTCTACACATCCAATGCAAAGGTATCTACTATTCTTGTCTTCGTAGTGTATGTGTTCCATGGCGACACCTAGAGCCTTCTTTCTCAGTTTAGAGAAAGGCCAACGCATTAGCACTGGCTCAGCTAAATGGTGGAGGAATCCCCAAACCATATCTTGTACTAGAGGATGTGGGTAGTAGAGATCCTCCTGCAGTCACATTACATCGGGTAACCTGCATAATGTTAACTCACAAGTAGCCTGAAATCTTTCCTTTAATTTTTGGTCTTTGAATTTTACTACCGGCTGACATGAAAACCTAGAAAACTAACCTTTGCACAAGTGTTTCGAGCTTTATTCCAGTTAATTTGATGATAAGGCTCGGTGAAGAGCTCCTGTCTTAAAGATGGAACAGTTGGCGTGATTGGACCAACAAACCTCTTTCCATATAAATATGACATGGGCATGTATACTAAACGACAATAACATAACATTTTGCCTGCACAGGAGATGTCTATGAGTTTTACATTTTGTAGGTACATGTTGAAAATATTTGCAAATTACTTCATCGTGATTTTTTTGGAATGAGACTAATTAATTTGATGCATTTTTTGGTTAATTAAACACCTGGATGGATAGGAAAGAAATTAGGAAGCAACCAGAACTCTGGTGGCATGCGGTTGCAGCCTGCCCACTCATACACCCCAAGTACCTACATGACACATAGAAAACAAACACCCTTTTTTTAGTCATTAATCATCTATATATGCAAGAAACACATTGTTGCCTGAACAAACTTCCATAAACGAGGAAGAAGGTATGTGGGTAACCGTAAGCCAGAACTTTCCCCAGGAAGGGATACCGACAGCACCACCATGGTCACGGATCCATTTGCGGCCTCTAGCCAGCACCATGGCCATACCACCGCCACCACCTTCTTCCAAGTGATATTTTGCTCCTCCTTGTCCCAGCAACCGCAAACATATATAGCTTAGGCATGATCCAAATATGGTGCTGCGCCCCTCTATGTGTATTTCCCACCCTCCATCTTCATTCTGCACAATTGCACATCACATCACAATAAAACCATTACACAACCACAACAAATAATTAAGCATCCTAGAATTACACTAGTTATACCACAAATCTACAATTAACTACTGATACTAAATTCTAGGTAATACATAACATACCCACAACAAAAATGAGAAAGAATTAAGAAATGTAGGCCCCGAATCCCTTATATGATTGTCCGACAGGAAACTTATTGCTCACTCCACTACAAAGAGCAACGTGCTTTTCTTCTTTTGTTTTTGGAAGAAGAAGAGGAGAAAAGGAGATTGTTTTACCTGGTGATTGCATATGTAGCGAATGATCTCCTTTTGGTGTTCTAGTGACAGAACCACTTTGACTGCTCCTGTCACATAAAGAGCTATAACCTGCGTATGAATTTGAGATATTCTCGAATTACATCAGACGGTGCTTTGCTTCAAAATGACCGAGCAAGAAACTTTGAACTTACTAATAAGATAACTCCTTGAAATTTAAAAAAAGAAAAAAAGAAAAGAAACAAAAATTTAATATTTGACTGGCTGATGTTAATTTTGGCGAGAAATAGTTGGTTAGGATTTTCCTAGCTAGAGGGCCTCTTGAAGAATATTACTATGAACAACTCCTTCCTTTTGATTTTTTTTTTTGGTAGTAAATTAACACTTTTATTGAGCAAACAAACTAGAATCCAATGGACAAGCCCATACAACCAAGTAAAAATAGGCTACACTCATGTTGAAACCAACAACCAGAGGACAAGCCTCTTAAAGACAAAACAACACCAGGCCTAAATAAGAAGCAAAAATATGAGGGGACACCCTCCAAGCACTAGCCATGAGCCTATTGTTATCTGAGCTCTTCACCCTCCTCCAAGAACAAATACAATCACAGACTTGTTCCTCTATCTGAATAAGAAGAGTTGTAGCAGAATCCACCTTTTTCTAAAAAAATCCTTCAGTTTCGTTCCCTCTAAAGGCCATAAAAGCTAGCTGCCAAGGACAACTTATAGACAATATTGAAGCAGGAGTTACCAACTCGAGTACTACAAACCCAGTCTATTTCCATATCCAGAATCATAGGAGGTCTATCAATCCCACTCTTCTTAAGCATATGACCAGACTTCGCAAGAGTAAGGGCAGAGAAAGAATAAGTGATTATGGGATTCCACCACACAATTGCAAAACACCAAAGAGGCTCAACATGCATCCCCCAATCAAGAAGCCTATCTTTGGTGGAAACTTACCATGAAAAGAAAGCCACTCAATAAAAGCCCGCCCATCTAGGAATAGAATCCCGGGGGTTGGCTTTGCACCCCTTTTACTGTCCGATCGTCCGTCAGTTTTGGACGACCTGGATGTGTTTTGAATTTTTACTGGTAAAAATAAATTAAAGGAAAAATTATCGAAATGGTCCTGTAGTTTCACCGAGTCTCGATTTAGTCCCTCTAATTTCAATTTCACTCTAACGAACCCTGTAGTTTTAATTTTGGTCGAATTGAGTCCAAACGTTAACTTCCATTTGCGAATTAGACAAAAAAAACCCAATTTGGGGATTTTTTGAGGGTCAAACTCGTCTTTTCACCCACCCTTCTTCTTCCCCAATTTGTAACCCTAACCCTAGAACCAACAACAAAGAAAACTCTAGTAGTTCATCAAAAGCTTTGCAACAAAAAACCAGAGCAAACAAAAACCCTTCACTTTCACCAACAATGGCAGGGACCAACGGCTCTCTGCTCCAAACCCACATCCCAAACCAAACCCTTGACCGTCTCTTCACTGCGCTCGACGCCAAATCCCTGATTCTCTCCTAGTTTGGAAGCGATCAAGGAAAACCCAGTTTTCTTCAACTCACAACAGAGAGCTTTGTAATGGAGAGAGCTGAGAGGACCCAGGTACAAAGCGTATTGTGATTTGAGAGAATCGAAGCTCAGAATGAAGAAACTGGCAAACCAATCACCGGAACAGGAACCCTATTTGTCCCCACTAAAGAAACAGGTCAAATTTGAGGGGAGTTTACCGAGAAAAAGGTCCTCTATTTTGGCTCAATCGGTCCCAGATTTTTCTGCTGTTGTGAGGAAATAGAATAGGAAGCCGCCGGTGGGTATGCTGCCAGTGGTGATGGAGAAATCGTTGACGCCTCCGGCGAATAACTCGAAGATGTATGGGGTTGGGGAGAGATCGGGTGGCTGGGGGAGTAAGTCTGTGAATTCAGGGGAGAAGAGGAGTGGTGGGATTATTATGGAGAGGAAGAGTTATGCTTGTATGCAAGAATCGAAGGGGTTTTCAGCTGCGGTGGTAGGGATGGCAATCTCGGCCGACCCGCCCCTATCCAACCCGTCCCCTACCTATTCGGGGAGGGGATTCGGGGATCGGGTAGGGGATGGAGATTATTTTTAAAAAACTTCAGGGATCGGGTAGGGGATGGTATTGTCAGTCCCCTACCCGATCCCCTCCCCGTTCCTCGCCCCTCCCCGCCCCTCCTCGCATCCCCGTTTACACACACACACACACACACATATATATATACACCGGTGATCCTGTCAAGGATCCCGGATTGAAGAAAAAATGGTGTTTTCGATGTTTTAAAAATTGTTTTTGCATAATCCGAACCGGCCAATGTGTTTAAAATGTGTTTTTAAGGGTCCCCGCGAGAAATCATCAAAAAAAATACCGGAAAGAGCTTGATCCAAGCATTTTTTCACAAAAACTGTATATATACAGTTTTATGAAAAACTGTTTGGATCAAGCCCTTCCCGGTATTTTTTTTTGATGATTTCTCGCGGGGACCCTTAAAAACACCTTTTAAACACATTGGACGGTTCGGATCGTGAAAATTTGATCCGGAACTATGAATCCCGGATTTGGGATCCCTGACAGGATCGGGACTCTCTCTATATATATATATATATATATGTATATGTATATGTATATATATAAATAACGTTGGCATTCCAAAAATCATAAATAACGTTGGCATTCCAAAAATTCTGGGTTTTAAAACCTAAATCAGAATTGCTAGAATTTTTGTTTACTTTTTATTTTATTTTATCGGAATTATGATTACTTAATGAGTTTATAGAGCAAACATTAGGACTGTTTTTTTACGTATATAATGAAAATATTAGCTATTTGCACCGAACAAACACTTACAGCATGACTAACTCTAAAAAGACAAACCTGCTACTTGCTTCTAATGTTCACTAGTAATAGTTTAAGACTATTGTTGACCTTTTATTGGTCTGACCATTCTTCCATTGTTGATTTTTGTTGGAAACTATGCAGAAAAGTGGCACTTTAATAGATCGGTTTACTGCTTGTGAATGACACTATAAAGAACAACCATTTTTGGATCCCCGTTCCCCGCATCGGGGCGGGGATAGAGGTTAAAATAAAATCCTCGGTGGGGATCGGGGAGGGGATGGGGATTGATATAGGTTCGGGGATCGGGGATGGAGGTAGTGGTATCCACTCCCTACCTTCCCCATTCCCATCCCTATGCGGCGCGGCGAATGCGATTGATGGAGAAAACAACGGAGGGAGGAATGGGAGAGGGGGTGTTGGTAAGACTGTTTTGGGTTATAGAGCAATTTACGCACGTGTCCGTGCTTGTACCCATTTTTCACTGTCCTTCGAATTTCAAAAGAGGAGGAAGGAGAGAGAATGTGGTTTGAAATTTTGAGTGTGGCGGGCCGGTGGAGGAAAAGGATAGAGAGAGGGAGAGGAATGACTTGGCAAGGAGAGAAATAAAATGTAATACGATGACTGAGACAAAAAATATGACTGAGACAAAAACCGCTCTCCGTTGTAATATAGATTTTCACAGTCCTTCGAATTTCAGAGAGGAGTAAGGAAAAGAGGTAGTGAGAGAGAATTTGGTTTGAAATTTTGGGTGTGGCCGGCCGGTGGAGGAAAATGATAGAGAGAGGGAGAGGAATGACTTGGCAGGGAGAGAAATAAAATGTTATATGATGACTGAGACAAAAAATATGACTGGGACAAAAACTGCTCTCCGTTGTAATATAGATTGAATTAGATGGAAGGGGTTTATCTTCAATTTTTTTTTTTTGGATTTCTCTCTTATTTTCTTATTGATTTTTCACAGAGTTGTTTGATTGTTTGGATTTGATTTAGGGTTAGGGTTACAAATTGGGGGAGAAGAAGGGTGGGTGAAAAGGCAAGTCTGACCCTCAAAAAAACCCCAAATTGGGTTTTCCATCTAATTCGCAAACGGAAGTTAACGTTTGGACTCAATTCGACCAAAATTGAAACTACAGGATTTGTTAGGGTGAAATTGAAATTAGAGAGACTAAATCAAGACTCGGGTGAAACTACAGGGACCATTTCGATAATTTTCCTCAAATTAAAATTGCCGAACGGATCCAAGCCGTCCAAAACATGATTAGATGGCCGAGTGATACACAATATCGTTGTACCAAGGGACTACAGGAAACACAACCCTTAAGGCTTGCCATGCAGACTTCGCAGAACATTGGGCATGCTGGTTAAGATCAAATTACTCTTTCTTCCTGTGTAGGATCACCTCAGAGAAGAAGCAGTGTTGTCAATGATGTCCCTCGATCATAACAACATTCCTATGCCTTGCCAAGACCATGGGTCCAAGCACCCTGTTGAACAATTGCTTCCACCTTAACAATTGTTTGAATTTGCTATCTTTATAATGGTTTATGCTATATTCAAATTGCCTATAAGTTTAATCTGTAATGTTTCATGTGAATCGAAATTTTTTCTTTAATTGAGATTTTGTAAATAAGTGTTGATCTGTGTGTGAGTTGTGTGTAAATAAATAGAGAAACTACTTTAAAATTAAAAAAAAACTATACAATGAAAAGAACATTTTGACAAAAAACAAAAATGATATTTCATAAATCATAATTTTGTAGCAGTGCGAAGCGTTCCAATAGAAATGGAGCCTAAAATGAACCAAGGAATTATTACCTCTAGGTCTAGAAATGAGATATCTAATTACCAATAAGGTAAGTCATTTTTTTTAATTACCACTAAGGTAAGTCACTCTTTTTTGGAGTTTAGGTTTAGGGTGCACTTTCCTATTATAGGGTTTTAGTGGTTTATGCACTTTCATAGAGTACCCTAGAATTTTAGGCACTTTCATAGGGTACCCTAGTCGTAGGGTACCCTAGTCATAGGGGTACCCTAGAGTTTAGGTTTATGGTGCACTTTCTTATTATAGGGTTTTAGTGGTTTAGGAACTTTCATAGAATACCCTAGGATTTTAGGCACTTTTATGGGGTACCCTAGTCGTTTAGGCACTTTTATGGGGTACCCTAGTCGTAGGATACCCTAGGATTTTAGGCACTTTCATAGGGTACCCTAGTCGTGGGGTACCCTAGGATTTTAGGCACTTTCATAGGGTACCCTAGTCGTAGGGTACCCTAGGATTTTAGGCACTTTCATAGGGTACCCTAGTCGTAAGGTACTTTAGTTATAAAGGTATCCTAGTCGTAGGGTACCCTAGAGTTTAGGTTTATGGTGCACTTTCCTATTATAGGGTTTAGTGGTTTAGACACTTTCATAGGGTACCCTAAGATTTTAGCCACTTTCATAGGGTACCCTATGATTTAGGCATTTTTATACGGGTTGGGGAGTTGATGAGAATTTTTCAAAGTTGGGCTTGACCTGATGGTAATTATGGGATCCAAGGGTGACTTGATGGTAAATGTCCTATGAACCAAAGGTTCAACAACTTATCTCATTGAGCTCAGGAATCCCGATTTTGAATTACAGTATATATGGCCTTCATGAGGACCCGTTTGGAGTGGAGCTTGTTAACTTGTTTTAAATAAGAAATAAGCAAATAATCAGTTTGATAGTTTTAAATAATTAGAACTAAGCAAATAAAGTTGTCTTTCTGGCGGAGGGACTCGGGGGAGGTGCTGTGCACCCCTCGGCCGTTGGATCGAGTTTTGGACGGCTCGGATGTGTTCGGCAATTTTTTTTAATTTTGATTTTTTTTTACCGGTAAAAAATCAAAACACATCCGAGCCGTCCAAAATTCGATCCAACGGCCGAGGGGTGCACAGCACGGCTGTGCACAACACCTCCCCCGCTTCCATGGCGGAGACTGCTTAACTGGTTATTCGATAAGACCAAGTTCCAACTCTTACCCAAGATCCAAATATAATCAAATAAGAAGCGAAATTTGGCCGAATGCATGTTGCTTATTCTTGGATTTACGTACTGTTTCTAAGTAGGATACAATGATGGTGGATACGAATCTTAAATTCTAACTTTAGATTCTAGATTTTACATTTTAGTAGAAGCACATAAACATATTTATCATTGTTGTAAAAGCTTGGTATTGTTTACTTAAAAAACTGAAAAATCATCTTTTTAAAATTAAAAATCTAAAACCTTATCCAAAAAACTCCATAGAAGCTAAAATTTAAAATCTAAAATCTTATCCGAAAACCCCAGAAACTATCCAAACCCAGCTTCAAGATTTTCAGAATTTCCCTCAATTTTTAGCTTTTCAAAATTTGTAGAATTTTAGAATTTGTTATCTAAAAGTCATGGTAAACACTCCGAACTTATTAGCTAAACCTTTTCAAAACTACTGGGCAATAAATATTTTCGTTTATTTTTAAGAATGGCAATAAATGGGTTGAAGAAGAAGACTTGCCAAAGAGGGAAGGAAAAACAATGGGCCAGCAGATTTAGCAGGCCAGTGGCCATCATGGGCCTGAAGGGTTGAATAGAAGCTTATGGCCCTTCTCAGAGTTGTTGTCACTGCTTCCTCTGTTACATCTTCTGTTTCTTTCACTTTGATAGCTGCTGGAATGGCCCCACATGGATTCTCCTTTCTAATAAGCTGTTAGTATTATGCAAATCAAAGATCGAGACAAACAATCAGAGGGCATCATATCATTATCAGAGTAATCACAACCACATGATTATGAAAGTACCACCCAATGGACAAAATTTGTATGGAAAATCCTAAAATCAGTCCATTGGGCTGTCGTTAAAATTTCAAAAGTGTATTAAATACGATTAATATGTAAAAGTGTATAGAAAAGTGAAAAAAGTACACTAGAGTATATATATATATAGAGTCCCGATCCAGTCAGGGATCCCGAATCCGGGATTCGTAGTTCCGGATCAAATTTTCACAATCCGAACCGTCCAATGTGTTTGAAAGGTGTTTTTAAAGGTCCCCGCGAGAAATCATCAAAAAAAAATACAGGAAATGGCTTGATCCAAGCAATTTTTCACAAAAACTGCCCTTTCCGGATCAAGCCCTTTTGAACACATTGGACGGTTCAGATTATGCAAAAATAATTTTTAAAACCTCGAAAACACCATTTTTTCTTCAATCCGGGACAATCCGGGATCCTTGACAGGATAGTTGGCGTATATATATATATTTATTTTGTCTTATTGCCAGCCAGTAGGCTGTCAATAAAAGAACTCAATCCAATCACTCTGCCGCATTTAACGAATGAGAATCAGGGGTGCTAAAAGCAAACAGGAAACCCACCTTTAAAAAACACTTAATATCCAAAAACAAAGAATTTCCAAATTACCAAACATATATATCGCCACGGATCCTATCAAGGATCCCGGATTGAAGATTTTTCGGTGTTTTGATGCTTTTAAAAATTATTTTTGGAAAATTCGAACTGTCCAATGTCGCAAAACTGTTTGGATCAAGCCCTTCCCGGCATTTTTTTTTTGTGATTTGTTGCAGGGACCCTTGAAAACACTTTTTAAAGACATTGGACAGTTCGGATCATAAAAAAAATATTGGGAAGGTGGAGTCCCGGATCCGAGATTCCCGGACTAGATAACTCCTCATATATATATATATATGGGTTTGCCATCCCTACTCTCCAGTCTCCACCCACTTCCCTCCTAGAATTAGTCGCCCAAAGATTTACACAAAAATCAGTTGAAGGTCGCGCTTTATTTCTCTCTCATAACGAAAATCCTAGCCACTCACCCAACTCTTAAACTCTAAAATTAATACTCAAAAGCAAATCGAACCCAGTTCGATTGTGAATAACAGAAAAACATTTGATTTTCAATTGTATCTGTTTGAAATTTTCTCACGTGAATAAAATAAATTAAACGGACATTAATAACTCCAACCTCCACGCCAATGCTCGCAGCTATCCTCATCTTGAGACTAGAGTTCATGTCCTGTTAGAGGTAAAGAACCCTTCTAGTTGAAATCGCTCATAAATCGTATAGAGAATATATGGGTTCATTTACCTTTTTGGTTCTCAATGTATCATCTGAGTATCATTATCTTCTCCAAACTAAATATTGCGTCAATTTACTCCCCAACGATACAAATGTGTGTTAATTGGTCCCTAGTCTAGATGCCATCCATTTGGACCGTTAAAATAAGGGTTATTCTTTTTGGGACTTTGCAGTGTGCATCCTGTTTATTTATGGTGTGGTATTTCAGAATTTCTGTCTATTTTTTGTTTCCATTAACGGAATCAACAGTGCACCCTACTCCAAAAAAAAAAAAAAGAAAAGAAAAGAAAAGAAAAGGGCTAACTGCAGGACGCCTAAACCACATGATGGGGTAGAATGACCTATAATCAGTGGCGACTCCAAAAATTGTGACAAGTGGTGTCATTCAATAATTTAATAGACTAGATAAAACCCCTTCAATTTTGAGGCTATTCAGCTGTCAATTCCCGGAATAATTCATTAAGGGTCTTGCTAGCCTCCGTCACTAGGCGAAGGGTAATATGAATATAAAGTCAAAAGAGTTAGGATTTCAATGTATATCTCACAGATAACAATATACTTTCATGGACATTAATATATATTTTTTGAATATCGATACATATTATATATATTATCCTCTGCTCAAATGACGGAATTTAGCATTTTCCATTTATTAAAGATGACAAATCATTGGAGGAATTTGTCAGAGTTTGATTTACAGAATAAAACGAGAGGGAGGGAAGAGTTTCTTCCCGGGTGCATTAGCTTTTCTATCACATATCCAAGCAAACGAGAGGGAGGGAAGAGTTTCTTCCCGGGTGCATTAGCTTTTCTATCACATATCCAAGCAATTTGAGGTGGATGCATTACAACCCTTTAGATTTTGTCCAGTACTTCTATGGGGGTATTTTCAGCCGTGACATGTCAGTATAAAATGTTCAAAAGGAGAAAATTTATAAGCGGTGAACTATGAGAATTTGCAGGTCAGTGAGTTCACCTGACACCCCTCATATAATGGTGGCGTCGCCACTGCCTATAATGTAAAGATACAAAAATACTAAACATTTTCAGCTCAATGTGGAAAATAATTTTTTAAAAGAAACAAAAAAATGAAAGCCTCCTTCAATTAATTAAAGGTAAATTTCGTGAGTATGTTGCTGCGGTGCTGCCCCAAGACCAAGACCCAGTACATAAATGTGTGATGTTGAGGCTCGAAGCACCCAAATCATGACACCAATAATTTTTCAAGTTTTGCACGACTCCAAATTAACTCTAGAATAGTCCATGGGCTTCGGGTCACAGTCTTCTTGAAGGTTTCAGCTACAATGACAAGACATACAAGTAACCTTAGACGAGCTAGGCGATGGAATATCTCTCTCTGTTGGTGTCTTATATCCTCTGGCCTAGTGCCATCGAATTCTATAGAACGCAGAAACTGAATATCACAGATCGAGCAATTTAGTGGTTAATGGGTGGTGGGCTCTAGTGGTATTGTTTTACTATTTTTTTTTGTTTTATTTGAAGAGCGTACTTTATCCATAATGAGATGAAAAGGGACCAACGAGTGAACGAGAGATCGCGGACGACACGCACATCAACTTACTGCCAATATTTCTGCTAACTAATTATGTACTCACTCATTGATTAACCATGCATAATACCTCCCAAAAATACATATTTTTTGTACGTTAATCTTTCATCAACAATAGCCATTAAAATTAGAGGAAGGTTCCGGGGTTGTGAAGCAAGACAATGGGTTCTTGGTGGGAGGATGGCACTTGATAAAAATTATTTATAAACAATATGAATCTTATTTGATAGATCTCGACTAAGTCTATTAAACACAGTTTTCCAAATTACATAAAAAAAAATTATAAAGAGATTATGACATCCCAGCGATTCCTAGAAGCTGAAAAACAGCTAGCTTAAAATCTGATTTTGGAGAAACTAAATTAGAGGTGCTTTGGGAAGAGATTTTAAGTACTAAGTTAATCAAAGGCTAATTTTCGTCCTTTTTAGTAAACAATACTAGCTTTTGTTGTATCTTTATCATAATCTCAAAGCTACATCAATAATCAAACATGTTTATTCGCTTCCATTATGATCTAAAATTGTATTTTTAAGTACAATATATCTAAATTAATTACAATTTAAGATCTATTTTCAACCATCATAACAACCCTATGGTTACATATATATAATATGTAGATGCATTTATACCATCTTGTGCATTCATTATCATCTCAAAACTTTTAAATAATGATATAGTATTATATATTTAATGTCAAGTTCTTTACTCCAGCATACAATATTAGAAGAACAGTTATTGAACTTTTCAAAAAAATTGGATGAGCTAATGTTAAATGTTACAAAAAAAAAAAAAAAAAGGCTGGGTGAACCAGTATAATTTTGATGTTTTTGAGAAACCACTATTATGATTTTAAATAAATTTTAAAAACTGAATGGTCATCCTCTTGATGCATCTATACAAAACACAATATTTGTTTATCCACCTCTTGATGCATATAGCTATATATGCAAAACACAATATTTGTTTGTACGTACGTTGAGCCGGACACCTATGATATCAAATATCAAAGGGAAAGGAGAGAGAGAGAAATTACTACATACTTGCATACGCATAAAGAGATCAGCACTTTGTTTGAATTGGAGTCGATCGATTCTTGGAAAATTCATCACGATATCTTTCAACTTGAGCTCGTTCATGTGGAGTTCCAGCTTCATGATCAAATTCCCAGTGTTGCCGTCCCACATGATTGTTAGTTGTTGTCAACCATGGTCCCTCCCCTTCTGCTATCCTCAGCTTCCACATTTCTCGGTCTATATATCTATATGATGTTATAATTTTCCTCTTAAAACACAAAGCGAAAGAAGAAGAAGCTTTAACCAATATTATAGTACATATATCTCTTCCAGATTAGACCGCTACTTAATTCATTGCTTGATATTATAGTACATATATCTCTTCCAGATTATCAGTATTCATTAGTTGAGTCCCTGCAGGAAACACATAATTAAACCCCCCTTTATATTTTATTTTTTATATTTTTTGATAATTGAGGTGTTCAGGCCACCCATACTTCCAAATTAATACTGATGGATGATCAGTTACACTGACATACAGAAAACAGAACAAGCAGAGCTATATATATATATAGAACTCTCTAGTCCGGGATGCTTAGGTCCGGAACTCATAGTTCCGGATCAAATTTTCATGATCCGAACCGTCCAATGTGTTCAAAACGTGTTTTCAAGTGTCCACGCGGGAAATCATAAAAAAAAAGTACCGGGAAGGGCTTGATCCAAGCAGTTTTTTCCAAAACTGTAAATATACAACTTTTGCAAAAAAACTGCTTGGATCAAGCCCTTCCCGGTATTTTTTTTTTGAAGATTTCCCGCATAGACCTTGGAAAACACCTTTTGAACACATTGGACGGCTCGGATCATGCAAAAACATTTTTTAAAAGCTTCAAAACACCAAAAAACCTCCAGTCCAATGCCATATAATTGGCATGTAAATGTTAATGCTACCTAATTTATCCTTAGTAAGTCCATTTTTTATATTATCACTTGAAGTTTGATGCTTAATTTTTATGTTGTAGGTATGGAGGAGAGCTCTCTAATATATACTTGTGAGTCCGTTTACGTTGTTACTGTTGTGACAAAACCCGAAGTATGAGAATATAACAAATCAACAAAGAAAACGAGACACAAGATTTACGTGGTTCCCCCCCAAGCACGAAACTCTAGAGGTACGTCTACGGACGAAGAGCAAGAGAGGATTCACTATGAACGTGGAAAAATACATAGAGCCGGCTATACCCGTAACTCTCAGTTGAAGCACCCAACATATATCTAGGGACAAATATCTGAGGAGCGACCTACAGAGCATCAGACGTCTCACAAATACAATAGAGACACAAAACCCTAATATCCAATCCCATGAACTAAAGACTATCAATGGAACGACCAAGAAACCCTAACACACTACGGGAAACCCCATGGGGGCTCCCTCAAAGGGATTCACTCAAGAAGTCCAAAGCCGTAGGAGGCCACAAGGCTCCTATTTATAAGAAACACAATCAAAGCATTACCATAGAAGTCTAAACACAATAGGAAATCCTAATCACAATAGGATTTCCTAAACGCAATAGGAAATCCTAAACATAGTAGGAATTCTCCAATTAACAAAATTCAAGGCACAATTCAATAGTTACTTGGTGCAAATTAATTAGTTTAATGTGTTTGTAGGATTTGGAGATCAATGAGCAAAATAAAGTGCAATTCAGAAAGAAAATCATTCTATCCCGAATTGAAAAGAATATGGACAATCTTAAGTAATTTGGTCATATCTTTTAGCTTGAGTATCTAATTGAGACAAGGTTTGCAGCATCGGAAAGGAAATTCAATTTCCTACAACTTTCCAATTTATGAGTTTTCCAAATTCTAACGTCTTGGAGGTCGAAATTGGGCTGGAAGCGGGCTGCAGAAGGCAAAAAACGGGATTGTTAGAGAGTTTGGTTGAGATTAGACGTTCTAAACTTATTCTTTTGCTTGGACTTCAAGAGAGTTGTGAGCACTATAAAAAGGGAATCCTAAATCATTATTAAAAGTTCTGAAGTTGGAGAGAGACTCCATGGCTAGCTAAACCCCTAATAGGAGGATAAAACTTCACACCAAGTAACCTTGTTTTCTGTATAGAGTAGGGTTTTCATTCAAATCAGATTATATGTTCATAACTCGGTTTTATGAAATTCAATAGAATTGTGTGGGAAAGGTCAGCGCGTAGACTTATTTGACTAAGGACGACCGTTGACTGACCAATCCAAGCCTGCCACGTAGAACGTGCTTAACAAACTAACACCGCAAATGGGTATCCCTCGTAGAAGAGTAGAATTAAAGCATGATTAGAGTACATAGACCCAAATACGGGGTACACATGCCAAAGGGACCCCATATTATGAGGAATTCATCCATTGCGACCCTTAAATCAAGGGAATTAACGCGATAGGAAGTTACAAGTACCAAAGCTCAAGCTCGAGCTGAAATCTGACCATAAGGCAGGGTCAAAAAGGTCTTTTGAGGCTTGAACAAGGTATTGGCGCGACCCAAAGGGTCACGGCCATGCCTTATATATAGCGGGAATAAGGGAGATATTAGTGGCTTGGCGAATTAAGAAGAAAATGGATCACCGTGATGGGATGACGGGCACCGACCATGTCGCGAGGGTCATCCTTGCGAGACCGGTGACGTCACCCACGTGGTCCTAGTACATGTGGAGAGCACGTGTCCTTCATATTATAAAGGAAATGTCTACTGGCCAATGATTGACTGCATATCCCTATAAATATGAGACATGCATTCACAAATTCTGAGAGATTGGTTTATTCCAGTGTACGGAATTCTAGAGAGAGAAAGTGGCCTTGAGTGCTAGAATAAAAAAACATTTGTTCTTATGAGTATTCTCGGACCTATTTCTCTTAGAGCTCGCGTATCAGGGATATCAATTATGGAGTGGACTGAATACAGTTGCCTTTTTTCCTTGTACTTGGCCTTCTCTTTCATCCCTTTACAGATCTTTCCATTCTCGATCAACTGTTGACTATTGTTTGCCTCTCCAAGTGAATTCATTGACTAACCAAGAATCTATCCTACATAAGACGACTCTGCTGGGGAGGCATTCATAGTTAATGGTTCTTACGAGACGTGAAGTAGTACTAAGTACTTCAACACAAAAGATTTTAAGCGCTATACAAACAATAAGACAACAAACAAGGAAAACGACCCACCTATCATAGAAGAGCTGCACGAGGACAATGTTAATTAGATTGTTAATGCGAACACAGAGGCCCTTCAAGCCATCCGTGACGGACAACAGATGATGCAACAAGGATAGGTCCAGCTCTTCCCTGCCATAGCTCAGCTCAGCTCACAGATGTAGTAGCCTCTTCACTATCAAGGGCTTAGGTGGTTTCTCCAGTGCCTCCACAAAACATTGTAGGGGGAAACCTGCCAAGACCACATGTCCTTAACGCAACAACAGGCCCAGCTCCAGTAGGGTCTGTTCCTAATCACGTACTTGTTCCTCCACCTGCACCTGTTCAGGTTCAGGCGCCGGGGACACTGACGACTCCAGGCGGTGCTGGGGAGCTAACCCAGATCCTGTACAAGCTCAGACATTTCTTACTCTAGCAGACGTCCAAGCTCTGCTCCAGCGAGAAAAGATAAAGGCTACCTTACCAACGCTACCAAGCCTAGAGATCCAACCCCCCTACCTTGTCGTGATCTTTTCCACGCCATACCTTGAAGGGTGCATACCACCAAAGTTTATCAAGTTCTATGGAAAGGAGGGCAGTTCACATGAACATGTTCATTGATTTATCGAGACATTAGGGGTACATTCTGGGGACGTAAATCTTCGCCTGAGAGAGTTCTCTAAATCTCTGACTTCTCAAATATATATATGATATGTTAATGTGGAGTCACACTTTGTAAACACTTGGGAGAAATAGTGAATCTATTTTACACCAAATTCTTCCAAGTGACGGAGAAGATTACTTCACTTAACCTTTTGAACGAGAAGCAGAAAAAGATTGAGGACATCATCGATTCTTCAAAAGGTTTCAAGATAAGGTTGTTCAATGCCATGAGCCAGTATCTGAGAAAAGATTGGTAGAGATATGCTTTATTGGCATCATAAAAGACTAGCGCGTGCACTTAGTTAATGGCATGTTCCATACCTTCTTAGCCCTGATGGAGGCTGCATTCAACTTATGTGGAACCTTTTTGATTCCCAAGAAGAAAATCTGGAAGGCTAAAAGTGGGGGGATTGCCTCTGCAGCCTCCGCGTAAGCCTCTCGTTGGCCACAAAGGGGAGATGGAAACTCTAAAAAGAAAAAACCCTTCCAAGATTATACGGAGAGAACCAAAGGGGCTCTTGACTATCCTTGTAGCCTCAAGGACGTCAAAAATCTGGTTAATGCTTGGGTCGTTGATGGGTGCTTGAAGTTACCTGATGTCGAAGTACAACCCACTCAGCAGGATCGCGCCAATCCAAATTTGAATCTATCACAGGAAGGTTCAACACCCTACTAATGATTGTTGAACTCTTAAAGGCATATTCCAAAAGAAGTAAGATGCTAACAAAATGAGAATTGGTAATAGGAATGTGCGCGAGAGGCCTTACCTTGAACACGATCAAGGTGTTCACATGGCGGAGTGTTACAAATTTATGTATGACATTGACGATGAGACAGAGGAGATTTACATGACCTCTTTCTATGACCACATCGAGGAGATCGCAAGCTATGAACAGCCCACTGTAGCTTTGGACCCAGATGAAAGGCCTAAAATTCTAGCAAAGAGCTTTGAGTTTAAGACATTCTTCGACCGATTTGGATTTAACCCTGCGATAAGGCTCGAAATGTCTAAGGCAATTCTTTTGATAGCTAATAGTTACGAAGAAGCATGTGTGGCAGAAGGGGGTTCTGTGCCACAAATCATTCTTTTTAGTAGTCTAACACTATCTCATTTTCAAATGCGGATAGAAGAGTGCCATTTACTCACAATAGACCCTTGTTTGTCACTGCTCATACAAGCGATGTGGAGCTTAAATGAGCATTCTTGGATGGAGGAGCATCAATCAACATTATGCTTATTGACACCCTCAAGAAGCTTGGTATACCAGAGTCGCGAGTGGTAAAATCCCTGGGGTACGTGGGCATTGTCGGCTTTGAAGGAGAGAATAAGCCTTCCCTGGGGTACGTGGTTGTTGACCTCGTAGTAGGTCCCATCCGCGCGGCAACCAAGTTTCATGTGATTGGTGGGCAGACTGACTATCACATCATCCTAGGGAGGTCATGGATGCACAAGTATGCAGCAGTTCCATCCAGCTACCACCAGTGCCGTAAAGGCATTTGGGATGGAAAAAAGGTCACAATTGGGGCAACCGAGAAGCCTTTCGAGACTTGTGAAGCCCATTTTTCTAACGTTGTGTACTTTTCAGGAGTTAAGGAAGCCTGTGAGGCAGTCTTTGCTAAGTCACAATGAGTGAAAATTCCTAAGTGGGAGAATATCAAAGATGAGCAAACAGAGTCTTCAGTCGCGAAGTGTGCCCCTTTGGACGTCTAGAGTTCCACTCCTCGTAGATAAGCCTGAGCCAGCCCATGAATATATGCAAGATGGACCAAAGCCTCAACCTGAGGAGCTGAAGGAAGTGAACTTAAGAGTCGGAGAAGGGACCGCGAGACCTGTCTTTATCAGCAAATCAATCGAATTTGATGTTAGGACAAGGATGGTAGCATTATTACGCAAGTACAACGATGTATTCACATGGAACTATAATGAAATGCCTGGGTTAGACCCTGAGTTGGTAGGCCACCACCTCGATGTGTTTCCAAATTCCAAAACCAGTAAAGCAACCACAGAGGAAGTATCACCCTGAGCTCAAAGAGAAGATTAAAGAGGAAGTTGAGAAGTGTCGGGTTCATTCGCTCCATCCAGTACCCTACCTGATTATGCAACATAGTACCCGTCAAGAAGAAGAACGCCCAAATAAAGGTTTGCGACGACTTTCGCAACTTTAACAAGGCCTATGCTAAGGATGAAATGTCATTGCCCCACATTGACACTCTGTTCGATGCTATTGGTAGTGGCTAACGACACTATCATAAATATTGTAATTGTAATCTAAAATAATTTGGTCAATAATCAAGAGCAAAAGCATATTTTAGAGCAAAAAATATTGAAAACTCAATTCAATGTCAATTCAACAATATACACAAATTGTATTTGCATTGATTAGGTTCAGTCGCAATCTCTACTATGAAGGCATGCATATATAAAAACATATAGAAGACATAATACAATAATGACAGCTCCTCGCGAGACTATCGAAAGTTAAAAGAAGAGTTCGGGTTTATGCAAATTAAGAGACAACCACAATGTTCAAAATAAAAAGGTGATGGTGATTCTAGTCGCAACCTATTTTTTGCTATACACAACCTGGTAAAAATAAATCATGTTTTGGACAATTTTCTGATGCATAAAGAATCTTGCCCCTCAAATTATTACATACAACCCACTTTCATAATTCCTAATTTAATTTTACTAAATACAATATCCCTGAAAGTGTGTTCGTCCTCTTCTTCTTCCTCCCTTCAGGGTTTCTTCAATTCCTTTCCTTGTCTCCTCCTCTAAACCAACCAAAACTAAGTACATTCCTCCTCCTTCCTCAACTCTCTCAGTGAAAGTTTGAGTTCGACTGAAAAACACCACCAAAGGTAACACATCTCAAGTATGAGAGATCTGAGTTTACTGTGTTCGAAACGGGCGCATAGTCCCAAAAAAACATCAATAATGTTACTTCGGTAGTTAAAACCCGCAAAGTTCAGTGATTTTCGGGAGTTGACTCCCGAATGAGTTGGAATCCGAAAACTGGTATACAATTCGGTAGTTAATATGTGAATTTGTTGACTTTTTTCGGAAGTTAATATCCAAAACTAGTCAATATATGTGTGTGTACATGTACATACATACACACACATACAAATATATACAAAGTGCGAGAGAGAGTACTTATTGGTGGTGGTCGCGGGTCATTGTTCGGGTGGATAGGGTGATCTTGATTTGGTTGGTAAGTCAAAAGGGTGGGAGGGAGGAGATTTCAAACTTAAGGGAAAAAAATATAGTAAGGACATTTTTGGAAGTTCAAGGATTTTTGTGGATTATATTTAACGAAAATTGAATTTTCCACCTCATCTAGGCTGTGTTTGGATGGCAGTAATCTTAAGGGAGAATGAGAATGTGATGCCTTCTACCCATGATTCCAACGTTTGGAACAAACAGGAACATGAATGTGATGCCAGGCTTTTCTGATTCCAACGTTTGACAAAGAAAGGAATAGGAATGTGATTCCTGATGACATATTCAACCAGGAATCACAAGCTAGCCGCCACAACTAGGATTTTGGCCCGGGGGGGGGGGGCTCCTCCCCCTTCCCCTTCTCTCCTCCTCCTATCCTCTCCTAACTCCTCCTACTCCGCCCACGCCCCTCCATAGCTGCTGACTCCGTTCAAGCTCCATTATAGTCATTGTCGTTGATCGACATGCATGGGTTCAGGGTGCCTGGCTAGGGCCTGATCGGATCTGATCGTCCCGCTCACTTGTTTGTCGTGCGCTACCTTCCTCTGATAGCCTCCTCTGCGCTTTATTTTGCCTCTCTCGGGTCGCAATTGGTCATCTGTACGTATGGGTAGTAAGCCCCGTATTTGGGATCGGCCTCAAAATATGATTTCCGACCAACTCAACAGGTTTGCTTCTAGGCTTTAGTCCAAGGAAGGGGAGGCACTTAGAGCTTCTTTTCAGAAGTTTAATTTTCGTGGTAATCAACGAGAAGATGGGGATGCTGTTTTTTGTCTCACTATAGTTTTTTTTGGATGGTCATTACTTCCATGGTGTTAGCCACACTAAAGATTTATCTCGATGGTCAATACTTCTATGGAGTTACCCAAACGGAACGGATCGTTTTGTTTCTCCTTTTTGTTGCATCTATTTATGTAATGATCATGTGTGTTTGCGGTGGTTGTATGGTTTTGGGTGTGTTTGTTGTGTTCGGCCTGTTCATGCATGTAGTTGTTTGATCACCCTTTTCCTTTCCCATCGAACAACTTTCCCCGATTAAACTGGCCCCATGTCCATTCCAATCGCTTCACAGTTGTATAGTTTTGAAGAGTCCTTTTAAAAATTTAATTTTAAGAATCTTATCATTTTTTGCATGCATATCCTATGTCTTTTTTTTTTTCCAGTAGTGGTTTGACCAGTTCATGCATGTTGTTGTTCGACCTCCCCTCTCCCGTTGAGCAGCTTTCCCCGATTGGAATGGGGGGCCTGTTTTGATCGCTTCACGATTGTGGCTGAGGTAATGTGGGTTTGTGCATTCCGTATGTCCTTTCGTAGTACTTTATTGGTTTGTTGATGACAACAATTTGATCTTTGTCTAGCCTGCATATCACAAGTCTTTTTTTTAAAAAGATATATTGTGCATTCTCACTGCTCACACATGTTTCTTTCACACACTCACGCACTGGTTTAGGCTGTTTTGTTTGTGTTGGTCCGTTCAGTGGCTTTAAGGATTAACTTTTGTCTCAACTCTGGCTCGCCTGGGTGTTATGTTGTGGAGATGGTGGACCCTTTGGTTATCAGTTGAAAAAAGTGGTGGTGGTGATGTTTTGTTATCTGGGTCACTTGACATCACATTGATTCTTTGAGGGGTGTTTCGTGGAATGCTTGTTGTAGCGGAGCATTTGGAGTTCTGGTGCTTAATTCCTAGTGTGGCATTGTTGGTTTGGTGGGCTTACTGGCTTGACTTCTTGGATGGTGGTGGTAGTAGGGGAGGTCTAAGGGAGATCACCATAGATGAATATGGATTCTCTGCAGCAGTCTTTTCTCCTTTCCATGGTTGCGTTTCTTTCCAACAATTTTTCTACCGATTTTAGAGCTTTGTAGTTGGTTTCAGCCATCTAGTTGCACGACACCTAACCGTGCCGCGGAGCTGTCGACTATAGGTGCAACAATCACTTGGTTTGTATCGGACAGTTTCTGCATAGAAGCTTCGTCATTCCTGGAGCTACCGTGACAATAGAGTTTCGACAGCGTACATTGATCACAGACATCTGAAGGCCGAAACAAGCGCTTGCTGGATACATATCCTTTATTTGTTTCGGTTATGTTTTATGTTCTTCTCGTCTGTATGTTGTTACTATTCTATTGTCTTTATCTCCGGTAGTTTGTAATAACATTTCTGGTGAAATGAAATTCTCTCTTTGGCTAAAAAAAAAAAAATCAGGAATCACATTCCTAGACTGAGTGGGAATATGATTCCTCCCTTATCTCCAAGGCCGGCCCAGGGGTAAGCCCCGCAAGCCCCCGGGCTGGGGCAACCAAAAAAAAAAAAATTCCTGAAACTTAGATATAAATTTAAAATAGTTTTCATGTAAAGCACAAACCTTGCTCTTGGTAAGGTGGCAACTGGATGATGCCCCCTCATGCGGGAACTAAGGTTCGAGACTCCTAATGCACTCTTTCTTAATGTTTTGACTTTGCTTTTTTCCCTTTATTTCTCAATTTTTATTAGTTTTGGCTCTTTTGGTTTTTCTTTCAGTCCATAATATTTCAAAAATCACATTAATAAATTACTTTTGTTAGAAATTTGCATTTAACAAGTGGGCCATTAATTAAATTTTGATTAAAAAAATTATCCCCATGGTGGGATTTCAAAGGAAAAAAAAAATTGACCTGGTTTATTATTTTTTTCACACATGTTCAACTATGAAGCAAACATTTTTTATTGGTTTTTTTTTAAAAAACTCTTACAATCATATCTTTTTAAGTTTCTAAGTTGAAATTGATAAAAAATTTACCTTCGTTCTAGGCCTGTCAATGGACCGGAATGGATCCAAATCTGATCCAGATTCAAAAAATGCATGGAGAAGTTGGTTTCTTTTAATCGGAATCATAAAACACTATAATTGTGGTTACATTTTGATATAATTCAAGCTAAATGCACAATGTAACCGTGATTTTTTTTTTTTTACTTTTATATCTTTTTATTTTGTATGACATAGTGAGTGGGCAACCAAGTCTGCAGTCGGGTTTGGGCAACCTAAACATCGGGGCCGACCCTGCTTATCTCATGGGAATCTCAGATTCCTAGCTCATTCATTAAGAAAAAAAATGTTGACTTTAATAAATTTTCAAAATAATTGTTTCCCGCGTAAAATGATTGAATTAATTCAAACACCAAAATAATGTCATTGCTCCATGTATCAAATCTCTAGGAATTCGATTCCCATTAATCATATTCGTATTCCTTCCCAAGAAAATTCTCAGAAATTTGATTCCCGGTAATCATATTTTTCTATTCCTACTTAATATTCCCATCATCCAAAGACAGCCTAATGGTGAACCTACAAACAAATTCTTGCTTTTCACAATCGTTTATAAATTGTTCTAAGATTTGAGTAATAATTTTTCAATCGGGGGAATCGAAAAATTACTAGATATGTTATTACATATCTAGACCGCCACGTGTATCGTAGCGTACGAGTGCATCACACTGAAGGTCTTCCCCGGTAAAAAGAAAAAACGGAAAATTGGTCTAAGCTCTGAAGGGACGAAGACCATCGTTCACTGTTATTCTTGTTCTTTCTTCGTGTTCTCTGCTACGGGGTCTCTCTCTCTCTCTCTCTCTCTCTCTCTCTCTCTCTAAGTCCGTCTCCGTGTGCGTCCTCTCTCTCTCTCTCTCTCTCGCAGCATTTTCTTCGATTACGGAATTGATCTCGATTTTCGTGCTGGCCAATCTGGTCCGAGAACTCGCTTATCGAATCGTACAGTCAAGCTCTCCCGATCGAGGTACTTTTCACTTTAATCCGTCAATTCTGGGGTTAGATCATTGATTTATTTTGTTTCTCGGTATTTTAGTGTCCTGCAGATTTTAGTCTTTTTTGTTATCTCTATGATATAATTCGAGAGAATCTGATATAGACATAGTTGGATGTTCCTTGTTCTTGAGCTAGTAGCGGTCATGTAAATATTTTCTCTTTTGCAAGGGTCAATTTTGATGTTGGGGGCGTGCGGAAACCGAGATTATGTACATACCCTCTTTGCATGTGAGCGAGGGGGAAAAAAATTAGGGCTTTATTGTATCAGTTTTCTATTTTCATCTAATTAGCCACATGTGTTTTTGTCGTCATTTTTCGTGAAATTTTTTTGAACTGCTAATTGGATTTAATCTCATCCTTGAATTTGTGAAAATGCGAGTTTTGCCTAACCTGAGCGGAAAGTTTCGTCACGGTTACTTGAGTGCAATTTTGTTCTTTCTTGTTGCAGATAATGAGCTTCTGCACTCAAGAGTTCACTTGGTTTTTAACTTCCAATATGCTTTAAAGAGGAAAAAAAAAAAAATAGCATTATCTTTTACCTGATAAAGTTTTTTATGTGATCATCTATTACTATATTATGCACCTTTTTTGTAACAATGTTTTTTGATCAGATAAAGGTGTGCTGAAATAAATTTGTGTATCATACCTTGGGTTTTGATTAAGATAAGGATTTGGCTTGGACATATGGATGCTGCAGAGATAAGGGAAGTTTACTGGTGACGCTACCCTTTCAGAGAAAATGTTGGAGGCACCAAAATTTACTGGAATTATGGGCCTTAATAACAACCATGATAATTATGATCTGTCTCAAGGGTTTTACCATAAGCTTGGAGAAGGATCCAACATGTCAATGGACAGCTATGGGAGCTTGCAGATGAGCAATGGTGGAGGGTCCGTTGCAATGTCCATTGATAACAGTAGCGTTGGATCAAATGATTCTCACACTCGCATCTTAAACCACCCTGGAATGAAGCGTGTGAACAATAACTATACTGTTGCCCAGAGCGTCAATCGAGGAAAAGTTTCGCATGGTCTTAGTGACGATGCGCTGGCTCAAGCTCTAATGGACCCTCGTGTTCCTACGGAGGGGCTTGAGAATTTCGACGAATGGACAATTGATTTGAGGAAGCTCAATATGGGGCCAGCTTTTGCCCAGGGGGCTTTTGGAAAACTCTACAAAGGTACTTATAATGGTGAGGATGTGGCTATCAAGCTTTTGGAGAGGCCAGAGAATGACTTAGAGAGGGCACACTTGATGGAGCAACAGTTTCAGCAAGAGGTTATGATGCTGGCTACATTAAAGCATCCAAACATAGTTCGGTTTATTGGTGGATGTCGTAAACCCATGGTATGGTGTATAGTTACGGAATATGCAAAAGGGGGTTCAGTTCGGCAGTTTTTGACAAAGAGGCAGAACCGATCAGTGCCTTTGAAATTGGCAGTCAAGCAGGCTTTGGATGTTGCCAGGGGGATGGAATATGTGCATGGGCTTAGTTTGATCCACCGGGATTTGAAGTCTGACAATCTTTTGATTTCCGCAGACAAATCCATTAAGATTGCGGATTTTGGAGTGGCTCGTATTGAGGTGCAGACTGAAGGAATGACCCCAGAAACCGGAACATACCGCTGGATGGCTCCGTAAGCCTCTTGATTCTCTAGCACTAGTATTCTTTGTCCTCTGTATCTTATCAGTACTTTTGGTCCTGAATATATTGGAATGCTTGTGCAGGCTTGATTATATGATCCAAAAAAGTAGTTTTTTTTTTGTCTATAAACAACTTTGCATTTAACTATTTAAGCATCATGCTGTTGAGGTTGTGGTTTCAATCATGTTCTTGCAGGATCATATAATTGTTTTACTGTCCCAGTTATGCACATTGACACATATCCATTATGTTTGTTCTCCATTTCTCGTACTATGGTAGATTTTAACTTGGCCATAAAGATACCATTGATTGTTCTTGCTGTTCCATGATGTTAATCACTTCATTTTAACATTTTATTGCAGATGGAAGCGCATATATCTTCTTGATTGATTTTATTATTGACACCTCTTGTTTAGTTGCTTGCCATGCATTTGGCTTTGGCTTCCTGCGGCTAGGTTCTTATCTTTCTGAACATTCGTCCCAAAAAGAGTGAGGCCACAATTTGCATGAAGAATTTGTTTTTAATTTTGTGACAACGGATATAGTGACAATATTACTATCTCCCCATGATGGAGTAGTTGCTGAAAGAATGTATTCTGAAATACAAGTTGGCATTGTGCAAGTGGGAAAAAAGTTCCAGAAAACAATGTCATGCCAAGACTTCTAAATATAAAGGACTGGGCCAAAGAAAGAATTTTAGTTTGGTTAATATAAATCTACTAAAATCCTTTTTTTCATTTAGGAATTTTATCCTCCTTATTTGCTCACTTCCCTGTGGGCAGTTGTTACTCGTTACCATGATCGTTTCAGTATGCTAGAATTTTCAATTAGGTGAGGTGCAAGTTTGCATTAATGCTTCGTTGCTCAAAATGGTTATTAGCAGCGCCACTTTTACTGCGACGCTGTAGTGATTCTTTAGGTCTGAGAAATAGATGCCTAAGAGACCACACACTGCGTAGCAATGATTGACATGTCTTCATTCTTTCTAAAAAAGAATTGGACCAATGCTACAAAATCTCTTCAAACTTCAAGATTTGTGCAAAAAATTCTCAAGAGGAAAACAAAGCATTAAGGGAGGTATCTCGTTAAAGAGAAGGATGGGAAGGAACATAGTTTGGTGCGTAAGCTACAAAAGGCAAATGAAAAACTCCACAAGTGTTCTGTTGTTTGTCCATTTCACTAATATTTTCCACAGGAGTTTATTTTTGGTCTCTGGTAATTTAGATATTAAAAAAAAAAAAAAAAAAACACTCCATAATCCTTCTATTGTATTCCCAATCTCAGAAAAACCTAGCGCTCTTTAAGTGTTAAACCCTCTTTAAGTTCGTAGATATCATCTCCATTCGGTAAGGATCGCATGTTTCGGAACCTAGCCCTTTTGGGGTAGAGCACTACTTTATAAAAGCTTCACTCTTATGGTTGGCAATTCCACTCCTTGACCCGCTGCTGCTGGTAGCTTGGTTGGCTAGGCTTCGAGTATAGGAATGGAACATTTGAATTTGTTATTGGCAGGACCTAATAAAGTCACTTAGAAAATCGTTGCCATGTCTTATTCTCCTCTCTCTTACTGTAGTTATTTCATGCTAAACAACTTACAAGTAAAATGAAAATATCCAAAACATCTTATGCCTCATCACCTTGGGGCTCATGGCTGGCCTTGGTGGAGGTAGGACTCAGAAGTAAAAATTGCCCTCCTCGTACACTTGAACACTATTTTTTGGATGGAGATTTTTCCTGGAGCATAGATCACATTTGATCCCCATACATGGGATTCCTTTCCTGGAAATCAGGATATTGGCCTGTACTACGAATTGGGGGGCTCTGCTGTCCTCAAGGGACGGCAGGCCCTGCCAACCTTCCATCCGGCCATCCAAAAATGTTTTGAATGGTCCGGATTCAAAATAAACTATTTGCGCATCAAATTTTATTTTCAATCCAAACCATTGATTGTTGAGACGGAAACTATTTGGCCTGTACTACACACTTGATCCATTTGCTAACAATGGGCCAAATATTCTCTTGATTATAGGCTGTACAAGCTATCGACCTGGTCTTTCCCACAATCATTTCGCTGTTGGTATGTTTACATAAATGTCTATGTCATGTGGTTGCCTCTCCCCTGTGGAAGCGGTAATTGTGTCTCGAAACACATCATGTATGGGTTTGCGTCATTGTTTGCCCCAAATCGACTAATTTTGTTCTCTGGTAATTTAGATATGTTTTCAGAAAAACACAACACCTACAATGGTTACTACAGCGGCATACCCCTAGTTACTAGAGGAAACAAACTGCAAGGCCTAAACACGAAACCTGCTCAACAGCAAGAAAAGAAAGACAGCAGCAACTTCAAACAAACTATTTTGCTTCACCAGCTTACCTCCTAGAAGGAACCTTCAGAACATTAGTGATAGTTTCTAAGCCAAGCATAGAAGCCATCTGGATAAGAATTCTACCCAAAATCAAAGCAAGTTATTTATCCTTTACCTCCTTTTCAATTACCCCCAAAATGGAGTGGCTGTGCTGTACTTCTTCAATAATTGAGTTACTACGAAAGGTTGTCCTCTCAAAACGTTCTTTCAAAGTGGAATGGGCCCTAGAACAGTATAGGGACATGTTATCTACAATAGTAAATATGACTAAGCACATCTCAGGGTTAGATATAAGAAGCTTCTGTATTTCAGTTTCCCAGGCAACTGCTGAAACAGTAGCATGTAGTTGAGAATGAGTTTCACCTTCCAATTGCCTACTGGTATAGCAGTTGGGAGGGATATAAGTTGAATGAGATTCAAAATATGATTGAAGGTCCTCCGCTGTTAAGTATGAAATCAGATCATGATTCTTTGATTATGTCTCTGATTGTAGCATTTACAGTTACTTGTTGCTTAATGTGCAACGATCAAATCGTTGTCATGCTGAGAAATTTGGTACTATTTGACCTTTTCTAGTCTATCTTCTGATACAAACAGCCAAGTAGGTTTGTAGCGTGGGCAAACTATCCCTTTATTGCTTCTGAGGTGTATACCAATTAATGCTTGTATTATTTCACGTAGGTATCTGCAGGAACTTTTCGATAGTTTACTGTACTCAGAATCTTTATTTTTTGTGGCATTTTGCTTAAGGAGCAATGAACACTTCAAATAAAAAAATCAAGCCATACTGGCACGAATGCATGATCGGATTTTTGCATGAACTGGATAAAATTGTTTGACCGAATGGATAAACCCTTTTGAGACGACCTGTGGTTTTCTTGAAGTTTTATTCTCCCGTCAAATCTTTTGATACATTCTGATAAAATCTGTATAAGCTCTCTGTATTGAACGTTAGTGTTAATAACGTTTACGAAACAAGCGAGGATGATATATTTCAAATTATGAATTGACTCGGATTGGTGAAATTTGTAAGGCTGGCTGAGTCGATCTTATTCAAGCAGTTTTTTTTTTTTTTTTTTGGTTCAGTGCAGAGCAATCACGTCAGACACAATAGCTCTAGAACATATTTACTGTTGTTTCCTCTATATCTTGTTTCGGTACGTTTTAACTGGTACTGTCAGTTCTGGATTGTGGATGAGTTGCGCAAAATTTGTTTGGCGGGACCAAATCTTTCAAATTGAGTATGATGAAGTAAAATAAATGAGTGTTAGGTTATCTCATACCTGTACAATGCATTTGATTTGTTGAAGATCCAATGTGATATTTACTCTATTAGAAATGTAATCCTTGCTTTAGGTTAGCAACAAGAATTTCAAGCTTTGTTATGGAAATGAAGTTGAAAGTGGCGAGGCACTTGACTTAGGACTGTGGGAAGATTGGGTTCTGTTTTTTGTCAAATGACAAAGTAAAGTTTTCATGGACTGTAGTATTATGGTGTTTAATTGTCTTCAAGCTTGACAAACTGTTGCTTTATCTCTTCATATTATTAAATTCCCTACTTTGTTCTTTCTCATCGCATACATGTAGTTTGGCTGATGATAGGAGATAGGAAAGTAAGAAAGCATTGGTGCTGGTTGACTTGAGTGCATTACTTGCGTGAAATTGCAGGGAGATGATCCAGCACAGGCCCTACACACAGAAAGTAGATGTATATAGTTTTGGGATAGTTCTGTGGGAACTGATAACGGGAATGCTTCCATTCCAGAACATGACGGCAGTGCAGGCAGCATTCGCGGTGGTGAATAAAGGTGTTCGTCCAAGCATTCCTAATGATTGCTTACCTGTTCTAAGCGAGATCATGACCCGATGCTGGGATGGTAATCCTGATGTCAGGCCCCCCTTTACCGAGGTCGTCAAGATGCTTGAGAATGCTGAAATGGAGATCATCACTACTGTCCGCAAGGCCCGTTTCAGGTGCTGCATCACCCAACCTATGACTCTGGATTGATGTATTAAACGAAGAGTACCAGACAAAAAAGTGGCGACGACAGAAAAGCACTGGAACTTGTGGAAAAAAGAGAAAAATGTGAGTTTATGTTATCCTTTGTGTATCTATTCAGGGTTAATTTCTTTCTTCAGATAGAAAAGGGGGAATTTGTGATCGGAACTGCTTGTTTTGGTTCCTTTTTATTTGTTTTTCTTTTCCCTTTTCAATTTCATGGATTAATGTTGCTGGATAAGTAGTAATAGAGGAGATTGGATGTGTATCTATACTAGCCTTTTCATGCTATGTCAAAACTGCTTTGATTAGGATCTTATTTCATGTTGCCTTGTTGATGATTCTCTTTATTGTTTCTAAAAACATGAGAATATCTGGGAACTGTTAGATTTTTTCTAAAGGAAATATGTGCAACTATTTCATGTATCAACAAATAGGTTTGCATTGGTGCAGGGAAATTGCGACGCCTTATTTGCTTCTATTTCCCCTCCAACTCCTTTTACATTTTGTGACGGTTGTTAAGTTGTTGATGGGAAAGAGAATTCTTGATTGGGATATTTACCATCAGGTCACCCTTGGATCCCATAATCTGCCCCAACAACTCACATTTAAAAAAAAAAATGACTTACCTTATTGGTAATTAGACATCTCTTTTCTAGATGTAGAGGTAATAATCCCTTTTTTTAATAAAGACAAAAATATGCTAAAAGCCAAAAAAAAAGGAGAAAAAAAAAGGAGATGTCTAATTAGCATATTTTTAGCTAATTAGTACACATTGAGATGTCTTTATTAGTACACATTGAGATGTCTATTAAAAAAATCGCAGTAAATATGCTAAAATATGCTCAAATGACGCTTCTGTATTTGTCACCCAAGATATTCTCGCCAGAAATTATTCACAAAAATAAAATTTGGCTAGTACCCACAGGCTACAGCTTGGCCTTGAACGAGCAACACTACATACACACAAAAGTTACCCACAAATTACCCAAACACACACACAAGTGTGTGGCCCCCACACACACTGAAGGTGCAGTGTGTGTGGAGCCCACACACGTGTGTATGTTTGGGTAATTTGTGGGTAACTTGTGTGTGTGTACTTGGGATTTCTGGCGTCATTTAAGTGCTCCTCGAGCAATGCTCCAGGCAGGCCCGATTATGGGTACCGAAAAATGTACATACTCAATGTGTGGGGCCCGTTTAGAATCCTATACAGATAAAATCGAGACCTTTATTTTGTAACGGATTAGTTTTTTAATTCCTTAAGCAAAAAATCGGTTCAATCAGATAATGACCATATTTCTAATTTTTTAAAGCAATTTTTACTGCGATTTTTTTCTTCTATCGTTTTACAACTGTGGTGGCCTATATTTGACGAATTGGGGGATGGTGTTGTCCCTTAAGAGCCCCATCCGAACTGTCCGTGCTCGGCGATCAACGACCCAGATCTATTCGGACCCAAACAGATCTGCATCGTTTATTACCAAGCTGGTCTGGGCCGTTGATGGCCAAGCACGGACAGCTCGAATGGAGACAACATGTATGCTGTCTCTTAAGGGACAACATCGCTTTGAGTGATCTTGCATCAAGTGCCTTTAAAAATTCCCCACCGCTATTCCCAGTCCCCGAATCTGTCATCCAATACTCTAGCTAGCAACTATTACATCGCTCCTGGTACCGTTATGTAACCCGATTCTGTTATATAAAATCTTAAATGGGGCATTTGTTTCAATTTTCCTACTTCAGTTGTTCTCAACAGACAAACACTTCAAAAATAATTGCCCATTCACAATTGGCATCAGTCCTCAACACTTTTCATAAACATAAAATATGGAAATTAATAAGCCCGTGGTTTCCCAAATTTTTGCCATGTTATTTTTTCGATGTTATTTACCTTTCATATTTTTTTGTCGCTTTTCGTTGCAATTTTCTTATTGATCATTTCCCGACAAGAAGAATCAGAAAAATATAAAAATGTAGACCGAAGTTGAGAAAAATTCATATAAAGACACTAAAGACAAAAAAGATAGTTGCTTCGTATTTTTTCATTTTTAGTGAACTTTTTTTTTACGTTTTGTCATAAATTTTATTTTTTAGAGTATATAATCTAACAAAAATCAAGAAAGGTGAAATTAATACCAACACAAAAAATTAGGAAAATAATAAGGATCGGATGAAGCTCCATTGGTAATTGTTATAACTTATAAATACGAAAACCATTGTGTTAAGGGGCCTTTAATCAAAACTTTACTCTCACCATGTGTGTGTGGAATCGACCACATCCTAAGAATAATATTCAAATTAAACCCATATGCGGATCAAAGCTACTTAAAAGGTGAAAATTTTTGATAAAAAAATTCCTTGGAATGAATTTTCTGCAAATAACAATCAACTAGCTAGAAAGTGGAATAAATCCTTTCTAACCTCTGTGTTTTTTATAATTAGCTTCACATAGTCGGGATCAATTCATGCATGCCTCAACTTGTTTCTCGAAACTAATAAACTACATCAGTCACTAGCGGCCGGGATTTTAGTGGAAAGTTCGAATTAAAGTAGAGACCAAATGTCATATAAATCGACACCAACGTTGAAAAAAAAAAAGAAAAAAACTGACACCACAAGTGTACGTAAATAGCAGTTAAAGAAGATGCGAACATAAAACGGAGGAAGGAATAAACTTCTAAGTTTCAAGACTACGGAGATTTATAAGGTTTTACTAAAATCATTTCTAGAATTCCACAACTCTCATGCAACAATATCAATCATCCTACAGTAATCCACTTGCAGTACGTACGGTGTCTCAATACAACATCCCATCACCTATATATACACACTTAATATACATATCTATACATGTATACATACAAATTTTTGAGGTGTCAACAGTTTGCTAAAGTATTTGACAAAATTCCGAGTCAACTATATATCACCCTGTTTGGATGAGGGATTACGCACCCGGATTTGGGTTCCACCCGGATTTGCAATCCCGGGCCCACGCTAATACCCCGTTTGGCTGGCAAAATGATACCCGGATTTGGAGTACTGTTGGGATTATATATCAGGGTGCTCCTGGAGTAGCTAACGACAGGCCTGACCCTGTCGTTGGCCAACGAGGGTGGATTTGGGTTTTTCTCTGCCATTTCTACCCCTCCAAATCCAGGTGATTTGGGTTTCTCTCTGCCTACGATCCATCATTATTTTGTGGGTTTCAACAGAGAAGAGAGGCGACGAAGAACTCGATCGGTTTGCTCATCTTCATCAACTCGATTTCAACCTATTTCAGGTATGGAAAAAACCAATTTCGATCTATTTGAAGTTGTTTATTCGAAACCCATGTGGGTTTGTGGTTCGAAAAACCAGTTTTTGGGTCGATTGGAGATGTTTAGTAGGATCGATTGGGGGTTTTGTACTTCATTCGAAACCCAGATGTTTAGTAGGATCGATTGGGGGTTTTGTACTTCATTTTGTGGATGTTGTTTGTTACAAACCATGGGGGTTCAGATGCCAAAACCCAGATCTGATTGGTGGCTTTGGAGTTGCTTTTCCCGTAAATGATGTTGTTGTTTATTCGAAACCCACACAATTTTTTTACAAAACCCACTGTATTGGTGGTTTATGCTCTGATTTTTGCCCTAATAATGGTGGGTAATGATCTGCCCTTTGTTCATTGTGCTTCTATGTTGTGCCCTAATAAATGATTGGTGGCTTTGGAGTTGATTTTTCCCGTAAATGATGGTGGTTTGAGTGTGTTTTGCTCTAATTTTGTGCATTTGTAGTTGGCATAAAATGTCATTGTGAGAAAAATTTTGAGGTCTGAATAGTTTTTTGGTTATTTATTCTTGATGGGATTGATTGTCTGCATGCATTTGCTTTTAGAGATTGCCCTAATTTGTTAGTAACCTTTAAATCGATTTGGGTTACCCCCCTAATTTCGTAGGATGTTGTTTTATAAAACAGATGGCAAGACTAATGAACCGTGATCGAAGGAGGAAGAAAAAACGTAATGCTTTGATAGCAATCGTATGTTTCATGAGAGTAGTGAATACTACTCTCATGCTATACATGTTAATTAAGAACTTGATGGATGAAAGGATTCGACGAAGGCCCCGTCTTCTTTCGAACCCTAATGTCTACCAAAACCAAGTAGACGCCCTTAATAGGTTAGTACGTGGTGATGACAAAAATTGCCACGACCAATTGAGGGTAAATAGGCATACATTCATGAGGTTATGTCATTTACTAGAGGAAGGAGGCTTACAAAACTCTAGGAACGTAACAGTCGTGGAGAAAGTTGCTATTTTCTTGTGGATCCTCGCGCACCATAACAAGAATAGGCCAACGAAGTTCTATTTCGTGCGGTCGGGGGAAACAGTGAGTAGGCATTTCAATGCAGTTTTGTTGGCAGTCTTGCGACTATACAATCAATTGTGGTATCGTCCCCAACCTGTTCCTGCTAATGAGCCGGATAGTAGGTGGAAGTGGTTTGAGGTAAACTCACTTACCCAATTGCATATAAATTTGCCCACTTCACTTTCTACCTTATCTTGAACATATCAGTACTAAAATGTTTGCATAACAGAATTGCCTAGGGGCTTTAGACGGTACCTTTGTACCTGTCATGCCAGCAGCGGAAGACAGGGCATGATATAGGTCAAGGAAGGGAGACTACGCGACAAATGTCTTAGGAGTTTGTAGTCGAAACCTAAGATTCATATACGCGTTGTCTGGTTGGGAAGGATCCGCCACAGACTCGAGAGTGCTTCGCAACGCGTTGATAAGGCCACATGGGTTAAGAATTCCACAGGGTACGTGACTATAATAACTTTGATTTCCACAACATAATACCTCCACACTTTTCCCAACGTAATCACATAGAATTCAATGCGTTTTGTAGGTCATTACTACCTCGTTGATGCCGGCTACACAAATGGGCCGGGATTGTTAGCCTCGTATAGGGGTCAACGATACCACATTAACATTTGGAGGCAAGGCCACCAACCCGCAAGCCGGGAGGAGTATTTCAACATGAAGCACTCAAGCGCTCGAAATGTGGTTGAGAGATGTTTCGGGGTTTTAAAGATGAGATTTGCAATATTGAGATCTTGTTCTTACTATCCCATTAGAACTCAATGTCGCATAGTCACAGCCTGTTGCCTTCTCCACAACCTTATCAAGCGTGAAATGGAAGTTGATCCCATTGAACAACAATACACTGCTTGGGAACAGGCTACTGTCCATATAGTCCCACCAGATGAGTACATTGACAGCATCGAGCCAACCAACCAATGGACCCAAATGAGAGATAACTTGGCAACTCAAATGTACAACCATTGGTTAGCTAACGGTCCGACTGGGGAGTAGTTTGACATTTCTATCATTGTAATAACTATTGTGTTGTAATCTTATTGATACACATTTTTCCATGTAATGACTTATTATGAGTGTGGATTTTATGCCGTTTAATTTTTGGATTTTCTTACATGCAATTACTTATTTGATTATGTGATGTTTGTTACTTAAAGTTCTTGTGCCAACTCAAATAATTAAACTTAAAAAACAGCAGCGTAATGGACCCTTTGAATTCCCAACAAACGTCCAAATCTATGCCATTAAAGGGCAAGAGGAAGAAACAGACGAATGATGGGACTGAGAAGGAGAAACAAACCCGGAGGCTTTGGAGTTTGAAGGAGGAGGAAGCCCTTCTTGTATGCATGATTGAAGAGTTCAAAGATGGGGTCAAATGGAAAGCCGAAAACGGCTTCAAGTCGGGCTTCTTCGGAGCAGTGGAGATTTTACTCCACAAGATGTTGCCCGGGGGTGTTCTTGCAAATTAGCCTTTGGGAAATTCAACTTTTAAGGAGGGAAAATTACTTAGAGTTACTGATAAGCCCCAAATGTTGTATATATCCGGGCTTATCTCGCTCATTGGGATCACACACACGTGCATTTTGTGCCTTTATACGATTGATTTTGCGCGAGTTGTGTTTTTGATGAGTTTCAGAAAATCGGAGCTAAAAGGCGTGTCCAAAGCTCCAAATAATCCCCGGTTGTATCCGGAAGTACCCAAGGCCCCGCAATACCGTGGAGGACAATCTCCGGAGCTTAGAAGTCGATTCAAGAAGCTTTGGAAGGTTCAAGGAAGGCCCGGAACAAATGAACAAGAAATCTAGAGTTATGAGCCTTAAGAAAATCTGACCAACTGATAGAAAAAGGCTCATTTCTCTCAAGATAAAAAGGCTATGAAGATGAGGTCAATTGGGTTTGAAAGTAGACTCATAGAGCTTTCCAACGGTTCAAGAATCACCTCATTCCGAGTTCGGACGAAGCCGGGGCGTGCCCGCGAAGTTGGGTCAAAAATCTGCCCGAACAGACACTTCTGGATCGATCCATGACCAAGTTGGATCGATCCACACTATCTGGATCGATCCAGGGCCCAAGTGGATCGATCCACCTCTTGCAAAACAGCACCAGACTACCTTGGATCGATCCAGACCCATCATGGATCGATCCAAGTCCCTCCGGATGGCAATTTTTGTGGACTTTTTGCACTTTCCTTTTATGGAAACTTTTGGTTAATGTGAGAGCTTTATTAGATATTATGTAGAGAGAGAAAGGGAAGACTATATTGGGCTCTCTCCTCTCTCCTTCTCCCATACTTACTCTTTCATTTTTAGTTTTAGTTTAGCTCCTCCATTGGAGGATTTTGAAGCTTTATCTCTCTAGATTTCTCAAGTAAGTTTTCTTTTCTAGTTAATTTGTCAAGGTTTATTGTTGTAGCTACAATCATTCTCTCTATATAAATCTAGTTTATTTGTGTTTTTATTGGTTAAATCTTGTTCTTCATTTCCTAGCTAAATCCTTCTTAAACTCTAGTTTTTATTGGTTGTTTGTTATTTCTCTAAGGTTTAAAGTTGTTGGCAAGTTTGTTATCATCGTTAAAAATCACTTTTCAAAGTTATTGGTCATGTTTATAACTTCCTTAATTAAATTAATTAGTCTTTGCCTAATGAGTGAGTAGTCAATTAGGTAGGGTCATGGGGTGATTGACTCCCCATGACCAAGGTTAATCCAGTTCCTCGCGCAATTTAAAAAAGGCTTTCAACTTTTGTCGAGCAATGAATCGGGATTCACTTTTACGAATCAAAATTAGGGTCTGTAAACCCCTTTGATCGAACGTCGCCCGGGGCTTGACCACTTGGTACGTGCGATGCTTAGGGATAGGGCGACTCAAATGTTTGTCTAAATGGCACAAGAATCCTATTCTTTGTGGAACGCATTTTTCTAGGCGATGGTTTAGTTTCTAAACCATTTGCTCGGGTGCACCTAACGGTGGCTCGAGTCGGTTACCGAGCGTGAGGATTTGGTTAGCTTTGGTTGTGATCGTTATGAACCCCTAGGCTTTACCTTTGTTTAAATTAGTCTTTTTAATCTTCCGAGTCATTCACGAAGTTAAGTGAATTTCCACCAAACAAACTCCAAAAGCCAAGTTTGCCGCTTTAAGGCTAAAAACAAACACTTGCAAGACAACTCTCACGCCGGGTGCATTTGGTCTCTGTGGATTCGACCCGGTCTTACCGGTTATCATGCTACCGCCGGCCTAAACCCTACGCTTGGGGAAATCATATTGGAATACAATCCAAGGGCGCAAGCAGTTACAAAATTATCCTTCAAAACTGTGAAGTTTTAAGTAGTTTTAAATTGTTTATATCTTTCAATATGGATCTTAAAAAATATGCAATATGGATCTTGTTTGATAAATCTCAATTAGTTTGTTTTATACAAAGTTTTAAAAACCATGAAAAACATTATATATTAAAAGATATAAATGATTAAGAAATGACACGACTTTCAAAAATTGTGAAATAAATTGGGAGGATAAGAGTAATTTTAAGGGTAAAATTGAAAGTTTGACATATTTTGATAGTTGTTTTTAGAAATAGGACAACATTTTGGGACATCCTAAAATAGAAAGAGGGACCAGCAATTTGGGATGGAGAGAGTAAATAAATCTCAGCCAAGGGCAAGGGCGGAGGCATGTTGGGGCTATCTAGCTGGGTTTTGCAAATTGCCCCCCTTCTGGGTTTTGAAAAATTTATTAATTTAATACTAATTTTGTGGAAATAATTGATACTATTATTGTAATATCTTCTCATAATCGTAACAATTTTTTTTTCATTTACTGAAAAGATAGGTAATTTTATATCCTTATCAATGATTTTCACACCCTTTTTTTTTTATAAACACACCCCATTTTCTGTCTTCAGAAAATTGGTCAAAAGGACAAATTTGGGGCTTTAAATGGTGTTTAGTCCAGCTTAACTTATTTTAAGGCATCCAATACATTGATAGGATATTTTTCATGTCTCAAGGACAACACTGGACAAAAATACCCTTAATGACAAAAATTCCCGCGGGCAAAAGTAATTGCCCACTCACGCTCACACCACGTCACTTTCCCGACTTTCCCGTCTATCTTGACCGGCTAAACCCATTGAATATGTGGGACCATGGGTCAGTGACCATGGGTCAATAACCCATCACTTTTCCCCATTCACATGACATTACTGTCACTTTCCCGACTTTCCCTCTCTCTCTCTCTCTCTCTCTCTCTCTCTCTCTCTCTCTCTCTCTCTCTCTCTCTCTCTCTCTCTCTCTCTCTCTCTCTCTCTCTCTCTCTCCCATGGCTCTTTCATAGGGTACCCTAGGATTTAGGCACTTAGGGTGCACTTTCCAATTATAGGGTTTTAGCTATTTAGGCACTTTCATAGGGTACCCTAGGGTTTAGGTTTAGGGTGCACTTTTCAATTATAGGGTTTTAGTAGTTTAGGCACTTTCATAGGGTACCCTAGGGTTTTAGGCACTTTCATAGGGTACCATGGGGTTTAGGTTTAGGCACTTTCATTAGGTTTTGGGGTTTAGGTATTTTCATTGGCTAGTGGGGGCATTTTTGGAATGTGTAGGTGATTTATCCTTTTGGCATTAAAGAAAAAGTTTATGTCCTTATTGAAGTAAAAACCCCTTTACTATGTCCTTCCCAAAAACGGACCCTTCTGTCTTTTAGTAAAATTTTCTAATAAAAGTTGGTAATTGAAATTTTTACACAGGAAATTTCACTAGAAGATAAAAAAAAAGGGGGTATGGATAACAATTTGTGTGTGTGGGGTGAAAATCACTCCCCTAAGAGTTCTACTAAAAAAAATATAAAAAATGGGGTGTGTCTATCAAAAAGGGGGCGTGAAAATCACTTGTCTTTCTTTCTTTCATAATTTGAAAAACAAGCATATGAGTATTGTTGTAGCTAAAAGAAATAAAACCAAAACGATGCATGTATTTTTAATAGATTATGCTAGAATATTTTCAATGCACAAGTAAATTATATTGAAAAGCAAATCCATATCATAAGTATACACTTGGATAAAGATATGTCTATTAAGCCGGGCCCCCTCGAGCAAATATCCTGGCTCCGCCACTGATTTCAGCCCTCGAATTTGCCATAGAGGACAGTTGTGAGAGAGATGTTTTTTAAAACCGTTGTATAATGTGATATAGATAATCAATATCTTTTCAACAGTATCAATTTTGTATGCATTGAATTTATAAATATTGAAAACTGTGCATTTTTAATAAATGTAGATGGATGGATCTCTATTTGTGGAAAGAGTCCATCAGGATGGAGCCAGAGAAGTCCAGTAGGGGCAGTCGTCCCTGTAAGGGAAAAAACTATTTTATAGAAAGAAAAAAAATCCTTTGAATTTTAAAGGCTCACTTCTGCAAAGTATTTTGGAAAAAAAATTCTCCCCTGCGTAGTGAAATTCTTGACTCCGTCCCTGGCTTCTATAAGTGGAGAATAAAAGAGGAGTATCCAAAATGGAGACCTAAAATAGAGATATATTGAAATGGTTTCATTCTCCATAATTGAGTTTTGATTCTTTAAAATAGAGATACAGAGGTTTATTTTGGCCTCACAAGTTAAGCATGTTTTTTGTTTTTTGACTTATTGAGACTCAAAAAAACAAAAAGTATGTTTAACTTTTTAGACCAAAATAAGCCTTTAGGCTAAAGCAAATGAATTTTTGTAACTCAAAAAAATAAAAAAATATGCTTAACTTTTTAGGCCGAAATAATCCAGAGATGGCCAGATGGGTTGGGATGCCCTTATAGCCCATCTGACTAGATGTCCGGAATTCAAGTTTACAGGTCGTAGAACTCTCTTTATTTGTTAGAGCATCAATATCAAGAGAGACAAATCCTCTAATAGTTAATTTCATGAGTTAAAAGGCAAAAAATAGACACCAAAATCAGTCTCAACAAGTAACTCATCAGTTTGCAAAATTTGTAGCTTTGCTACAGTAACACATTAGTTTTGGGTGGCCTTTAAATTATTTTGAAACAAGAGTAGCCCAGATGAACAACTAAGAAGAAGAATGCATAAATTGCAAAGATTATCACAATATTACAAAGGGACATTTACCATCAGGTCACCCTTGGATCCCATAATTACCATCAGGTCAAGCCCAACTCTAAAAAATTCCCATCAACTCCCCAACCCGTATAAAAATGCCTAAATCATAGGGTACCCTATGAAAGTGCCTAAAATCATAGGGTACCCTATGAAAGTGCCTAAAATCCTAGGGTACCCTATGAAAGTGTCTAAACCACTAAAACTCTATAATAGGAAAGTGCACCCTAAACCTAAACACTAGGGTACCCTACGACTAGGGTACCTTACGACTAGGGTACCCTATGAAAGTGCCTAAAATCCTAGGGTACCCCACGACTAGGGTACCCTATGAAAGTGCCTAAAATCCTAGGGTACCCTATGAAAGTGCCTAAAATCCTAGGGTATCCTACAACTAGGGTACCCCGTGAAAGTGCCTAAAATCCTAGAGTACTCTATGAAAGTGTTTAAACCACTAAAACCCTATAATAGGAAAGTGCACCCTAAACCTAAACTCTAGGGTACTCTACGACTAGGGTACCCTATGAAAGTGCCTAAAATCCTAGGGTACTCTATGAAAGTGCCTAAACCACTAAAACCCTATAATAGGAAAGTGCACCCTAAACCTAAACTCCAAAATAGAGTGACTTACCTTAGTGGTAATTAAAAAAAAAATGACTTACCTTGTTGGTAATTAGACATCTCTTTTCTAGACCTAGAGGTCATAATCCCAATTCATAGGGTACCCTAGTCGTAGGGTACTTTAGTTATAGGGGTACCCTAGAGTTTAGGGTGCACTTTCCTATTATAAGGTTTTAGTGGTTTAGGCACTTTCATGGGGTACCCTAGTCGTAGGATACCCTAGGATTTTAGGCACTTTCATAGGGTACCCTTGTCGTGGGGTACCCTAGGATTTTAGGCACTTTCATAGGGTACCCTAGTCGTAAGGTACCCTAGTCATAAGGGTACCCTAGTCGTAGGGTACCCTAGAGTTTAGGTTTAGGGTGCACTTTTCTATTATAGGGTTTAGTGGTTTAGGCACTTTCATAGGGTACCCTAGGATTTTAGGCACTTTTATAGGGTACCCTATGATTTAGGCATTTTTATACGGGTTGGGGAGTTGATGGGAAATTTTCAGAGTTGGGCTTGACATGATGGTAATTATGGGGTCCAAGGATGACTTGATGGTAAATGTCCCATTTTTTTTCCAGGAACTGTACTTAATTTTAAAAGTCTCATGGGTTTTTGTCATATTAAATGCAACGCCCATATACGTACCTATACAGGTGTGGTGGCGGCTCTAAGAATTTTTTAAGTGTGTTCATAAATTCTTATGCTCTATTACCTCTATAAACCACAACTAAATATAGACAAGAAAATTTCCATTATAATACCCACAATGCCACTAAAAAACAACAACGGATAAAGTAAATTACAATTGTTCTCGACGAGTTTTTATACGTTGAAACCGTTGCATAATAGCTCGTTATCAATGATATCACTTAAACCACTCTCAATATAAGTAATCAAGCAATCATCCATCCACTGATCTCCTATTCGATTGTGGAAATTGTTCTTTATGTATTTCATCGCTGAAAAACTTCTTTCAGCTGATGCGGTGGCGACAGGAAAAGTCAACACCAATGTCACAAGCAAATAGACCAATTCATATATGACATGCTTATTTGTCTCCACCAACTTTACAACAAGATGTTCAATTTATTAGGGCCGGGTCTTCAATTTAATTTGCGTAGGGTGTTCCGCAAAGGTCAATGTACAGAGGCGGGACAGAAAAATACACCTTTTTTGCCAAGTTATTTTACCCTTACTTTTTTAAAGTTACCCTTACTTTTTTAAAGTTACTTTTTTACCCTTACTTTTTGAAAGTTAATATGCAATTTAATTTCCGTAGGGTCTTCTGCAACAGAGGCGGCTCCACCCTTTCACAAGGGTGGTCACTTGAACACCCTCAAGAAAAAATTTTGTTTAAAAATACATGTAAAAATTTTGGTTTTAGTTTAGTGTAGGCATTATTGAACACCCTACTCCTAAATATTTGAACACCCTACTCAAAAATATTTGAACACCTAGCTCAATAAATCAGCCCACAAATTAATTTTATATAAACGACCAACTAAAGTCTAAAGTCTTCCCATACATGGTCAATGTACACTATGAAGCCTTTAACATTTTATATTACATGTAATAAATTTATATCGGGTTTTGTTTGAACATTTATACTATGAACACTCACAAATCCTGGTAATTCACAATAGAATCCTTAATACACCAGTTCAAAATAAAGTGCACACCCTTTAGTCTTTACAACAAAAATTAGGAAAATCAAGAAAAAAGAGAGTATCTATTGTATTGATATCTTGCAAACCAATTCGGGACACAAATTTCTACAATAAATATATATTAGTGTATTTATCTCCCAATTTAATTTTACTCGACCCAATAACATAAAATTCGCCAAGAAAATTTGTGATATCTTATTTATTTTCATATTATTTGGGCCCATTATTCACACTAATATATGAATTTTTTTATGTATATACTAGTTAGTAGAGCTAGTTGAGTTAAGGTAAATGTTGAACACTCTGACTCAAATTTCTGGAGCCGCCACTGTCGCAACTGCTATTAACACTTGTGGTGTCGGTTTATTTGGCATTTGGTCTCCGCTTTAATTCGAACTCTCCACTAAAACGTCGGCCTCTAGTGATTAGTGTAGTTTATTAGTTTCTAAAAACAAGTTGAGGCATGCGTGAATTGATCCGAACTATGTGCAGTTAATTATAAAAGACATTGATGAGTTCAGAAAGGATTTCTAGCTAGCTAGTTGCTTGTTATGTGCAGAAAGTTCATACGAAGGAATTTTTTTTATCAAAATTTTCACCTTTTATGTGGCTTCGGCATAGGGGTATAAATAATTAAATTTGAATATGCTTAGGATGTGGTAGATTCCATACACACACATGGTGAGAGTAAAGGCCCCGTAACAAATGGTTTTCGTATTTATAACTATTACCAATGGAGCTTCATGCTTATTATTTTCCTAAATTTTTGTGTTGGTATTAGATTCTCCTTTCTTGATATTTTGTTAGATTTATATACTCTAAAAAGCAAAAAGTAATGACCAAATGTAAAAAAAGTTCACTAAAAATAAAAAAAATACGGAACAACTATCTTTTTTGTCTTTAATTAGTGTCCTTTTATATGAACTTTTCTCAACGTCGTTAATGATCAATGAAAAAATTGCGACGAAAAGTGAAAAAAAAAATACTCCCTCCTCACTATTCACATCAGCTCAAAAAATTGGTTATATTTTCTAATACAATATGGATCTCATTTGATAGTTCTCGATAAGTACTATTAAAAGAAGTTTTCAAAATTTGTAAAAAAACATTATGTATTGAAAGATATAAACAATTAAAAAATGGCACGCATACCCGTAAATGAATAAGAAATTCGGGACAAACGGAGTACAGATACTCCTTCTGTCCCGATTTTCTTAGTCTCAGTTGACACTTTTTGTCATCCAAAAAATATTGTCTCAGCCACTTCAAAACAAAATGGGTAGTTGTTAAAGAATTTCCTCTTTTACCCTTTTATATTGAAATTAAAAATAATACTCTCTCTGTCCCAATTTGGTCCCTTTTGGGATTCCAACTTATTAGGGGAACAATATCATTACCCTTGTCATATTTTTTGTTTTTCCTTTTTTTACCCTTCAAAACATCATCATTGCATATACTAACTTTCAAAAAGTACGGGTAAAAAAGTAAACACATTACTTTTTAACAGGGACAATTTTTTGGGACAATAGAAAGTGGCATTTGGGATTAAAATTTGGGGACGGAGGGAGTAAAAAGCAAGAAAATGTAGTCAACGTGCGTGCAAACTGGCTCTGACCATCTAGTTATAAAAAAAGTAAGAAAACGTAATGATTGAAGGGTAAAATGAGAAAAACATGTTTTCAAAAGTACAATAATTATGTTCTCCTATTAAATTGGAATCCCCAAAAAGAACTATATAAAATGGGGACGGATGGAGTAACACCGAAAAAATAACATGGCAAAAAGGTCGCTATTGAGTTGAACCTAATTAAAGTGGAGTGTTTTCTGGATTGACGATTCATGATATAGACCCCCGCAACTGCCATAACAATGTCTACGTACAAAAAGGTCGCTATTGAGTTGAATGGTCTTAAAGCGTGCCAGGAAGAGCTAAGATTTAGTACTACGTATGATTTATCCAAAAGTCGTGATGTTTAAGGTGAGAAATAAGTTTACATGTTATTCAGGAGATAGCCATCCAAAAATTATCTATACAAAGGTCCAAGGCAAGAGTAGTCCATTTTGATGATGGAAATATTGTCGTTGGCTTGCAAGAAAACAGAAATCACATGCTATTTTATGGCATTTGTCTCTTTCCCCCTCAAATGGGTTTTGCATGCCATTTTGGACTTGCACCATTATTGGAGATCCCTCATATGTTCTTGTACTCCATCTATTCCGAAATGATAATTTGGTTCGTAAAATGATAAGTTAAGAAAAATACATTATTTGAAGAAAAAGTTTCAACGTTATTTGAAGAAAAATACTTTACTGCCGGTGTATAGTCTCGCTTTTCCACCACCTCTTATAGGATCCGCAGAGTAGGGGTGCACATTGGCCCGGTAGCCCGCCCAACCCAGCCCGATTTTTTTAGGGTTTGGGAACAATATTTAGGCCCATAGGGCCGGGCTGGGTTGAGATTTTAAACCCGTTTACTAATTGGGAAATTCCTCTAAGGCCCAGCCCGGCCCGGCCCGATTTAAATTATATTTTTATTTTAAAACTATATGTATATATATGTGTATGTTATTGCTGGAACCTAACTTTTTAGGGTTTATTTATTTTGATGAAAGTGACATTGATAAAAATGAATTCAAGTACTACGTATGTAGATAATACCTTTGAAGTAATAACAATTTGTTAAGAAAACTTTGAAGTTTTTTTTCCCATTAAACTACTGTCGTATACTAATAAATCTTAGTTTTTTTTTCCTTTTATTGTTATTGTGCTCTACAAGAGCAGTTGTAAAAGAAGTGTGATTTTAAAGGAGAGATACTCGAGAGAAGTTTTTACATGTTAGAGTTCCATCTTTTAAAGCACTTTCATTTATGGGTCTATTTCTAATATTTTTGGGAGAACATAGAATTTTAAGTATATTATTACGGTTGTGAATTGTAATTCTTATTGTTATAGTTGATTGATTTATGTTTATGATATACCATACTTTAGAAAAATAAATGGGCTTGTTGGACGGGCTTGAGAAATTAAAATTATAACTGGGCCGGGCTTAGGCAAGTTAAATGAAGCCCGATTATTAATGGGCCGGGCTTGGGAATAGAAGAATCTCGTTTTATGTAGCATAAGCCCGGCCCGAACCCAGCCCGGCCCGGTGTTTGTGCACCCCTACCGCAGAGTACAACTTGCTTGCAAAAAATCAGTTTGATCAGACATTGACATATGAAAAATTAATTTGGTTTTGTAAAATGGACGGTCATTGATTTTAAAGTTAAACTATCATCGACCGTCCATTTCGCAAAACAAAATTCAAACTTCTGTCTTTTAGTAAAATTTTCTAATAAAAGTTGGTAATTGAAATTTTTACACAGGAAATTTCACTAGAAGATAAAAAAAAGGGGGTATGGATAACAATTTGTGTGTGTGGGGTGAAAATCACTCCCCTAAGAGCTCTACTAAAAAAAATATAAAAAAATGGGGTGTGTCTATCAAAAAGGGGGCGTGAAAATCACTTGTCTTTCTTTCTTTCATAATTTGAAAAACAAGCATATGAGTATTGTTGTAGCTAAAAGAAATAAAACCAAAACGATGCATGTATTTTTAATAGATTATGCTAGAATATTTTCATTGCACAAGTAAATTATATTGAAAAGCAAATCCATATCATAAGTATACACTTGGATAAAGATATGTCTATTAAGCCGGGCCCCCTCGAGCAAAAATCCTGGCTCCGCCACTGATTTCAGCCCTCGAATTTGCCATAGAGGACAGTTGTGAGAGAGATGTTTTTTAAAACCGTTGTATAATGTGATATAGATAATCAATATCTTTTCAACAGTATCAATTTTGTATGCATTGAATTTATAAATATTGAAAACTGTGCATTTTTAATAAATGTAGATGGATGGATCTCTATTTGTGGAAAGAGTCCATCAGGATGGAGCCAGAGAAGTCCAGTAGGGGCAGTCGTCCCTGTAAGGGAAAAAACTATTTTATAGAAAGAAAAAAAATCCTTTGAATTTTAAAGGCTCACTTCTGCAAAGTATTTTGGAAAAAAAATTCTCCCCTGCGTAGTGAAATTCTTGACTCCGTCCCTGGCTTCTATAAGTGGAGAATAAAAGAGGAGTATCCAAAATGGAGACCTAAAATAGAGATATATTGAAATGGTTTCATTCTCCATAATTGAGTTTTGATTCTTTAAAATAGAGATACAGAGGTTTATTTTGGCCTCACAAGTTAAGCATGTTTTTTGTTTTTTGACTTATTGAGACTCAAAAAAACAAAAAGTATGTTTAACTTTTTAGACCAAAATAAGCCTTTAGGCTAAAGCAAATGAATTTTTGTAACTCAAAAAAATAAAAAAATATGCTTAACTTTTTAGGCCGAAATAATCCAGAGATGGCCAGATGGGTTGGGATGCCCTTATAGCCCATCTGACTAGATGTCCGGAATTCAAGTTTACAGGTCGTAGAACTCTCTTTATTTGTTAGAGCATCAATATCAAGAGAGACAAATCCTCTAATAGTTAATTTCATGAGTTAAAAGGCAAAAAATAGACACCAAAATCAGTCTCAACAAGTAACTCATCAGTTTGCAAAATTTGTAGCTTTGCTACAGTAACACATTAGTTTTGGGTGGCCTTTAAATTATTTTGAAACAAGAGTAGCCCAGATGAACAACTAAGAAGAAGAATGCATAAATTGCAAAGATTATCACAATATTACAAAGGGACATTTACCATCAGGTCACCCTTGGATCCCATAATTACCATCAGGTCAAGCCCAACTCTAAAAAATTCCCATCAACTCCCCAACCCGTATAAAAATGCCTAAATCATAGGGTACCCTATGAAAGTGCCTAAAATCATAGGGTACCCTATGAAAGTGCCTAAAATCCTAGGGTACCCTATGAAAGTGTCTAAACCACTAAAACTCTATAATAGGAAAGTGCACCCTAAACCTAAACACTAGGGTACCCTACGACTAGGGTACCCTTATGACTAGGGTACCCTTATGACTAGGGTACCTTACGACTAGGGTACCCTATGAAAGTGCCTAAAATCCTAGGGTACCCCACGACTAGGGTACCCTATGAAAGTGCCTAAAATCCTAGGGTATCCTACAACTAGGGTACCCCATGAAAGTGCCTAAAATCCTAGAGTACTCTATGAAAGTGCTTAAACCACTAAAACCCTATAATAGGAAAGTGCACCCTAAACCTAAACTCTAGGGTAAACTCTAGTACCCTATAATAGGAAAGTGCCTAAACCTAAACTCTAGGGTACTCTACGACTAGGGTACCCTATGAAAGTGCCTAAAATCCTAGGGTACTCTATGAAAGTGCCTAAACCACTAAAACCCTATAATAGGAAAGTGCACCCTAAACCTAAACTCCAAAATAGAGTGACTTACCTTAGTGGTAATTAAAAAAAAATGACTTACCTTATTGGTAATTAGACATCTATTTTCTAGACCTAGAGGTCATAATCCCAATTCATAGGGTACCGTAGTCGTAGGGTACTTTAGTCATAGGGGTACCCTAGAGTTTAGGGTGCACTTTCCTATTATAGGGTTTTAGTGGTTTAGGCACTTTCATAGAGTACCCTAGGATTTTAGGCACTTTCATGGGGTACCCTAGTCGTAGGATACCCTAGGATTTTAGGCACTTTCATAGGGTACCCTTGTCGTGGGGTACCCTAGGATTTTAGGCACTTTCATAGGGTACCCTAGTCGTAAGGTACCCTAGTCATAAGGGTACCCTAGTCGTAGGGTACCCTAGAGTTTAGGTTTAGGGTGCACTTTTCTATTATAGGGTTTAGTGGTTTAGGCACTTTCATAGGGTACCCTAGGATTTTAGGCACTTTTATAGGGTACCCTATGATTTAGGCATTTTTATACGGGTTGGGGAGTTGATGGGAAATTTTCAGAGTTGGGCTTGACATGATGGTAATTATGGGATCCAAGGGTGACTTGATGGTAAATGTCCCATTTTTTTTCCAGGAACTGTACTTAATTTTAAAAGTCTCATGGGTTTTTGTCATATTAAATGCAACGCCCATATACGTACCTATACAGGTGTGGTGGCGGCTCTAAGAATTTTTTAAGTGTGTTCATAAATTCTTATGCTCTATTACCTCTATAAACCACAACTAAATATAGACAAGAAAATTTCCATTATAATACCCACAATGCCACTAAAAAACAACAACGGATAAAGTAAATTACAATTGTTCTCGACGAGTTTTTATACGTTGAAACCGTTGCATAATAGCTCGTTATCAATGATATCACTTAAACCACTCTCAATATAAGTAATCAAGCAATCATCCATCCACTGATCTCCTATTCGATTGTGCAAATTGTTCTTTATGTATTTCATCGCTGAAAAACTTCTTTCAGCTGATGCGGTGGCGACAGGAAAAGTCAACACCAATGTCACAAGCAAATAGACCAATTCATATATGACATGCTTATTTGTCTCCACCAACTTTACAACAAGATGTTCAATTTATTAGGGCCGAGTCTTCAATTTAATTTGCGTAGGGTGTTCCGCAAAGGTCAATGTACAGAGGCGGGACAGAAAAATACACCTTTTTTGCCAAGTTATTTTACCCTTACTTTTTTAAAGTTACCCTTACTTTTTTAAAGTTACTTTTTTACCCTTACTTTTTGAAAGTTAATATGCAATTTAATTTCCGTAGGGTCTTCTGCAACAGAGGCGGCTCCACCCTTTCACAAGGGTGGTCACTTGAACACCCTCAAGAAAAAATTTTGTTTAAAAATACATGTAAAAATTTTGGTTTTAGTTTAGTGTAGGCATTATTGAACACCCTACTCCTAAATATTTGAACACCCTACTCAAAAATATTTGAACACCTAGCTCAATAAATCAGCCCACAAATTAATTTTATATAAACGACCAACTAAAGTCTAAAGTCTTCCCATACATGGTCAATGTACACTATGAAGCCTTTAATATTTTATATTACATGTAATAAATTTATATCGGGTTTTGTTTGAACATTTATACTATGAACACTCACAAATCCTGGTAATTCACAATAGAATCCTTAATACACCAGTTCAAAATAAAGTGCACACCCTTTAGTCTTTACAACAAAAATTAGGAAAATCAAGAAAAAAGAGAGTATCTATTGTATTGATATCTTGCAAACCAATTCGGGACACAAATTTCTACAATAAATATATATTAGTGTATTTATCTCCCAATTTAATTTTACTCGACCCAATAACATAAAATTCGCCAAGAAAATTTGTGATATCTTATTTATTTTCATATTATTTGGGCCCATTATTCACACTAATATATGAATTTTTTTATGTATATACTAGTTAGTAGAGCTAGTTGAGTTAAGGTAAATGTTGAACACTCTGACTCAAATTTCTGGAGCCGCCACTGTCGCAACTGCTATTAACACTTGTGGTGTCGGTTTATATGGCATTTGGTCTCCGCTTTAATTCGAACTCTCCACTAAAACGTCGGCCTCTAGTGATTAGTGTAGTTTATTAGTTTCTAAAAACAAGTTGAGGCATGCGTGAATTGATCCGAACTATGTGCAGCTAATTATAAAAGACATTGATGAGTTCAGAAAGGATTTCTAGCTAGCTAGTTGCTTGTTATGTGCAGAAAGTTCATACGAAGGAATTTTTTTTATCAAAATTTTCACCTTTTATGTGGCTTCGGCATAGGGGTATAAATAATTAAATTTGAATATGCTTAGGATGTGGTAGATTCCATACACACACATGGTGAGAGTAAAGGCCCCGTAACAAATGGTTTTCGTATTTATAACTATTACCAATGGAGCTTCATGCTTATTATTTTCCTAAATTTTTGTGTTGGTATTAGATTCTCCTTTCTTGATATTTTGTTAGATTTATATACTCTAAAAAGTAAAAAGTAATGACCAAATGTAAAAAAAGTTCACTAAAAATAAAAAAAATACGGAACAACTATCTTTTTTGTCTTTAATTAGTGTCCTTTTATATGAACTTTTCTCAACGTCGTTAATGATCAATGAAAAAATTGCGACAAAAAGTGACAAAAAAAATACTCCCTCCTCACTATTCACATCAGCTCAAAAAATTGGTTATATTTTCTAATACAATATGGATCTCATTTGATAGTTCTCGATAAGTACTATTAAAAGAAGTTTTCAAAATTTGTAAAAAAACATTATGTATTGAAAGATATAAACAATTAAAAAATGGCACGCATACCCGTAAATGAATAAGAAATTCGGGACAGAGGGAGTACAGATACTCCTTCTGTCCCGATTTTCTTAGTCTCAGTTGACACTTTTTGTCATCCAAAAAATATTGTCTCAGCCACTTCAAAACAAAATGGGTAGTTGTTAAAGAATTTCCTCTTTTACCCTTTTATATTGAAATTAAAAATAATACTCTCTCTGTCCCAATTTGGTCCCTTTTGGGATTCCAACTTATTATCATTACCCTTGTCATATTTTTTGTTTTTCCTTTTTTTACCCTTCAAAACATCATCATTGCATATACTAACTTTCAAAAAGTAAGGGTAAAAAAGTAAACACATTACTTTTTAACTGGGACAATTTTTTTGGGACAATAGAAAGTGGCATTTGGGATTAAAATTTGGGGACGGAGGGAGTAAAAAGCAAGAAAATGTAGTCAACGTGCGTGCAAACTGGCTCTGACCATCTAGTTATAAAAAAAGTAAGAAAACGTAATGATTGAAGGGTAAAATGAGAAAAACATGTTTTCAAAAGTACAATAATTATGTTCTCCTATTAAATTGGAATCCCCAAAAAGAACTATATAAAATGGGGACGGATGGAGTAACACCGAAAAAATAACATGGCAAAAAGGTCGCTATTGAGTTGAACCTAATTAAAGTGGAGTGTTTTCTGGATTGACGATTCATGATATAGACCCCCGCAACTGCCATAACAATGTCTATGTACAAAAAGGTCGCTATTGAGTTGAATGGTCTTAAAGCGTGCCAGGAAGAGCTAAGATTTAGTACTACGTATGATTTATCCAAAAGTCGTGATGTTTAAGGTGAGAAATAAGTTTACATGTTATTCAGGAGATAGCCATCCAAAAATTATCTATACAAAGGTCCAAGGCAAGAGTAGTCCATTTTGATGATGGAAATATTGTCGTTGGCTTGCACGAAAACAGAAATCACATGCTATTTTTTGGCATTTGTCTCTTTCCCCCTCAAATGGGTTTTGCATGCCATTTTGGACTTGCACCATTATTGGAGATCCCTCATATGTTCTTGTACTCCATCTATTCCGAAATGATAATTTGGTTCGTAAAATGATAAGTTAAGAAAAATACATTATTTGAAGAAAAAGTTTCAACGTTATTTGAAGAAAAATACTTTACTGCCGGTGTAAAGTCTCGCTTTTCCACCACCTCTTATAGGATCCGCAGAGTAGGGGTGCACATTGGCCCGGTAGCCCGCCCCACCCAGCCCGATTTTTTTAGGGTTTGGGAACAATATTTAGGCCCATAGGGCCGGGCTCGGTTGAGATTTTAAACCCGTTTACTAATTGGGAAATTCCTCTAAGGCCCGGCCCGGCCCGATTTAAATTATATTTTTATTTTAAAACTATATGTATATATATGTGTATGTTATTGCTAGAACCTAACTTTTACACAGGAAATTTCACTAGAAGATAAAAAAAAAAGGGGGTATGGATAACAATTTGTGTGTGTGGGGTGAAAATCACTCCCCTAAGAGTTCTACTAAAAAAAATATAAAAAAATGGGGTGTGTCTATCAAAAAGGGGGCGTGAAAATCACTTGTCTTTCTTTCTTTCATAATTTGAAAAACAAGCATATGAGTATTGTTGTAGCTAAAAGAAATAAAAACCAAAACGATGCATGTATTTTTAATAGATTATGCTAGAATATTTTCAATGCACAAGTAAATTATATTGAAAAGCAAATCCATATCATAAGTATACACTTGGATAAAGATATGTCTATTAAGCCGGGCCCCCTCGAGCAAAAATCCTGGCTCCGCCACTGATTTCAGCCCTCGAATTTGCCATAGAGGACAGTTGTGAGAGAGATGTTTTTTAAAACCGTTGTATAATGTGATATAGATAATCAATATCTTTTCAACAGTATCAATTTTGTATGCATTGAATTTATAAATATTGAAAACTGTGCATTTTTAATAAATGTAGATGGATGGATCTCTATTTGTGGAAAGAGTCCATCAGGATGGAGCCAGAGAAGTCCAATAGGGGCAGTCGTCCCTGTAAGGGAAAAAAACTATTATATAGAAAAAAAAAATCCTTTGAATTTTAAAGGCTCACTTCTGCAAAGTATTTTGGAAAAAAAATTCTCCCCTGCGTAGTGAAATTCTTGACTCCGTCCCTGGCTTCTATAAGTGGAGAATAAAAGAGGAGTATCCAAAATGGAGACCTAAAATAGAGATATATTGAAATGGTTTCATTCTCCATAATTGAGTTTTGATTCTTTAAAATAGAGATACAGAGGTTTATTTTGGCCTCACAAGTTAAGCATGTTTTTTGTTTTTTGACTTATTGAGACTTAAAAAAACAAAAAGTATGTTTAACTTTTTAGACCAAAATAAGCCTTTAGGCTAAAGCAAATGAATTTTTGTAACTCAAAAAAATAAAAAAATATGCTTAACTTTTTAGGCCGAAATAATCCAGAGATGGCCAGATGGGTTGGGATGCCCTTATAGCCCATCTGACTAGATGTCCGGAGTTCAAGTTTACAGGTCGTAGAACTCTCTTTATTTGTTAGAGCATCAATATCAAGAGAGACAAATCCTCTAATAGTTAATTTCATGAGTTAAAAGGCAAAAAATAGACACCAAAATCAGTCTCAACAAGTAACTCATCAGTTTGCAAAATTTGTAGCTTTGCTACAGTAACTGTCACGCCCCAAATCCGGGAGCATGACCGGCCGTGAACCAAGAAATAATTCTCGGAACACGAAGCCTATACAAAAAGAAAAATAAAAATAATAATTTTCACAACCCAAATAAATCAAATTGAATCCTGAATTATAAAATTAAATTGGAAACCGAAACCAACATTTTTGTAGCCAGTGAACAATATCTCAAATTCTCCATACTCCAAATTTATTAACTAAAATTCTAAAGAAACAAAAGTGCGGAAGCTGTTAACAAAACTAAAAGAAAATGATAATGCGAATGCCCTAGAGGTCCAAACGGTGGGTCCCGACACTGTCTCAGAGTCCACTATGATGCTCCCCGAACTAACCTGAAAAGAATGCGGAATAAATCCGTCAGCTCACAGCTCAGTGAATAGTTAAGCATGCTATGGGTTAGAACACAACGTGACATACATTTTAAGGAATGATAGTGAGAGCTCCAAAGAAATAGTTTCAAGTAACAAAGGTCGGTGGCTCAACAAGTGGTATCAAGGAGATGAATTTCGGATTAACGATAACAGGAGCGATAATTGATTCACAAAATGTGCATTCTTACCAATCAGCCAGTCCAAAATATACCAGAACAAAGAACAATAATAAATAGGAGTCTGAACCAAATTATGTGGGAACCATAACAATAATAACCATTGCCAAATGCCAATTATTTTCTCAGGGCTTAGCCCATTGAATCCAATACCGTACATAGAGTCACCTCAGGATGGCGCCTGAGTCTTTTCCCTAAGCCGATCCGGAATAGGGTCACAGGGTATTTCACAAGTCTTTTCTCAATCCGTTGAGCACTAGAGTCACAGGGTATTTCACAAGTCTTTTCCCTAGTGGCCAAAGTCACCACAGGATGGCGCCCGGGTCTTTTCCTTGGACTTTCACAAATATAATACATGGTCACGACACAAAAGAATGATATTCCGGAGATACCATGGAATCAACGAATGCAGAACAATAAGAAAATTAAAATCAACCAATCAACTGCAAATATTTCAATTAACCTTGTATGCCAAAGGGTACGTCAATCATCAATAAATGTCCAACGAATAAGATAACGATTATCCATCACAACGAATAAAATAATCATCAAGAATCGATAGGCTCAAGAGGAATCCAAATGAAGGGATCACATGCTTAACCACTCACCCGATCCAAAGGTAACGCACTGGACACATACAAACCGACTACCCGTACAAAAATAGATCATACGAAATAATTTACTAACACAAATATAACGATGACTATGGAAATACGCTTATTCATTAAACTACCCAAACCTAACCTAACTCTAAATTACTAACCCATTTGTAGCAAACAAAAACCCAAATCACCACCAACCTTGTAACCAAAACATTAAACTCCATGCCCCATGATTCTTTTCATCCACGTCCTTACACCTTGTCATTACATTATTTTTTATAAAGAGCCATGTCTCCACTCAAAAATATAACCCAAGACCATATAACTCTACTACCACTAATAATATAAAATTCATTTTACAAAATTCCCATACTAGCAATTGCAACTTGATTACATCACCATCACCACCGCACACCACATTCGGAACAAAACCACCGATCCCCGTCGCCAAAAATTAACGCAATTATATAAGCAAAAATTGATACCCAACACCTATGAACTTGATCTCAAACAGTATTCATAAAGATGATGACATCGAAGGGAGACTATAAGAAGTTTACCACACTGAGTAGTCGAGGAAGACCGAAATCGAATCTGCTGCTCACGCTAGCTCCATCTCTCATTCTCTTTCTCTCTTCTCTCTCTCTCTCTCTCTCTCTCTCTCTCTCTCTTCTCTCTCTCTCTCTGGTGGGGAAATAAAATAACCCTAGTTCTCAACACTAATTAGAAACTCTCTCTAATTAAATACTATTACTAATCGGCCCGTTATGAAATTCTAGGAATTAGCCCGACTCATTAAAACTAACCGGCCCGATAAGTACAACATATTCACACATATACATCTACACATTCAAAATAACTCAACATTATATGGATAAAAATAAAAATAAGTTATTTGAGTTCAGAAAAATTTCCTTAATAATATAGTACACTATAAACAAATATATTTTTGTTTTATCGGGAAGAAGTTTGAAAATGGAAAATGAAAGAATTAATGTTTGTAGGAAAAATAATATATATTTTTTTAAAGAAAAATTCGGGATGTCACAGTAACACATCAGTTTTGGGTGGCCTTTCAATTATTTTGAAACAAGAGTAGCCCAGATGAACAACTAAGAAGAAGAATGCATAAATTGCAAAGATTATCACAATATTAGAAAGGGACATTTACCATCATGTCACCCTTGGATCCCATAATTACCATCAGGTCAAGCCCAACTCTGAAAAATTCTCATCAACTCCCCAACCCGTATAAAAATGCTTAAATCATAGGGTACCCTATGAAAGTGCCTAAAATCCTAGGGTACCCTATGAAAGTGTCTAAACCACTAAAACTCTATAATAGAAAAGTGCACCCTAAACCTAAACACTAGGGTACCCTACGACTAGGGTACCCTTATGACTAGGGTACCTTACGACTAGGGTACCCTATGAAAGTGCCTAAAATCCTAGGGTACCCCACGACTAGGGTACCCTATGAAAGTGCCTAAAATCCTAGGGTATCCTACAACTAGGGTACCCCATGAAAGTGCCTAAAATCCTAGAGTACTCTATGAAAGTGCTTAAACCACTAAAACCCTATAATATGAAAGTGCACCCTAAACCTAAACTCGAGGGTACTCTACGACTAGGGTACCCTATGAAAGTGCTTAAAATCCTAGGGTACTCTATGAAAGTGTCTAAACTACTAAAACTCTATAATAGGAAAGTGCACCCTAAACCTAAACTCCAAAAAAGAGTGACTTACCTTAGTGGTAATTAAAAAAATGACTTACCTTATTGTTAATTAGACATCTCTTTTCTAGACCTAGAGGTAATAATCCCTTATATTTAACACATTCGAGGAGTAGTTAAACTCATAACCGCTTTTTTTCCTAACACCGTTGGATAGCTAAAAAGAATAGTTATACTAACGTACACATTGGATGAGTAGTTAAACAGAATTGTTATTAACATCGTGTGGTGGGGTAGGAACGACACCGCTAGCTGAGTCCTCCTCGGTGGTCCCCCGAAATCTCTCCTCCGTCACCAACATATATATATATATATATATATATATATATGCTCCCATTCAATCATTTTCAATATATCTTCTCAGTTCCCCACATGATCTCCTACTTCGTTGCTTTTCTAAGTAGAAATTAATTAAAATCCACTTCAAATCTATAGTATGTACCGTAATATTTTAAAAACTGGCCGGGCATACAGTTCAAGGATACGATATTTTTCATATCCAAAGGTCACGCATGACCCAACAAAAAAGTTATTTTTTTTTATTTACATGAAAGGTAATTGCGTAGTATTTATTATATATATATATATTTATAAAGGGGAGTGATTTCTACTTTTTTGAAATTGATAATATCATTTTTTTTTTGTCTTTTAGTGAAATTTTTATGTGTAAAATCTTCACTAAAAGACAAGAAAGGGGTGTGGATATCAATTTGGGGGGTGTGAATATCAATTACCTTTATAAATAATCCCATAAGCCAGGGTGGGGTGAGACCCGTTTGTTGTAGTATAAAGTCATCATACCTCTCATTTAAAACCAGCTTTTCCAATTCTCAATTCTGGGGCTGCCTGGATATACTGTAAGTTTCTAGCTAGCTTGCACAATACTCTCTCTCTCTCTCTCTCTCTCTCTCTCTCTCTCTCTCTCTCTCTCTCTCTCTCTCTCTCTCTCTCTCTCTCTCTCTCTCTCTCTCTCTCTCTCTCTCGTGTGCATGCCATCACGCGCATTTGTGTTAGCTGCATGTCCTCATATATTCTGTATATTTTCCCGATCTATATAAGGCTGGGAATATGAGAAATGGCAGGTAATGAGTCTAATTAAATTAACAGTTAATTTGAAGAAGGGAATACTGCATGAATTATCTGTGTCTCGGCTTGGACAAGATCATGGAAGTTAACGTGAAAAGGCTTATTACTTTTAGTTTACAATTTTAAATCCACGCCATCATTAATGTAGAATTAGTGTATTTCCTTTATATTCTGTCTGCGTTAGTTAGCTTCACTGTGTCTGTGTTTTATTGAGAGTATTTTCAAATGCTTGATGATCTCAATATCCTCACATAAACGTAATTTTTTGTTGCCGAAGTATCTCTTTCTCTCTCTCTCTCTCTCTCTCTCTCTCTCTCTCTCTCTCTCTCTCTCTCACACACACACACACACATTTAGTTCTTTACCATAAACCCGTGCATAGTAGGATCGATCGAAACCTTAAACTTTGATTCGACACACAAAATCCAATCTTTACATAAGCAAGCATGAAGCATGGTTGATCGTGAGATAATGAAAACACAATTTTGCCGCTTGTCGGAGTAATGGTGCGCAGATTTTAGGAGAAAAATGCATCTCTAGCTAGCTGTCTTTTGATGAGGAAATAAAAGCAAGAGAGAGAGAGAGATGCACGGTTTCCTCTGCAAGATCTGCTTTTCTTTTTTCCCTGTTCTTTTCGTTTTGTTCAATAGAATAAGCGGTGGGAGTCCCATTAATCTTAGGTGGCGATGTCATTGGTATGATCATTAATTGGACTACAACAATTATTATACCTTCATGTCACTGCCTGGTCGTGTTAAATTAGTCTTGCGTAAAATAACAAAATATTACTACTCAACTAATTTTGGGACCCTGGGAAGAAATGATCGGGCATAACCCCGGTGGCCCCAAGAGTTTTGCTAACAAGGTGAATCGAACCTGAGACCTTAAATGAGAGTAAACCCCTAAGTCCCGAGGTAAGATCATTTTGTCAACCCGTTGGGTTTACTCGTAATCTTAATTGATGAAGGTACGTATTAGCTTGAAAAATAACCCCAATGAGTAACTGGGTACCCAATCCCACTGTCCACTAAGAGAGAGTTCGACTGAACCTGTGGCAACATAGCCCTCTATGGAGTCTATGGATGCTATATATAAAAGTTGATATAGCACTTGAAAGGTTTCAAATAAAAAGATTATAGGAGTGAACAAACTCCTTTGTCCCAAACTTGTTAAGATAGATGAATTATTGATGATGAGAAGATAAATAAATGGGTTAATTCAGCTTCGGCGTTGACTTAATTTTAACAGTGCCTAGTATTCTTGTACATGGGAACACTTCTAGTCCGGACTCCGGACTTCCGGACCTCCGTGATCCGAGCATTTTTTGACGATCCGATCCGTCCAATGTGTTCAGAAGGTGTTTTCAAGGGTCCACGCGGGAAATCTTCAAAAAAAAAATACCGGGAAGGGCTTGATCCAAGTAGGTTTCGCAAAAATTTTATATTTACAGTTTTTGCAAAAACTGCTTGGATCAAGCCCTTCCCGGTATTTTTTTTTGAAGATTTCCCGCAAGGACCCTTGAAAACACCTTCTGAACACATTGGACGGCTCGGATTTTCCAAAAATAATTTGCAACACAAAAAAAAAAACCATTTTTTTCTTATTTTCGGGAGGTGTGAACTAGAAGATTAGGCTCTTGTACATATATCTATTACTACTATAAAGGGAGCACCTTATTCTGTGAATGATATAATTTTGAAGCTGCAGGCTCACCCTTTCGTTTTTCCAAATTGTTGTAGACAGAATTTAGTTTTTCCAAAGTGTGGAAGATAGTATTAATTTGTGGCCTCCTGCATGGATGATGTATTTTTAGGAGTTAAACACTCCTAGCTAGCTACAACTAATATTGGCGACCAAGGATCAAGTACTGATTAAGTAAAGCAAAACGAAAATGTGGAAACTTGTAATCTCCCCCCAAGGAGACGATTCATCAGCGTTGTCGTCATCGCCGCCTCTGCTGCTTAAAAGCACGAATAATCACGTTGGTCGACAGTTTTGGGAGTATGATCCAAATCTAGGAACGCCGTCAGAGCGAGCTCAAGTAGAAGAAATTCGTCGACAGTTTCACGAGAATCGTTTCCAAGTGAAACACAGTTCTGATCTCCTCATGAGACTTCAGGTAACTTGATCTTCTATATTAGTATCAAGTAATTTTTCTTTCTTTTTCTACTTTGAAAACTAATATTCAAGACTATTTTTACCCCCTTACGTCATATTTTCTCTAGCTTCTTTTAGTCGCAATTCCTTACTATTCAGTTTGTCTTTATAACAGGAGATGATGAGTTCTATATACATTTAGGGCCCTTTGATGTGAGAGGATTAATAATACCAAAGGGATTTATAATACTATTAAGATATTGTACGTGACGTATTGAATCAAAAGTGATGTGAGAGGATTAATAATACCAAAGGGATTTATAATACTATTTAGTACCATGAGATTATATATTCGATGATTAATATGTTGTAATATAGTTTAATCAGATAGTAATATCCACTAAAATAAATAAACCCTGACAAAATTTTACATCAGAAACAAGTTTCTTATTTGTGTGGCCCAGGTTACAGTTGCAATAATAACCTTAAAGCTAGTTAATGCCTTGCTAGGACTAGTTGTATGGGTGCAAACGTGGCGAGCCGAGCTTCATACTGTCCAACCTCGGCTCGTTAACTAAGCAAGCCCAAAACTCGGACTCGAGTGTAAACGAGCGGAGTCCAATTCATCTATTAAACGAGTTGAGCGTAATGAGGGGAACTTTTTGGAGTCGAGTCGAACTTTATTGAGCTCGGCTGATCATTTTCTACACAAGCCTAAAATCGAGCTCGAGCTCGAGTACTACATGAGTCGAGCCTGTTATGCCCATGTAGGATCTAAACCAAGCATCACACACATAAATCAAAGAAATTTCACTCTATATTTACTCAAACAAAACACAGAGCTACGTCAAAACTCTCTAGGAAGAGAGCCACCGGCTCCCTCTCTCAGGACCTCACCCTCACATAGATTACATGTTGGTGCAAATCCGGGAGTCTTCGAGAAATCTGAACACCTTGATGATGGAACCTGTTGAAACTTGCTTCAAGGCATGTTACTAAGTCGCTTTCCGAAAACAGTATTCACCCCCACCATTTGGTGTGCACCGAGTTGATAGCGAATCTGTTCGAGGATACAACGAAGCCCGATCAATTGAATGATCTTCTGTCTGCGTCTGCACAAACGAAGGACAGATAGAATACCAAGTCAAATTTGTGATCAAATGAATCAAGGATTTGTTAACACCATTTCTGCAGAGTAACGGTGTAACAAAATAAGAAAGCAACTAGAAAGTATTTTGGTAGAATAATGACGTTTAGAAACTGTACAAAATGTTTGTGCCTAGGGCTCTATTTATAGACCCAATCGCGCCTTTTCGTATGGGGTTGCACCCTTCATCAAGGGTCACACCCTTTCACCAAGGTCGCACCCTTTCACTAAGGGATGCACCCTTTCACCAAAGATCGTACCCTTTCACCAAGAGTTGTACCCTTTCATCAAGGGATGCACCGTTTCATTAAGTAGCTAAAAACCCAAAATATTTTTAGAAGCTTTCTCAAGGCACAAGGAATATTTTAATAAAACCCCGCACTAAAAACTCATTTTATTTTGATAAATTCCAACAATCCCCCACCATTTTCAAAATAAAGATAAAGAAGCCTTGGTTCCTTTGAAAAGATTCGTGCATCAATAAAGGTATCTCACGATTTTAACCATCACCAAGTGAAACACATCAAAGTTAGTCGGAACGCATGGTAGACTTGTCTTTTAACTAGCGATCCTATAATGACCAACCGGACACATTTCGCGCACGCATCTTACCTGACTTAAGTATTTAAAATTGCCGACACGTGGATTGGCCATGTGTCTATATCCTATTTCGTGAGTGCTCTAAAGTTCTACCCCTTGAACCTATAGAAGGCGGCACCACCTTCACACTCATATAGGTAGATTTTTAAGAATGCCCCTATAACTACAACATCCACCTAACTAAACCGTTAGAAGTCTATTAAGAGCTAAGTAGCTCACCTCCTCCTTTTACATTACATGTACCAAACACTTTTCCATAGGATGGGTGTAACCGGAAAATGCTTGCCATCACGACTTATGGTGTAGTTTGCTCATTGAACCCAAGGACTTGAAGCTAAACAAGCGTTGGGTCGAGTTTCCACCAGGAGTGATTATATTTTAGTGGGCTTAAGTCTTATCCCCTGTGATGTTTTTCACATCAAATCCCTTGCAAGAATTTAGCAAATACTAATATCATTGTCGCGAGGGCAAAATTTTCCATAGTTATAAACTATCATAGTTCATGATGTGAATTTCATGTCCAGACTAACATCACAATCATAACTAGTAACATTTTCCCATAAGTGATTTACTGAGAAATAACCATGACAAAATACTATGTCATTCCATCTCATTGTAAAATCCTCACCTCAATTCAAGAGAGAAAACCCCACAAAAAGTAGACTCACTTTTTATCCACGGTTTCCATGTTTAATGTATCAGGTGCCTTTGTATCCATGAATAACTTATGGATACCCATTACAAGCATATAAACCAATCCTCTAAATAATTTAATTTAGAACGAAACTTATGGGACATAGTTGTATAGAACAACTACATAACAAAGATGTGGAAACTAACAATTCCACATCTTTGTTAACTCTCCAATATGCCTTAGGAGACCATGTGACCATAAAAGCCACACTAACCAGACTACAAATAAGAGTTTAATCTATCAACATTTTCTCCAATGAAATTGCGTTTCATTTATTTCACACTACTAGATTTAGCCTCGAATGGTTATACCATTTATATTAAATCCAAGATCCACACCTTTTGGGTTACACCCACTTGTTAAACCCTTAACCTCCACATGTATAACTCAACATGTATATTAAAAGTGTCATTTGATAAGGTGTCTTTTAGTGTAAAAAGACCGCATTTAATCAAAGAATACCCAACATTTTGTTTACCTCATGCAAAGAACTTGCATATATAAATTTTTTGAAACATATGATGCAAAGAACAGTGTAAAAGTGACTTCCAAACAAGAATATTTAAACTAAATATCTACCACTTGCATAAAGCAAAACATCCGAGATAACTTAAATAGCCACCAATTCAATTAACTACCGATCACTTGTCCCACGGTACTATAACTTTGTACATATCCCAACACGATTATCTAATTGATGGTCAGAATCGTAAAAAACCGCTCATTAAGAGCCATATAACACATTACCGTGTCATATAAACAACACGTCGACACAATTATCATGTCAAGTGTCACCAACGGCAGACCATAAGATCTTTGGCTATAAAATTATATCGGAAACCATCTATGAGAATATTTGGGGATAAGAATCCACCAACAAACCTAATTTTCATGCTTATCAAAGAAATATTATATAAACATATCAATTGCATATATGTCAGCCAAGTGAAGAAACCACACACAAATAGATGCACAACATATACAAAAAAAGGCAAGCCTCAAATAACCCGTTAATGTCCTTTGTGTGTCTTGACTTCTATTCACGAATGTACCGGTGTCTCTTTCTTAAGACACAAAGATCTCCCAAGAGTCACCAAAGCAATTATCCACTCAAAGTTCCAAAGAGCAACCAACACTAATTACACCTTTGGTGCTAAATGATGCAACTGCACCATAACAAACCGGTGCAACGGCTACTACACGGGGGTTATACAGAATCAGTTTCCATTCAAGCAAATTAAAAACTTAATGGACCCGGCCATGACGCAATGCGAAATTAGAAAAGATTAAACTGGCTTTTCAAAACCCATAAATTATAAACATTTCCTAATCAAATCCTAATGCAACTATTTGAATTCATTTGCACACATGTAAAAACAAGAATAATAATAACTAAGAGATCAAATGCCAAAGCCAAACAAAAATGACTCATCATACTGTTATCAATTCCAAATAAATATTAATAACTTGACTACTAATTAATTCCCTTATAAAGAACAAGTCTCATTAACTTGTGACCATTATCACGCCCTGCTTGGAACACGAAACATATCCAACATGGGACAAACAGATTACAACCAATCCATATGGTTTACGTTGGAGTCAATTTTCAAAACATTGACAAATGGTTTCGGCCAACCAAATACAAAACATATTTTAATCCCCACGACAACTCAATCCAATCGTTTGTCCCAATAGATGCCACACAATCAATGAAAGCCTATCACAAATGATATAAACAATAGCCAAAACAATGCTCAATTTTCAAATGCATGCAAATCACCAACATACAGCAAATACGAATTCATGCGGCATAAAGATGCATTAATAGACCCTTAATAATTAAAACACTATCTCCATGAGCTTAAACCTCAAAGGAAAAATATTGTGACTAATAATGGGCTGAGGACATAGACAAACCTGACTATCTTGAAACTAGCAACGAAATCATGTAAACCTTTTCCATGTCTGTGTTCCAAATTGCCTTTCTTCAATTTGCAATGCATATGTACTAACCAGTAGCATTTCTCTTATACTTGACCAACAGAAGTCAATTAAACACGTGCCGTCTTGGAACAGAAGCGTCCTTGTATTATTTTCCAAAGTCCTTTTCTGATTCGCTAGCAATTAGCGACTTTATCTCTACCAAAACTAGAGCCAACGTCCGAAATTCCCGCCATCAAACTTGTCCAATTTCACAAAGTCTTGTGTCAATTGTTGCAAAGACTTGATGTTGACACCATTCCGAATACTGTTTTCGATTGTCGGTGCAAATCCGGGAGTCTTCGAGAAATCTGAACACCTTGATGATGGAACCTGTTGAAACTTGCTTCGAGGCACGTTACTGAGTCGTTTTCCGAAAACAGTATTCGCCCCCACCATTTGGTGTGCACCGGGTTGATAGCGAATCAACGAAGCCCGATCAATTGAATGATCTTCTGTCTGCATCTGCACAAACGAAAGACAAACAGAATACCGAGTTGAATTTGTGATCAAATGAATTAAGGATTTGTTAACATCGTTTCTGCAGAGTAACGGTGTAACAAAATAAGAAAGCAACTAGAAAGTATTTTGGTAGAATAATGACGTTTAGAAACTGTACAAAATGTTTGTGCCTAGGGCTCTATTTATAGACCCAATCGCGCCTTTTCGTATGGGGTTGCACCCTTTCACCAAGGGATGCACCCTTTCACCAAAGGTAATACCCCTTTCACCAAGAGTCGCATCATTTCATCAAGAGTCGCACCCTTTCACTAACGGATGCACCGTTTCATTAAGTAGCCAAAAACCCAAAACACTTTTAGAAGCTTTCTCAAGGGACAAGGAATATTTTAATAAAACCCCACACTAAAAACCCATTTTATTTTGATAAATTGCAAAATTACATTGGGACCCCCACCTCTCTCCCTCTCTTGATCTGTACATATACAATACACATAGAGCAAGAGACACAACCTTGAAGGCTATCCGCGTGAAACGAGTGCAGGGTAGCTGCCACGTGTCTTGCCGGCACTAGGGGAATCCCCTGCATCTATGTCTCTTCCACTTGGGTGGAATAAATGGACCAAGTCAACAAAGTCAAGCCTCAAGGCCTCGCAAGTAGCAAGCAGCCCGATTCATTTGCAGTCCTAGATAGGAGTGTCAAATTATTCCTACCAGTGTGAGCCATAGCACAAGGACTCTTGGTTGCTCGTAGAAATGAAACAATTTTCGGTAGTGGTAGCATGAATGTTTGTGATGGTGCAAGTTTGTTGATGTGTTGCTTACTTTGTTTGTCAATTTATAATTATTTACATACATATATATAGCTTGCAAAGGAGAATCCACGGGAGGTGAATGTAGAACACGTGAAAGTACTAGGAAGTGAAGAAGAAGTAACAAAGGAAACAGTGGAAAACACAGTGAGAAGAGCCCTAAGGTTGTACTCCACCCTCCAAGCCCAGGATGGGCACTGGCCTGCTGATTATGGTGGGCCCCTTTTTCTTCTGCCTGGTTTGGTACGTTAACAGCTCCCTCATTGCATCTCCACCCTATTCTATTCTACTTTTATTCAATTTTTTAAAATCAAACACGCTAATGGGAAAAACTAAATTTAAGCATAACTTTGATTAAAATTTCTTCAACATAGTTTATCAGAGGAAAGAATTGCCTATTAAAATTTGACTCCTGGAGCGATGTTGTGGGACTTTTACTATCACAAATTCACGTGAGGTCTATGCACTTAATACATGAAAGTTTGAGGGGAGGTTTTTGACAGGTGCAAACAATATAATCTGAAGATGAATTCGGTATCATCAAGAAAATCTCTTCTGAACTCCGCGAGAATATGTGGTGGTCACCTTTTAAAAAAAAAGAATGTGGGGGTAAATGCCTTTGAAACACCACATGTACATCTAACGCACTCCATCTTATAATCATGTGGTTGAATACAAGAAACCAAATCTCTATTCTCTCTCTCTCTCTCTCTCTCTCTCTCTCTCTCTCTCACGCACACACCCTATCGGCATACCCCTGCGCATATGTGGGAGTATCTTCTTGACCTCATGACGCTTACTTATGGGTCGAGCATGCACATTGACATAGTGGATCATCAATCTGGCTCCTCCCTGACTCCAGCCTACGAGAGGAAACATCACAAATAACCATCATTAACGGTTGTATTAACAATTTTCTCGAGGGAGGAGGGGACAGGGGTTTCCTGATGTCTACTGGAAAGTAGTAGTATTAGGATGTGATGTGATGTCATGTACGCCGGAGCTTAACAACATGCCGGCCGGCGGCAAGAAGAGGCCGCTTGGGAAGTTCCTCAATATTGTTGTTTTTGGAAAACTGGACAATTGGAGGAGGAGGAGTATTTGGGGGACCTCTGTTGATCCTCAAATTCAATCCTCCTTGTGTTGGTGGGAGTAAATAATTGCTCCACCAACTTATAAATATGGTCTTAATTACAAATTACTCCCTTGGAGTTAGTAGTACTTCGCAACTAACGTGGAAAATTTGTACACAGAGGATAATGTTTTCCTTCCTTGCTAAACAAAAAAGAACTAAGCAGCGTGCCATGGTTTTCGTACTTTTTTGATGATGATACAGGTGATGGGCTTGTCTGTAGTGGGTGCCTTGCACTCAATTTTGCCGCATGAGTATCAACTTGAAATTCGCCGCTATATCTATAACCATCAGGTTATTTGCTCCTTATAAATTTGTCTCTCCTCTTTTTTCGGCAATGCTACGTACACAAAAAAAAAAAAAGTACCCAAAATTTACCCAGAAAATGGGAATGAGTGGCTGAGATGCACTTGCACTTGCATGTGAGCCACTCATTCTCACTTGGGTACTATTTTTGTGCACTTGGCATTTCTGATTTTGGAGCCTGCCCAACACAACTTCTTACACTTCAAGTGAAGTAGTACCTGCGTGATGTAAATTAAGAAAAATAATTACAGAACATAGATGGAGGGTGGGGATTACATATAGAAGGGGGAAGTACCATGTTCTGTACGGCTCTCAACTATGTCACTTTGAGATTGCTTGGAGAAAGCATTAACGAGGATGGAGATGGAGGAGCCTTGGTTAATGCAAGAAAATGGATTCTTGACCACGGTGGGGTTACCCACATTCCTTCTTGGGGAAAGTTGTGGCTCTCTGTAAGTTTTCTTCTTCTTCTTCTTCTTCTTCTTCTTCTTCTTCTTCTTGTAGTTGTTGTTGTTGTTTCACTGTTCATGAGTAATATGCTAGCTAATATATCAAACATTTTGCGTTGTTTATTTGGCAAGTATCTTGTTCAAAAAAGATGTACGAGTTATATTCCAAAATTCAATCAATGGTGTGGCATTTGGCATTTTGAATTACGAGTCTCAAACTCTCAATGGTGTGGATTTTGATTGGAAATAATGACCACAGAAGGCCACACTGAGTATCAATGGTTTTTGTTTGATTCAACAAAAAAAACAATGAAAGTCAACATTCTCCATTGCAATTTTCTATACGATTCTTTTGTGCAGTGTTGACTCAAATATTATCATCATCAGCACCTAAACCATCAACATTGCTGTAATCATCTCAATAGTTATCACAGAACGAAGGTTATTGAGAGCTTAACCATTTTATAGGTACTTGGTGTATATGAATGGAGCGGCAACAATCCTTTGCCCCCAGAGATATGGCTCCTTCCTTACTTGCTTCCTATTCACCCAGGTTCCACTCTTATTCTTTCTTAGCTTTATCCGTCTCTTTCTATTTGTGACATAAAAAATATGAAAATGAAGATTAGAAAAACTTAAAAAATGTGTACAGGGCAGAGGTATCTTCGACATAATGAGTCATGGCAAGATAAATCTTCTTTTCATTTTTACTATTTGATTACCTTCATCGAGTATGGATACAAACTGGGTCCATCGGATTGCTAAAAGGATTACCAATACTTCAACTTTTCAAGGAATCCTTCATCAGTGATTGTGAACGACTGATTTTCCAATCTTTTCGACGGTGGTTCTGTAAGAGCAGTTAGAAATAGAACTATCTGATGTTTCTCTCGCTTGATGCAGGGCGTATGTGGTGTCACTGTCGAATGGTGTACCTTCCAATGTCATACTTATACGGGAAGCGGTTTGTTGGGCAAATTAATGCAACCGTTTTAGAACTGAGAAGAGAGCTTTATACACTTCCCTACCATGAGATTGACTGGAACCAGGCCAGAAACCTATGTGCCAAGGTAAAGTTTTATGCATGCTTGTCCCTGCTCAGTTGCTCTCCTTGTTAGCAGAGTTCATCTTAGCTCTCCATTGGATTACCTAACAAACCACATGAACTTCTCATGGTAATTGCATGAGTTGAATGATATACATGTCTCAAATGTAGAAGGGCAGCCCACTGTAGTGCTATTAAGCACCAGACAAGAAAAATGATCATTGTGAATTTGTTTCAAACAAAGTAACTTAATCAAGAAGTCAAATGACGAATCAAGTTAGTGCAGAGATTTTATTGGTAGATAACCTAATAAAAGCAGTGTCAAGTTCTGGTTCCTAATTAAAGCTAGATATTCGTTTCATGAGGAGGTTAGTATCGACATTCGTAAGAGGAATTCGAATTTAGTCAAGGAAGCCCGGGAGAATATGAAGATGGGAGTTCGCTTTGGTGTAAAATTTCATGGAAGGGAGAGCTTTAATATCAAAAAGTTTTTAGAATTGAAGGGAATCGAAATTTCAGAACAAGAAATTAAAGAGGAAATTACAGCTCTTGACATATTGGAGAGTGATGCCTCCATTTCAATGGAATTTTTATTTGCCGCTTGTCTGTTGTTGGAAGCTTTCGGGCGCTGTTTCCGTTTGTTGGTTGCTGGAGGCTTTGGCGTTTGGGTTTTTTTTTGCTTCTCTGGTTGTTCTCGTTGCTTTTGGCCTTGCTTGCTTTGTTTGGCTTAGGGGTAAGAGCTCTTAGGATGTTTTCTTTTCTTGTTGTAGTTTCTGGGGTGTATCAGGTTTGGTTTTTTTCTGGTTTTTGGTTCCGGTTCTAGTTGGTATCTTACCACCCTTCTTGTTCCCTGTTTTTCCCCCTTTGGGCCCTTGGCTTTTTCAGTCTTGGGTCCCTTTAATCGCTTGGCAGGTTAGCACAAAGTCCCAAGTATCCTGTTGCCACTTAATGTGAGTATCCAACAATCAAATAATTCGTTGTTGTCGCTTGTGGTGTTGCAGGAAGATCTTTATTATCCACATCCCACTATACAGGACATCCTCTGGGATTTCTTGCACAATGTCGGGGAGCCTCTTCTCATGCAATGGCCTTTTTCTAGGTTAAGGCAAAAAGCATTAAGCACGGTGATGCAACATATCCGCCATGAGGATGAAAGCACCCACTATATCTGCATTGGACCTGTAAATAAGGTACTTATGTCAAACTCTTTCTAAAAATCAGTATTTATGAAATGCTGAGACATTTTGGAAGGAGATATAATTTGAATGACTCGTGATCGGCCTAGGTATTTCTCACCCGGTAATGCTGACAGTATCATTCCAAGTTACACATCTGACAATTGGTTGGAAATCTGATAAATTGGTGCTTCATGAAATAGGTACTAAACATGGTATGTTGTTGGGTGGAGGATCCAAGTTCAGAGGCAATTAAATTACACCTCTCAAGGATCAAAGATTATCTCTGGGTGGCTGAAGATGGCATGAAAATGCAGGTCTTTGATGAAACATTTCTTTCCATTTCCTTAATTGTTTGTTACTCTGACCTTGTTGTTATTGAGACGCAAATGAATGTCAATGTAGGAAATCATGAGATTCGTACTTAGTTAAATGATGTGTTTGTCTATAAAACTTTCACTTGGGCAACTAATAAAAACAAAGCATTATGATGTCAGGGATATAATGGATCTCAATTTTGGGATGTTGCTTTTGCTGTACAAGCAATACTTGCTACCAATCTTGTTGATGAATATGGTTCAACGCTTAAAAAAGCCCACGAGTTCATCAAAAACTCACAGGCATGTTACAACTTTTGACAAACTTACAAAAATGCAAAAACAGTTTTTATCATGTTTGACAGATTCATTTTGATAGTGTCATGTATCTTATCCTCAATTTGGTTTTGGCTTAAAGGTTAGGGTTGATAGCTCAGGTGATCTTAGCTCCTGGTACCGTCACATTTCGAAGGGCGGTTGGCCTTTCTCTACCCCAGATAATGGTTGGCCTGTATCAGATTGCACTGCAGAAGGCTTGAAGGTAGAATTTTTGCCTTCAATGTCAAGAAATCAAAGGTGGTTGATTCTTCAGTGGTGCACTGGTGCATTTAGTTACATAATAGTAGAAAATTCAGCAATAATGTTATTTTCAAGTTCATTGCATGCACTTCACAATTAGTTGCATGACATGTAATCTGATGCCGTTTTTGACGTTGCCTTGCATGCACTTCACAATTAGTTGCATGACATGTAATCTGATGCCGGTTTTGATGTTGGCTAAAACTCTAATTTATATGCAGGTGGCACTGCTACTGTCACGGATGCCATCTGCAATTGCTGGAGAAGCAATAGCAGAGCATCAGTTATATGATGCAGTTAATTTTCTTCTCTCCCTTCAGGTACTCTAAGAGTTTCTTTACTTCCTCGTTATGTAATATATAGTGTAATAAAACTTTGCCCTTCTTTGTATCTTTCATTCTACTTTTCTGTTAAATATAGGCATCTCCAATAGACTACTTGAAGCCTACGTCCAACATAATATCCCTCCTCCTCCAGTTGATTGCACGATGCCACTGTTACACTTTTTTGGGCAGTCGTGAGCTGAATTAAGAGACAAATCACTTAGGTTGTGTTGTAGAGGAATCTACCTAGGGAAAATATGAGTGAACATCAATACTCGTTTTTGGATTTAACTCCACCGTAGTTTGTACACTAGCAGTAATCTTTTTCACAGTTTAGTAATTCCTCAAATGTTTCACCATGCTACACAACATGTTTCTGCAAAACAGTAACCTATTCATCCATCTCAACATTACAGAACAGCAATGGAGGCTTTGCGTCATATGAGCCCACGCGATCTTATGCATGGTTGGAGGTCGATGCTCTCTTTTCTCTCTCTCTCTCTCTCTCTCTCTCTCTCTCTCTCTCTCTCTCCATAATCCATTTCCCAACTCATTGATCCATATTCCCGAATTTAGCTTTCAATTGCCTTATGTAAATCTCCTAGCTTGGTGTGACAAAGCTGATAGAAAGAGTAACTAACGGAAGCTTCTTGCGATGTCTCCCCTTTGCAGATGCTTAATCCAGCTGAAACATTTGGAGATATCACCATAGATTATCAGTAAGATATAGAAGTCAAGATGCTAATGATGCTTGCTATATTTTCGTGGAAATTTGAACTGCCATTTTCTCAGTATCTTTTCATTACTAATAATCGAAGACAATTACATCAATATCTCTACGTTTGGAGATATGTCATGTTCTTTGCCTTGTCCCTAAATCTTCACCTGCTATTCAGTTAATGTCATGACCCCGTGATGTTAGGTATGTGGAGTGCACCTCTGCAGCCATTCAAGGTCTTAGATCATTCAGGAACTACTATCCCGGGTACAGGAAGAAAGAAATAGAAGAATGTGTAGAAAAAGCACTTAACTTCATCGAGAGCATACAGCTACCTGATGGCTCATGGTTTGTCTCTTCCTTCCTCCAATTCCACTTTCGTGGCTCTAGTTCTAGCGTTATCTTTTTTAAGGTGTATTACCAACTGACCAAAATTGGCAAGAACCCAATACTCTAGGTCCGATCTATTGCCAACGTACTAAATGACAATACTTTAATCCTTCACTTTTTTCATTAACAGATTACCAGGAATGTGATATTCCTAGGGGGAATGGAGGCTTCAGATTCCCCCTTGTTAGAAATCCTATGCCTCCTAAAATGGTTATTCCCTCTTTGTTTAGAATCCAGTCCAAATTGATCCAGAGATAGGTTATAGGTATCTTGGAAACTTGGAATCATACTCCCATCGGGTTTGCAAGAACAATAAGTAACAACGCCACATACTTCCAATTGAACCAAAATCGGTAAGAATCAGTGGTTTTAGGACCACAATGGGAAAACATAGAATCTAGTCGTCAAACAGAGTTCAATAGACCCTCTTTTTTTCGCTTTCCTCTCCAACACATGTGAAACTTTCTCAGATATACTTAAACTTTGTAGCTTTCCTTGGTGACTGTCTCTATTCTTTTTGAACTGCTGGCTTCTAGTGCAGATTTGTAGGAGCTGTACCCAATAATCTTGCTTCTTAGCATTTTCTCCTCTTTGCCTGAGGAATACCTTCTTAGCACCCGAACGGTTGCATCCCCTTGGGGGTATCCTGAACTTGGAAGATGAGTAAAATCCTTCATTCTGCATCTATATGAGATGCACTTCTCTCATTTTTATTGACCTCACATGTGACAACCTTTCTATCTAAAAGAAATGGAGCTCGTTGAAACGATCCAGATTCCACAATATGCTGTTGGCTGGGTAATTTGTTTCGCATCTTAGATCTAGGACTTTTCTATCTTCCATAAAGAAGACATGACGTCTATTATCTAGGATAGCTTCCTGGACTAGGTAGTTTTTATATGGTAGTTAGCTTCTTTACATCTATTTTTAATAGTCTTAGGAGATTCTAGATTTGACGTATATATAAACATGCCAGTTAACCATGATTAAATTTCTGAATCAGGTATGGGTCATGGGGAGTCTGTTACACCTATGGAACATGGTTTGGGATCAAGGGGCTTATGGATGGGGGAAGGACTTATCACAATACTTACAATATAAGAAGAGCTTGTGATTTTTTGCTATCCAAACAGCTTGATTCTGGTGGTTGGGGTGAAAGCTACCTTTCATGCCAAAACAAAGTAAGAAAGAACTTGCCATTTGTATGGCTTATCATATTTAGTCAAATGCTCTTTCATAGGTGATTACTCATTGTACTTGCATCAAATTCGTTAACAAGAATTAGAAAAGAAAGAAATTGGCGTCTTAACTATGTTAGTATTGGGAAGCCAATCAAGCAAGTTGAAATGAACAGATGGTCATACCTGCTTCATTTTGAAAGAAAAAGAAAAAAAAAATAGAGAGTCTGTGTAGAATGTTAATTGAGTCTTTTGTTTACAACTTATGTTGGGAACATGTGTGGAGGATAGTCCCACATCGGATAAATAGAAAAAGAGTTGGACCTTAATATACAATTGGTTTGCTCATCACTTACAAGACTTAGCCTTTTAAGTAGATATGGGTCATTCAATGTATATTGGATCCATGTGATGTGGTGGACTCTGTGATTCTCCTCAATGGATTGAGCCTACGCGCACGTGGGAAGAACCTCAGGAGGATCAGACTCCCAACAACTTAAGTCACAAAATGACTTAATGAAGCTGGGAAAACAAAAAATTAAAATTGGTTTACACAAGTTGTTTTTGAAAAACGTATATTGTTCAGCAGTTATTCAAAACATTTTAACATTTATATCCGCACTCCGATATCTCAGCTCCATCTCTACCATGAATGCTAACAGGTGTACACAAATCTTAAAGGGAACAAATCCCATGTAGTGAACACTGGATGGGCTATGTTGGCTCTTATTGAAGCTGGGCAGGTGGGTCTTAGTACCACTTATCTAACGATCATAATTTGAAACCAACTGCTGTAAGTCTCGCTATTTTGAGCAAGTATACAGCTAAAGTACTCAATTTCATTTTTTTTATTTAAAATTGATCAGGCCCAGAGAGATCCAACCCCGTTGCATCGTGCCGCAAAGGTGTTGATTAACAGCCAAATGGAAAATGGGGATTTTCCCCAGCAGGTGATGAATTCCCCCGCATTTATGCAGTCTCTTGCACATATACTCAGACGTAGATATGTTCAGATCTTCCATACTCATTGTCTCATCCTCTGCACATGGCCCCTCTTGCCATCACATTGCCGATGGAAAAAAAGGGCTATGCAACAAGATTGGGACAGGGAGAGGATCCAAAGGGACACACACTGTACACACAGCGCGCGCGCGCACTCACACACACACACACACAGAGTTCTCATGAACGGTTTTGCACAAATATGTGTCCCGTGTTCAATATTGATTTCGTTTAACAACTTTTTTTGTGTGACTATCGTTGTATCTTTTTTTTTTTTACAGGAAATTATGGGAGTGTTCAACAGGAACTGCATGATAAGTTACTCTGCCTACAGAAACATCTTTCCGATATGGGCTCTTGGGGAATATCTCAACCGTGTAATAATATCATCTTCCACGAAAGTTTTATAAAATGTACAAAATTCTGACACTACTTGTATTAAGTGCAACAGAAGCAAGTTTGCTGTAATTTGTGTCTTGCATAAAAATATGAAAATTGTATGTATATTGTCTTATAAGCCCACAACAAGGAAACAAATCCTACCATGAAAACCTACATAATGCAACAAAAATGTGCTATTTGTCCTAATTTTACACACCCACCGGAGTATTATTACCAGAGAGGGCACGCTGAGTAGCACGTGGACATTTCCTCCGAAAATGTTTTACAGTCAGTGGTTATGAGAGAGAGAGAGATGATGGGATCAAAAGGTGATGGTGGCAGTGATGTGAGTGATAGAGAGGAAGGAAGGTTGGGGTGGTTATGGTGCCCTGCACAGGAGAAGGAAGGGCACTTTTGTCATTACATTGTAGAAAAATGAATAATTAGGCTCGAAAATGAAAAGTCTAACCTGGAAGAATGGAAAGATGGATGAGATTTGATAGCCGAAGCTATAAGGGATGGCAACACTGTTACTCCAAGTGTTATACTAGACCAGACCAGAAAAAGAAGTTAATTTAAGTGCTCCTTTGTCATGTCAAGTGGCAACTGGCAACACATATTTGTAGCCCATTATTTCTGCGGAGTGTTGACTCAAATACTTGGAAAAAAAACCCACGGAAGGAAGAGATTTCCTTCAAAAGGAAAGGGAAAGACACGAAAGGCAAAAGTTGTAGTATACCATGATGGAATTGGAAGGAAACCCACAAAGAAAGAAAGAATAGTTATCAGGAGGAGGAGGAGGATAGAATAGTATATATTAATTTGAGGAGGGGAGCCTTTTTAGGGCAACCACAACAACCTCCCTAAACCCCTCTTCATCCCTATTTTAGGGAGCCAAACATAAAAACTAGGCCCCAACAGCCTCCCTAAACACCTCCCTAACATAGAGGAAACTGTTTTTGGAAACGGTTTTCACATAGAGGAAGACTGGAAACGAAGGAAGGGGAGAGAGAGAGAGAGAGAGAGAGAGAGAGAGAATGTGGAATGCGAGGGGGATCAACCCAGAAAAGTTGGTGGCAGTAGCAATAGACAAGGACAAGGGGAGCAAACTTGCATTGAAGTGGGCTCTTGATAATAATGTTATTTCCAGAGGCCAGACTGTTACACTAATCCATGTTAATCAAACCCCATCGTCATCTACTTGTAACTTACATCCCTCCCTCTGGACCCTCTCTCTCTCTCTCTCTCTCTCTCTCTCTCTCTCTCTCTCTCTCTCAAAATGTATTATTACTTCGACTCTATCAATTTTAAAATTTCCACAGCATTGTAAGGATATCGATTTATGTTGAAGAATGTTGTTTATTTTGAATTACATCTTGGGGTTTTGAAATTCAATAAGTTTCTCCAAGGAATTTCACATGATAGAGAGTCTCTCAGAATCTCATTTTTCTATGTCATTTTTGTTGTGCAAAGTTAGGAAGCAAATTCTTATCTTCATCATTAATTTTACCGGACCTTTCTTTAATTTTCCTAAGCTAAATGGGAAAACATAACAACGTAGTTCCAATTGTAGGTGAAAATGACGGACTGGTTCCATTTTTCTGAACCTTCCACAAAAATGGGAACTATTAGGCTTGCCGATCAGTTCCCTTTCATTTATGGAAGACAATGTCCATAAGACAAAATTAACATTTTAGTTTTTTCGCAAATTTGACATGTTTTGCATCAATTATTTCTTTTTTCTTTTTTTGCAGTGGGAAACGTTAACGATGGAACGCCTAGGCGAGAACCTTATGACCAAGCAGCCAACGCTGATGACATGTTTCTTTCCTTCCGTTGCTTCTGCTCCCGAAGAGAAGTAATTAGGCTCCTAGTTTTGAGATCCTCTGTTTGGTTCTTCTTTTCCTGTTCTGCTCCACATACAGAAATAAACAACTAGAGAAAAAACTTGTCCTAATTAGAACAGCTCCAACTTTGATACTCGACTCAACAATCTTGGATTTAAGAATTACACATTTGGAGAAAAAAATAATTAGGAACCAAAACACACACACAAAACGATTTTGGCGGTTTTCTTACATCTTACTGGAATTTCGACACAGGTTCTATCGGAAGTTGTGACCCTGGCAGAGCAAGATATAGCTATAGCACTGATTGCTTATATTGCCTTCAATAGAGTTGATACTCTGGTGCTTGGTTCACCGTCAAAGAAGGGAATTTCCAGGTAATTACTCAGTAGTCAGTTATGGATACACTGAATTATATGCTACCCATTTTATTGTCGGAGTTTGTCCCTTGAATTGATGTTTCGAAGAATGCACAGAAATTCATCACGAGCAGTTTGCAATTTTGGACTGGGGTTATGTTTCTGGAAAAACCACCCGGGTGTGATTTAGGTCCACCCGGGCGGATTTGGCAGATTTGGTCTTCGGGTGGATTCCTGGAAATCCCGCCCGGGCGGGAATCAAACCTGCCCGAATGGTTTTGACTGACTTCCATACGGATTATGTGTGGCTGCTCGTTTTTGGGGGGTTTTAACCTAATTTTCTGTGTTTTCTTATAAATAGGAGCCTTGTGGCCTCCTAGGGCGTTGGATTTCTTGAGTGAATCTCTTTGAAGGAGCCCCATAGGATTTCCCGTAGTGTGTTAGGGTTTCTTGGTTGTTCCATTGGTTGGTCTTTTCTTAAGATTTGAGATATCTAGGGTTTGGAGTCGTTTCTTTTGTTTGTGTGAGACATTGATGCTCTATTAGGGTTTCTAATAAAGATTTGTTTGTAGATGTCTATTGGATGCTTCAAGTAGAGTTACGGGTATAGCCGGCTCTTTGTATTTCTCTCCATTGATAGTGAATCCTCTTGCTCTTTCCCCGTGGACGTACCTCTAGAGCTTCATGCTTGAGGGTGAACCAAGTAAATCTTGTGTCTTGTTTTCTTGGTTAGTTTTTATTCTCTACTTTGGGTTTTGGCACAACATTTATAGAGTTTCATTCTTAAATGTTACTCCACCGTTGTGATTGTTTGGCTTGGTTGTACGTTTGTGTATATATGTGGTTACTTTTCATAATATATAGAAACAAGATGGGCTTCTTATGTCATTCTCGTAGTATCACTGGTTGAAACAACATATTACTTATGTGTATCCAAGTAGGCGGCGACGAATTAAACTTAATTACATGTAGCGTGCGTCTTGCTGTGCTAGATCAAAGTCAAACTCCATAATAGAAATCTTTTGCCCCAAAAGAACTTTAATCGAAATGTCATTTGCATGTACTTTTTCAAATCAATGCATCTGTAGTTTGATATCCCGTTTAAGTCCTCATATGTATTGCACCACAGATTGTTCAAGAGTAGTGATATTCCAAGCAGTGTGTTGAAAGGGGCACCATTTTTCTGCAATGTGTTTGTCATCTCCAAAGGAAAGGTTGCTTCCATGCGCGCTGCTTCACATCCACTCCCAATCATTTCAGCAACTGGGAGGATAAGATCCGCACCCACTCACCATGTTGCTAATGATGAGATGGATTTCGTGTAAGTTAATCATCACTTCAGCAGAGAACAAAACTTCAAAACATGACTCACCTATTTTATTATTACCATTTATGTTGTATTTATTGTCTATTAATCAACATATTTTGATTTAAAAACTTGGGATCTTAGTCAAAGCTCGTAGTGTTGACTGTTGATATATAACGCAAAAAAAAAATCTACTATTGGCCCACACAGATTTTGTAATAATCAGTGATCACTTCTGTTACTTAGATTTTTCATATCAGATCCTCGAATTAGTTACAGGATCATGACAATATTGTAAGGATCTTAGGCCTTGGAGTCTTGGACACTAAACAGACAATCTCACAAATGCTCTGTAATGAGCGATTGTAAATACAGATTCCATCCAAGTCTTAGTTTCTCCTCTTTTTTCTACACTAATATTTATATTGTTTACGGTAACCAGATTGCAGGATGAAATGTCAATTCCAGAAACAGACATCTCATACATTTGTTCTGGAAGGCCAAGCACTGATAGCACGTTCTTCACTTTTTATGATAATCTGGTTGGATCTGAACTCATAGCCCAGCGTTCTCCAAGGAGCTTGAGCATGAATATGGGAGCCAGAAACTTTGATCCAATAGGCTTGGGCTCAGCATCCAACTTTGCTGATTTAGACTACTCTTCTGATGAAATGTCACTCTCCGACAAGGAAACATCATGCTTACCACTAAACAATGTAAGTTCGATACATGAAATCTTCACCTAGTGCGATAATTATTATATTTTCTGAACAAGCATTCAGGAGCATATTTTTTATGTGCATGCAAGTCAAGTTTGTACCCGGAACAAAACAAAAAAACCGTTTGGAAGTTTCAACGCTGTTTTCTGGAAATTTGCAGGAATTAGAAGTCGAAGAAAAAATGAGAAGGCTAGAACTCCAAATGAAGCAAACTATGGACATGTACCATGCAGCCTGCAGAGAAGCCCTCACTGCCAAACAAAAGGTATTTTGATGAAAGGTCATTCTGTTTTTTATGACATACTGGTTTTCCACTTGATAACAAGTTTTCTTCATCTTTTTTCCTTTGGGAACCAGAGTTATCAGTTTCAATTTCAAAACTGCTCATAAATAAAAAGGTCTGTTTCGCAAATCAAAACATTCAATTGGTATCCGTAGCAATACAAACCATACAAAAATGAACAACTAGTCTCGTAGGACTCGAGTGCATGGTAACAAGAACATCACATGAAATGGGAAGCTGAAAATCAATCCAACAAAATGTGACTGTATCCTTTTTCGGACATTCTCATAAGCAGAAAAGGTTGATAAACTTTTTGCGAAATTTTCATAAGCAGAAAAGGTTTATACAGGCTGCAGAATACACAATTGGTTTATACATGATTCAGAAAAGGCCATTGTGTTGTCAGTCTTATAAATTTTCAACATTCTCACTTCCGCTTCATCCACCTTTGGCTCGCGCATGCTTCACTCTTACAAGGTGGAACTGTACAAGATTTTTGTTTCTTAATCGTTTCTATGTAGGTTGGTGATAAATAGAAGGCGCATCCCTAACATTCGGTGTGAATATTTTTTTTAAGGCAAGGGAGCTCCAACTTCTGAAAATGGAAGATAGAAAGAGATTAGAAGAAGCAGAGAGGGCCAAGGAGGAGGCCATGCTGATTGTAGAGGAGGAAAGAGAAAAGTCTAAAGAAGCCCTCAAGGTAGCCGAAGCAGCCTATAAGATGGCCGAGAAAGAGGCACAAAAGAGGATAGATGCAGAAGTCATAGCATTCAAAGAGGCTGAGGACAAGAAGAAGCCGATGTTAGATTCTTTTGGTCTAACCCCTATAGTAGACCTCAAATACCAAAGCCTTCTTCATATTGTGGTTGTCCTTATCGTATTTTACTGTTATTTTTTCGAATTGAGATGAATTATTTTTGTTTTTAAATTAGCTAGATTAACTATTATGGTTTGGCTTCGATGTGATCTATTATCATAGATATGTTGTTAGAAATCTTTGGACATTCCAATTTTGTGATTTTTATCCAGTTTTAACTTGATTAATGCCTGGCTAGCATAGCAGAATCAGCACAAAGCATATATCCAGCTCCAAGGACAAAGCATGTTGGAATATTTCCAAAATATTGAATAGATATTAAATGATATTATTGATGAATGGTTTTAATCCAAAAGGTTGTCTATTCAGGTTAAATGAATAGACATGATTATTAGATCAATTTTGGTGCAAAGGGTGTGTCTATGCAAGTTAAATGACAGATATGACTATATTAAAAGGTGCGACTATTAGGAACAATTGAATAGTCATGGCTATTGTAAATAGACATAACTGTTTATTTTAACCAAAGAGGTGCGATCTTTGGCTAACAGCCACGATTCATGCCTATATAAAGGCAAGGGTTCTACCAATTCATAGATATAGTATGATTCTGAAAACAAATATAATGCACTAACGAGTCCTAGAGGGGGGGTGAATAGGACGACAATTTAAAATTTAATTCTAATTAAGAGATATATAATCATTCATACTCCATTCAAATTGCCACAATTAAATTTGTAAGAGATAAAGGCAATTAAAGTAAAGAGACAAGACGCAAGATGAATCCGGGGGAGGTGCTATGCGATAGGTGCTATGCGCTGTGTTGTGCGGCAAAACTACGTCGTTTTGCTCATTTTCTTGGTACATCCAAGGGCCTTGTTTGGAGAGTTAATTTTGGGGTTCAATTTTAAGGGATTTAGGCTTTTTGGAGTAGGGTATAGTAGGTTTAGGCACTTGGATTTAGGCACTTCAGGTTTAAGTACTTTGTGTTTAGGGTTTAGGCACTTTGGGTTTAGACACTTTGTAGTGGGTTTTTTTTCCTCCAAACAAGGCCCTTGGAAGCTTTGGAGTTGTGCACAAAAATTAAGCAAAACGGTGTAGTTTTGCCGCACAACACGGCGCATAGCACCTACCGCATAGCACCCACCCCGGATCCACGCAAGATATACGTGGAAACTACTTAGGTCTAAATACCCTAAGCATAAAACCACGGCCTAGTCCTACTTATGCATTCCATAAATCAAAAGGTTTACAAGAATTAACAAGACTAGAAATTACCCAACAAGCCCCTTGTGACACCTAGCTCCAATTCTTGATAGTACCACGTACCCCTCTTTGATTCCATGGACTCCACAAGCACGCCCGTCTTGATCTCCGAGCCAACTCGGCACCGGTCCAACCGGCTCACGTAGGAACCAAGGCAATCAACCATGATATGAATGACATGATGATAAATGAAGATTTTTAATAAAGAAAATCAATCTAGAGCAAATACATGGTGAACAAAAGTATTGCACTAGATTGACAAGGAAAATGATCAAACACAAGGTTTAAATCATATAATGCATCAAGAACCCATAAAAGATAAAAGACTTGATTTTTAATGAGGGCTTTTGAATGAAGAAAATCAATCTAGAGCAAATACATGGAGAACAAAAGTATTGTACTAGATTGACACAAAAGATGATCAAACACTAAGTTTAAATCATACTAAAAGCATCTAAACACATGAATCTTAGAAAAGATTGTTTCTTGATGATGCAATGAAGATTTGAGAAGAATCAAACTAGAGCATATGCATAGATATTAGAATATAGCACTAGAATGAATAAAAGATGATCAAATCAAAATAGAAATCACCTCTAAAGCATAGAACCCCATGAACAAATGAAGGAGAAGTGTTTCTCTCTCTAAGGTGGGCTAATGCTCTCAAAATCTGACCTAGAAGAGTGAAAAATAAGTTTATATAGTGTCAAGGATATAACCCTAGTATAAGCCAATAGGAACACGCCACATACACCAGTAAAAACGCGCTGCGCTTGAAGTTGTGCATGGAGACAAGCAACAAGCGCTCAACAGGCGCCACGGAGATGTGCAGACAAGAAAAGCGTTAATAGGTTCAACGAGCGCAGCGGGTAGCGCTCATCGAGCGCATCTTGCTGAATCTGTTTTTAATGAAGCAAACTGAAGCGCTAGATAAGCGCCAGTCACACTAAACAAGCGCTGCGCTCAGAATCTCTTTTAAAATAGGTACATGCCTTAGAAAAATACTTGATGCTCATATTATAAGGCTAAAATCATGCAACATAAAATGATTAAATCCCTAATCTAAATGAAGAACATGATAATGCAACTTTATACCTTTCATAAGTCAATCCGAGCCAAGTGCGTGTAACTCCATTTCTCCAATCTTTCAACCACCGGGTGGAGCATCTAGACTCAATCATCTAAGCTACCTCCCAAACCCAAATGGAAAAAGATAGAAGTACATACACCAATGGTTTGTCGAAATCCGGAAAATGCCAATAACACTAACAGATTCTGATTTTTTTCTCTCCCTTAAAATATCTCCTCCCGGTATATATTTTTGGCGGCCGGTCTTGTAAAATCTAAAGGTGTTCTGGTTCTTCTTCGTCTGTGCATGACGCAGTTGGACAAACAGTCAATCGGGACTGGACTTCATTGTATCTTGGAGTCGAATTCGCTATCAACCCGGTGCACACCAAATTCACTCGAATTGGTAGGCGGATATCGTCTTAAGGAAAGCGACAATGTAACGCGCCTTGAAGCAATCATTTATTCTCCTCAGTTTTATCCACGTCCATCGTGTATGACTTTTGCACCAACAAAGCCTAATCATATTAGTTACAATGGTGGATGTTTCAGATGGAATTGAAATAGCCACAAAATGCCGGTATAATTATATTCTTATACTTTGATTTGATATGTCCTACCCTACAAGGGTAGACCTAAACTCTACATTTATTTCTAGCCCCTTAACCAACCGTGTATTATTGTCGATTTATGCAAATACCAGAAACAAGTAATATACTCTAATTAAAAATAAAAAGATAATCCACGAAGTTTTTGTTAGCAATACTCCCTCCGTCCCTTTTTAAGTGTAGACATTTTCATTTTGGGTTGTCCCTAAATAAGTGTGTAGTTTGAAAAGTTAATGGGTAAAAGTTTATACAATTATCATTTTGCCATTTTGAAAAGTTAGTGGGTGAAGAGTTAATTGGTAAAAGTTGAGGATAATTTTGGAAATTAGAGGTAAAAGTTGATGTGAAAAGTGTAAAGTGGAGGAAAAAGTTGATGTGAAAAATATAATGATGATGTTTCTTTAATAAGTTGGATTTACGAAGTAATAGGGGTGGAAAAAAAAACCGACGGGACCCGAACCGACCGAAAATTCGGTTCGGTGTTCGGTTGGCCCATTCTGGCAAAAAAACCGAACCGAAAAACCCGAAATACATCTCGGTTCGGTTTTGGTTTCCCGAAAAAAAAAAACTGAAACAACCCCTATTTGGACCGAAAACCATACAACTCTAATAAAATGAGATAATGGAACCCTATTTTATAAATAATTCCATGCAATTCGAATAAAATGCATACTTTAATTGTAAAAAGCAACACAACTTGTATTATAATAACTTAATAAGCATATAATACAAATCTTAACGCCGGACCGAAAAAAATGAACCACCCCGAACCGATCGGTCCAAAAACCGAATCGAACCGACCGATTTTCACCCCTACGAAGTAACACATATAAAAAGGGACAGAGGGAGTAGTTTGGTAAAAACCTCACGGTATTTTCTTCAAATTCAATTGCTACATATATGTAGTGGGCCAAACAACTGAGGTCCGGATGGATCAACAAGTAGTTCTAGTCAGGCCAATCCAAACTAATGGGCTGAACCGGGCTATGAACTAAGCTTACCGTGTGAACCCCATAGTATCGTCCAAAAACAGAAGGATACCAACCGAACCAAGTCATCCGGCTGGATCAACATCTCGGATCGCACCCCATATCATCTAAAGCAGAACTGGACAATACCGCCTTGGCTAAGTCAGTGGGTTTGGAAACTCCCATAAACGGTCTTGGTTGGTATGACAGGTCAGACTAACAGAAGGCACCTCAACGCATGTGCATGTAACCCCAGCTTCTTACCTCCCTCATTCATCAAGTGTGACGTAGCCGAGCGACTCATCCTAGCTTGGAGGCCAAGTCAAGAGAACACTATATAAGGAAGCTTAGTGGAGCTCCAGCGTGATTGATTGATTTTTGTTTATTTTTTATTTTTACTATGTAAGGATTGATTTTTGTTTTTTTGAAATGAGAAAAATTCCTTGAAGAGTTTCTGTGGTGAGTCTTCCAAGAATTAAAATGAGCTAACTACCCCTTTTTTTTAATTATTTGAACGGCCATCAAAATGAGCTAACTGCCCCGCAATTACAGGGTTACTCCGTAACCGAACTTGCCATTACCTTAGGAAAGAGAGAGGGAGAGTCAAACTTGTCCCGAATGGTCGTCTGCTATTAACGAGAGAGAGAGAGAGAGAGAGAGAGGAAAGTGTAGAGAGAGACCCTCTTTGATGCCTTCAACAGCAGGGAGGTAGCAAAGTGGGGGGCTCGGGCCGGGGAGGGTTGTAAGAGAGAGATCTGCAGGGGCGGCCGGGCTGGCTAGGGATGTTTTGGGTGGTTATTAGTATTGTTGATCAAAAGGAACTCAAATTATCAGAAGTAAATTTTGATGAATATGAGGAACCAAATAGGGAATGGAAATGGAAATGCAGAAAAGAGGGATGATCCAGGTGATGAATCATCATCATCACCGGTAACAGTGGCAATAGACAAGAACAAAGGCAGCCAATTGGCTCTCAAATGGGCAGTTGAAAATCTCCTCTCCAGAGGCCACTCTGTAACTCTTATCCATGTCAAACAGAAGCCCTCCTCCATCCCCACTCCATGTCTCTCTCTCTCTCTCTCTCTCTCTCTCTCTCTCTCTCTCTCTCTCTCTCTCTCTCTCTCCCCCCCCCTACTTTTCAAATTTTTTCATATTTGTTTTCTCATTTCTTCCATTCTTTTCTTACCTCTCTTTCTGAATCCAATACAAGAAAGTTACTGTTGTTTTTACCATGCTTATATATGATGATCGCTTGCATATGAATTCGATTCCAAACTACAACGTTTTGGAAATGCAATGTGTCAATGCTTTAAATCATGAATCGCCAGCGTTAGGAGGAGCCTTTGCTTTTTAACTTCATCAAATCAATCTTAGCAGCCACATATATACATCGTTGATGCCTTAAATTGGCAGTCTCATCTCGTGAGCTTTTTCTTTTTGTTCTGTAAGTGTTTCTAATTTTGTTTGTTCTGTGTGTGGTTGTGGATTCAGCCGGGAACTATGTTGCGATGAGTGATGTGAATCATGGGGTTGCAAAAGTATATAAAAACCAAGTCGATAATGACGCCAAGGAATTGTTTCTTCCCTTCCGTGCGTTCTGTACACGTAAGGAAGTGAGTACCTAGTACTTCTATATGTACTAGAACAATGATAGGTACACACCCTCTCAACCACTCCCCACCACACCCTCTCTCACATGTGTGGTGGGGTCCACTGGGACCCACCGGGTGAGCCCCACCACACATGTGAGAGAGGGTGTGGTGTGGAGTGGTTGAGAGGGTGTGTACATCTTTTTTTGTATGTACTAATATCTTCATTTCTTCTTTGGATTGTTTTCCTTGGCTCTTAATTATTTACTAGTACATGTCTTTTCACTTATTAATAATGCTCTCTCGCTTCGCTTGCAATTATTTTTATTATAATTAACGTTCCGCTTATTTTTTTTCATTTTCATATAAAAGGTTTCTTTCTTCCTTCTTTTTTTTTTTTTTTTTGTTGATGATTTGATTTGATTTGGCATTTTTAATTAATATATGGTGCAGATAAAATGTAACGAAATAATAATGGAAGACGTGGACATCGCCAGAGGGATATGTGATTATGTTAAGCTCAACTTAGTTCAAATTCTGGTTGTCGCAGCCCCCTCAAAAAATAGCTTTGTCAAGTAAGAACCCTCTCTCTCTCTCTCTCTCTCACACACACGTGCGCGCGCAGATGCATGCATCCAAACCTTTCATGTCTGTCACATTGCTCAAAATGCAACCACTGAAAAAGCAAAATGTTCGAGTTCTCGAAAAGGAGGAGTTCTATATATCTACCTCGATCATAGAAGAACAATCACCAAAAATACTAGTACTACTGATGACGAGACTGAAATGGATGACAAAACTAAGGTGTTTTTCAAAACCTATCTCTGGGAACAACAGTCCACGACTGAGTTCACCAAGGGTTTTATCCAGTCCAGAGCTTTAAAAGGATTCAACACACATTGACACAAACAACCTCATGCAGCTAGTAGTGAATTGGGTTAGCCAAATCGGATCTTTTTTGTGGTAGATAAAAATCCCTTGTCTTTAGCCATATGAATAATCCATTGAAGGTGATTAGATTCTGTTCCGCAAAAACTACTATATGCCATTAGCCATATGAATAATCTATTGAAGGTGTTTCGAATTCTGTTTCGCGAAAACTAGTATACTTTATGCCATGATATGGCTTTTACACAACCTGAAATCTATCAGTTCAACTGAAAAAGAAAAGTGGTTTGTTTATGATCCTAATATGTCAACTTATATTCCCCCAGCTTAAGACACAGAGCACTTACAGTGAAAATTGTCAATGGTACTACTTTGTGACAGAAAATTCATGGCCTCAGATGTTCCGAGCAATATTTCAAAAATGGCTCCACAGTTTTGCAGTGTATATGTCATCTCCAAAGGCAGAATTTCATCTGTACGATCTGCCTCTGTTCCACTCCCAAACCCACCTCCACGTCCATTACGGAACCAAAGCAATCCAGTTCCGAGTCCAGCCGATGCACGCCCCATGCAAAACAACACCGCAAGAGGTCTAATTCTGTTATTCTATCATTATGTCATTTCTCTCCCAACACAATCCGAGTCCTTTTGTTGCTTATAGAAAGTACCTGGATCCATTTCAGCAGCTGCGAGGACAGCATTTGTACCTCAAAACTTGACTGAAGACACTGATGAGATCAAGTAAGTATTACCTAATCAAACCAAAAGTAGAAACAACAATAAGGAAAGCAATAATATGTCAACTAGAATTAAATTTATTATCTTGAACTTCTATGCCCTAACGCAGAATCTATTACTTTCATTTTTTTTTTTTTTTTTTTGTGCAACTAGTCTATTACCTTCATTAGAAAAGAATAAATTTATTACCTTTGACACGGGTGTTTCCTGAAAAGCTTTACTTTCATTAGAATAGCCTCGACTCGTCCAAATGATCAGGGCAAGTCAAGTAGTTGACTGGGAGATCTTTAATTGGGAACTATTTGGAGTCATTTACAGGCAGCTCCACTTTGTGGAGAGCCTGCACAGCCCACTCCCTTTTTTTGAGGGAAAAGCTCATCCCGCTCCAAATTAATTTTCCCCCTACTGTTGACGAAAAATCTGGCAGCCCGTCCACCTAAACCCGTCCCTCTCTCTCTCTCTCTCTCTACCCACCCCACCTAAACCCAGGGTACCCTATGAAAGTGCCTAAATTTAAATCCTAGGATACCCTATGAAAGTGCCTAAAATCCTAGGGTACCTGTGAAAGTGCCTAAACCACTAAAAACCCTATAATAGAAAAGTGCACCCTAAACCTAAACCCTAGGGTACCTTATGAAAGGGCCTAAACCTAAACCTTAGGGTACCCTATGAAAATGTATAAACCACTAAAAGCCCTATAATAGGAAAGTGCACCCTAAGTGCGTAAGCCCAAAAAAAGAGTGATTGACCTTAATGGAGTTGGCGGTAATTAAAAAGAATGATTGGAGTTAGTGGTAATAAATATTTGTTTTTTGTACCGGCCCGTAATAAATCCAACTATTTGCCGGTGGTGGTAGATTCCTGTGAGCCACCATCTGCAAAATGCAAAGAGAACAAGCAGAAGAATAAACAACTATTTTGAACAATCCTTTGGGCTGTGATAGCATTGTGAATCCGAAGAGATACTCCTCCCGTCCCAAAAAGTTGTTTCTTTTTAGGGAATCATGCTTCTTATTAAGACATAATGATTACATGTGTAAAGATTTTTACTTTCCACAATTGCTCTTAGCAGTATTTTATTAATTGGTTATGAGATTTGTTTGGGTGCTCAAAAAAGGGCAGAATTGAAAATGTATCAAATTTTCGACATTGAATTCCTAGAGGGGCATAAATTATGGGACAGCAAAAAATGGAATAATGGACTAATTTTATGGGACAAATGGGGTACAAATTAAGTGAAAGGAACAGGAAGAAAAACAAACTATATTTATTTATTTTGTTTCCATACCATTTTCCTTTCCCTTGAGAAAGTCCTCGAATATCCATGGTAAAAACACAGATATAATGTACAAGGAAAAGGAAGCTCAATGACTAAAATGACAGCACTGACTTGAAAAGCATTGATCCATGCAGGTCACCATTTAACAGAGGTAATGCTTCAAGCAGATCATATGGGGACCTCTCACCGATCAATTCCGACATAACATCTGTGAGCTCTGGCAGACCAAGCAGTACCGAACCCAAGTTTGCATCTCCCTTGGCAAGTCAAGAATCTGGTGTGGCCTCATCTGGGCTTTCATATAGCTCATCAGACAGGGACAACAGAAGCAGCTTTGAGTCCCAATTCTCACCATCCAAGTCAGCTGATTTAGGCTACATGCTCCCCTCCTCATCCAGCTCAGAGAGTACCAACATGTCTTGGTCGTCATCAAACCAGGTATGCATGTGCATACAAATCCAAAACATCATGAATTTATAGGGTAATAGAGGATGTGTACCTAGGCAAGGATATTTAAATGAATATTGAATATGATCGATGCAGATATACCACCCACAGTACCCCAACCGTACCAAGTCCATGCAACATAGGCAGCAGCAGATCAAGTGGGGCTAGCTATGTGCCTCTCTAAGTTAATTCACCTAAAGTCCCCATGACACTGGTTTACATCTTGTCAACTTATTTTTAGAGCTCCCAAAACCTGAATCATATTAGTGCATTTTTTTATTATGCATGATAGCATCTAAATGGGAGTTTAACCCAGTTTGAAATTACATTTGTGTATTTTCTCGACAGAACAAGAAGAAGGGACTTGTTAAGGATTCTGTTACATAACCTCAGATTTACTGACAAACAAGTATTCATGACAATGGGAAACAGTTTGTTTCAGAAAGAAAAACAATACTATTATCTTACATGTCCTTTTAGTATAAATGGAAGAGGATTTTCTTTTTGTAGCAGTGGAAAAGAAAATAGTTTTCTCCAAACCACTTTATTAGAACTTAGAGGAACAATTACTTAACCCTTTGAAAGCAATATTAAGGATGGGTTTAGAGTAAATTAATTATTTATAAAATTGCTAATTCTTGATGTTAAGTTAATTTTTCGTTTTTCGTCTAATTTTTTGAGATATTAGTTGTTTCAACGAGAAGTATCATAATGGTATAAACGAATGGATTTCAAAGAAAAAAATCAGAATAATAATAACATGCAGTAGAATTGTTTTGTTCGAAGTCTTACTGATTTTTCTTGTAAGTCATCATTTTTCTGCTCGTTAAGAATAATTTCATTAATTCTAAAAAGTTTAACAGTGAATTTAACAGAAAATATTACATTAAAAACAACTAAAATGACAGATTGAATAATTTTGCCCAAACGGGCTGTAATAGCTGAAGCCTATGGTGCTGGTTTGATATGGGCTTCCTAGGCAGAAAGCTGATTCAGGATTATTATGACCATAGGGAACTGGCCCAGCAAGCATATAAGCCTAGCACATCAATTTATGGGTTTCTGGTAGTCATATTGGAGAGAGAGATGCAACTGAAATTATTTCTGTCAATGGTAGTAGTAAGCAAACCCATTGGACACTTATTCAGTAATGCTCTGTTTTGGTCTTAGGATTACCTGAGATTTCGGGGAAGGGAAAGAAAATGAAAAAAGCTGAAAGATAACATTGAAACAAATCCAAAAAATTTGGATTACTACTATGTCTCTTGGACGCAGAGACCCCCTAAGGTTTAAAAGTGCCCAAACACGCCCCCTCTATGCCTCTTGGACAAGATTAACCTTTCTTTCTTTTGTATACTCTTTCATAATTAGATGGTAACATTTTAAAATCACATTGCCAGATGACAAAAATGGGAATGCATTAAAAAAAATGGGAGTGAAAATCAATTACTTATCCGAAAATGATCTCTTTCATATGGAATTGGATCCTCTCCGGTCCTTAATTTGGACTGGACAAAACAATCCAAATCTGGATCGTTCATTGCTACACTTAATGATTTGGATTTGCTTAGAGACTAACAAATCCAAATCAATGATTATATCAAACTGCACAAATCTAGCAATCCCCATTTCCCATCAACCAAACAAACAAACGAGTTTTTTTTTTTATTTACAAAATCAGACCAAAACTCAAAAAATGTGACTAATGCCGAAACTGCCAGATTTCCCTCTACCTAAACCGTAAGTCTGTAACCGTATTCTTGTTTTTTTTGCGTGAAAAAACGAAATGACAAGTCAAAATGAACATGCAGATTCCCGGTGGGAAAAAATTAACTTACATTTTGCGCACGCACACTCACGAATTAAGCCTAATCTCAAACGGTTAGTCTAGTAGTCAAGATCTGAGACTTAAAAGTTTGCTTCTTCTTAAGGTTTTAGGCTCGGAGCCTTTTTACGTGCTATTAATTTTTTTAGGACCAGTCCATACTGAATTTTACTTTGATTTTAATTAGGTCTACCGTTAGCCGACAGTGGGATTGGTCTCTTCTTATTATATGTGTGGAGCACTCAACTCATACAAATTTGTTCATATGTGCAAAGTATATTTAAATAGCATGATCGTTCCTTTGGTAAATGAACTCCATTCGAATTGTTTTTTTCCTCTGCCACATTATATGGTATGCAAATTAAGTTTTAAGTTTTTAATAAGAAGTTATTTTATTATTACTCACAGAACGTTCAAGTTACAGATAAGTTTAGTTCAAGGGACAAGACTCTAAAATCACTCCTCCGTATTTTATTTAAACCCTTAATTGCATGGGAATCAAAATCTGAAACACAAGTAACTATAATAATAAGAACTACTAGTATATATGTTAATAACATGGGATCAATTCACAATTGAGGTATGATCCATCCATTGTTTCATTTTGCAATTTTTGGGTCACTTGATGAAAAGTTCCCCTTAAGTGTAAACCCTTGTACTAAATGCTGTACAAATTTATAGGATGACATGGAAACTGAGATGAGGAGGCTGAGGCAAGAGCTCAAGCAGACAGTAAACATGTGCAGCACAGCGCGCAAAGAAGCAGCCACAGCAAAAAACAAGGTACGTACTATGTTGTGGTAGCAAGCTTTGAAGTCATTACATAAATTTCTGAATACTTTAATACCTTATCAAAACATTGTTCATGTGTAACATACGAACTGGATGAGGTGATGAGTTGTAAATTAAGGATGATTGGTGCAGGCAACCGAACTTCATAACTGGAAAAAAGAGGAACTACAAAGAGCAGAAGAGGCTCGACTATCTGAAGAAGAAACATTGGCAATCATAGAAAGAGAGAAAGCAAAGACTAAGGCCGCCATTGAGAAAGCAGAAGCAGCTCATAGGATTGCAGAACTGGAAGCACAGAAAAGAAAGAATGCTGAAATGAAAGCACTCAAAGAAGCTACGGAGAAGAAGAAAGTATTAGATGCGCTGGCAAGAAGCAATGTCAGGTACCGCAGATACACCATAGATGAGATTGAAGCAGCAACCGATCACTTTTCAAAATCTCGCAAAATCGGGGAAGGCGGTTATGGGCCAGTGTTCAAGTGTTTTTTGGATAATACACCAGTTGCAGTTAAAGTTCTTCGTCCCGATGCAGCTCAAGGAAGATCACAGTTTCAGCAAGAGGTGCGGAACTTTTTTGACAATAATACATGTAGAAAATAATACCATTACCCATACACCAGGTAAACTAATATGCTAATACAACTATAAGAAGTAGAATGCAAATAAATAGAGAGTACTGAACCAATAAACCAAAACTGTGCGACAATCAGCCTCTGAGCCTGCCAATACCATCATCTTTACTTTCTTATTACATCTTATAGGTCAAGTTTTCGTCATGATTGTTTGCTGACCACAATTGGGCAGTCAAACATAAGGCTTAGATTGGTTTGGTTCGGGTTATGCTTATTTTTTCTGGTCTGTAGTGCAGGTTGAAGTCCTAAGTTGCATACGCCATCCTAACATGGTTCTCCTACTGGGAGCCTGTCCAGAGTACGGTTGCCTAGTCTACGATTACATGGCAAATGGGAGCTTAGAAGATCGTCTGTTCAGGCGAGGGAACACACCACCTCTTCCTTGGCAACTAAGGTTTCGAATAGCTGCAGAGATTGGGACTGGCCTTCTTTTCCTCCACCAGACAAAGCCAGAACCGATAGTGCACCGTGACCTAAAACCTGCCAACATTCTCCTTGACTCTAACTTTGTCAGCAAGATTAGCGATGTTGGCTTAGCCAGACTGGTCCCTCCAAACATGGCGGACAGTGTAACTCAATACCACATGACCTCAGCCGCAGGAACTTTCTGTTACATAGACCCAGAGTACCAGCAAACTGGCATGCTCGGAACGAAGTCTGATATCTATTCACTAGGTATCATGCTGCTTCAGATTGTTACAGCCAAACCCCCAATGGGTTTGACTCATCACGTTGAACGGGCTATTGACAAGGGTATTTTTGCTGAATTTCTCGATCCATCTATCCCCAACTGGCCAGTGGAAGAGGCATTGAGCTTTGCACAGCTGGCTCTTAAATGTGCAGAGCTGAGGCGAAAAGACAGACCGGATCTTAAGACTGTTGTGTTACCTGAGCTTAATAGGTTGAAAGCCCTCGCTGAAGAAAAGATGGGTAACTGTTTCATGATGCTGGGTGGTGGCAGTGCACCAGGAACCTCACCAAGTCAGAGCCAAGCCTCCGCCACATCCCAAGTGAGTCCCTAATGCCTGGAGGCCCTGGACATAGGCTGCTATTTTTTCGCTTTTATATTGCTATTTGGTCAAAATAGCTCTATTTAAGTGATTCACAGTTAGTTGATTTTGCAATCAGATGAACGTGTTGAACTTTTTCCTAGTAAAACGGTTCCCCAGTTTCACATATGCCCTGAAACTTGTTGCAGGATGTAAGTGACCCAATACTGCGACAATTCGGATCTGAAAGTTCACAGAGCCATTGGAGTTCCTCATCACATTCAGAGAGAAGATCAAGTACGGATCGAGAAGCATTACAGACTTTTACATTAATTTTCCATTCCTAAACGCTGAGGTTCCTGGAAGCTCATTTTATGTTCTTATTTTTACAGGCTGAAGTTTGAAGATATCTATACCCACAATTGTTGAACGAGTACAAAAACGGAAATGAGTGATTTGAATTCAGTTCTTCAGCGAGCGCATAAAAGAAGAGCAGTTAGCTGGTCTAATGAAGTCCAGACCTGTTCTAAACTAGTTTGGGAACAAAATAAGATGCTTGTAGTTGCAACAAGGTTTATGTGACTTCCTCTTCAAATATTTTGACAACTTAGAACTTTGAAGTTGCCTAAGTTTACTCATACTCCAAATTCTTGGGGGCATAAGGGCTAGTTTGTTTTCTGAGCATTTTTTTCCCAATGCTTGGTGCAATTTTCTCGCTGGCCCAATACTTTGTTTGGTCTCTGAACATGGGTGACTTTTAAATAAAAGTATAAAACAAAGATTCTTTCCGGGATGGAGCTAGGACTCACTGGTCCCCTATTCTAACAGAGAAACCAATCCTTTTATTTATGGAAATTGCTAAAAGAAAGCTCATAGGGCTTCTGTTAATAAAAGTCTATTAGAAAGTGTAAAAAGTGTATTGGATGGGTTTTTTTTTTTTTGTCTTTTCTTGTTCTTAATGGAATCCATGTGGGCTTCCATTAGCAAGACCGTTTATTTATTATTCAATCAAAAACAGATAACCCAATTGGTGCAGAATCTGGAAATCTCATAAAATGAAAGCCTTGATGAAACTTGCTACAAATCGCGTTACGTTGTCGGTTTCCTAAAACAGTATTTGCCCCCACCGTTTGGTGTGCGCCACGTTGTAGCAAATCTGTATGAGGATAGAATGAAGCCCGGTCAATTGATCTTCTATCACCGTCCGCACAAACGAAGGATAGACAGAATACCGAGCCAAAAAACATGATCAAATAAAAGAGCCGAACCTTCACATGACAGTATTCGGCTCGGTTAGGCTCGCGAACCCGGAGTATATGCATAAATCTTATAAAATTTCTCATATAACATTTAATATGTATAAACTTTTGATTGTACAAAAATGAAAAGTACGATAAACTTACATTTTAATATGTTTTTTATAATTTTCTATATGTATGAACATGTTCATGTATAAAAATAAAAATTATATTTGCAGTTTTAGACCTATATGAGAGCATAAATATCTAATATTTTTTACTTGTAAAGGCTCCTGAATAAGTTCAAGTTCGACTCAAACCTAGGTAAGCTCGGCTCGAGCTCAGCTCATCAGGTTTTCATAGAGTTCGAGCTCGGCTCGAGTTTGCTTAAAAACTTAACGAACCAAACTTGAACACTTTAAAGCTCGACTTGATTTGACTCGTTTGCAGCCCTAACCATGTGTCTATATCCTAATTTCATGAGAGCTCTAGAGTTCTAACCCTTGAACTCATAGAAGGCGCCACCATCTTCACACTCATATAGGTAGATTTTAAGAATGTCTCCGTAACTACAGCACTCAAACCTACCGTAAGAAGCCTATTAAGAGCTAAGTAGCTCACCGTCCTCCTCTTACATTACAAGTACCAAACACTTTACCTTGTGATGGAGAAAACTGGAAAGTGCTTGCAATCACAACTTATAGTTTACTTTGCTAATTGAACCCAAGACTTGAAGTTAAACACGCATTGGATCGAGTTTCAACCATAAGTGATTATATTTTAGTGGGCTTAAAGTGATTATATTTTAGTGGGCTTAAATCCCATCCACTGTGATGTTTTCCACACCAATTCCCTTTCAAGAACTTTTGGCGACATGAATATCTCTCACAACATACTCTTTAGCCACTCTTCTTTTTTGCTCCCGGATGTTAATGCCACAAACTCAGCTACCACAGTTGAGCTTGTAGTAATACTTTGTTTCTTTGATCTCTAAGAAACCGCTCATCAACCAAGAGTGAAGACCTATTCACTTGTTGACAAGCGATCTTCATTCTCAGTTGTCCAACTAGCATCAGTGTATTCCAGAACCGAAGGAAATCCACTATAAACTATCACGTAATCTATAGTTTTCCTTAGATACCTCAAAACCCAAGAAACCCCATTCCAATAAACATCACTTGGGGTTGTGATTATACCCACTTAGTCTACCCACAAGATACGCAATGTTTGGTCTAGTTGACATCATGGCGTACATTAAACTTCCTATCACTCTAGAATACTCTAGCCGTACATTAAACTTCCTATCACTCTAGAATACTCTAGCCGTGACACTGCTTCTCCAGCATTAGGATATTAGGATACAATTTAACATGTGGATCAAAAGCTATTGATACCCGTCCACTGTCAAAATGACTAAACATGTTTAGAATTTTCTCAATATAATGAGATAAGGACTAAATTTCCTACTCGCCTCTTAATTCTGATTCCCAGAATTATGTCAACTAGACCCATTTTTTTAAAAAGGCAAAACAATAATTGTACAAACTTTTACTTGTTAACTTTTCAAAACACACTTATTAAGAGACAAACCAAAATAAAATACTCGAGAATTAAAAAAGGACGGAGGGAGTACTTAATTAAGCTAGTGAAAAAAGGAAAGGGGAAGCAAAATTACAAGTATTGCATCGAACAGATGCGGACACATCAATGCCCATAGCATATTTTTATGTTATTTCATTTTTCTCGTATCAAAAAAGAAACAGATAGCATTGATATTAAAGTTCTCACTCATTTTCCTTTCCTTCGTTTTACCTAACCCTAAAACTATTGGTCACAAGGCAAGATTTATATAACGTAACACTATTGGTCCTTGTGGCTTCCATTTCGTTGCTAACGAAACAAGCCATCACTTTCAAGGTCTTTACAGAGGTTTTTTTTTTTTCCCCTGTTATTTCATATTTTTCGGTGAAGTCTTCAATTCAGAGAGAACTTTCAGTGGTCACAAAAGAAATACGAAAATAACTGGGGAAGATGAAGATTTCACATGCGCTGGCAACTGACCAGAGAGATAAAACAGGGAAGGTGAAAGTTTTCGACCACTTCTGTGGAACATTTACAATTCTTTCATTCTTGACCTGGCGCAATTTTTCCCAAGTTTACAAATAGTATTGATCAACAAGTTGACTAGGACAAAATTGCAATAGCCACCTTGGACTACCTTGAAAATGATCTAAGAAGTCCAATGGAGATGATCACTTCTAATGACTTAATACAACAACATCAGATGATCACTTCTAACAACTGCCCAAGAGCAGCCAAAACCGCAAATTTGCAACTACTAATGACTTAAACTCAAGAGCAGGAACGTGAAAGCTTCAAGACGTTTGTGCAACGATCCTGCAGAAGAATACAACACTTCACAGATACAAGGAATTGGCAAACATTATACCTCGGCGAAGGCTTTCACTAGCTGCCAAAAACTTCTTCTCCAAATCAGCTTCCCCCACAGCATTAGCAGCACCACGCAACTGTAATGTCTCCACTATTAAAAAGAGAACGAGCAAATTGACAATAAACTAACATTCCTTTTTCAAGCAGTTTGACAGCAACCAATGGAATTGTTAAAATGGATCCACAAACATAAGGAACAGCCACGACAACTGCGGATTTAGAAATTTCTTTGACCAAAAGGCCCATAATATCAGTGTCCAATTAAAGAACAAGTGACAAAGAATTAAAGAAGATGCTCATTAAGGGAATGACATTTGCAATTCCAAGGGAAACAAACTCAACGACTCAAGATGTGAGAAATTCTTAGCACCCTCAAGTTCTCAAGGGTTTTTGGAAACGGAAAAAAGATTAATCTGCAGGCGATTTTAATTTTTACCAAAAATGTGATCTCAGCCACCCCCACGCACCTGGGGGCATGCACCCAAAGATACAAAGCAAGATTAAGGAGTCAAAGCCTAGCAATGAGGACTTTTTACAACTACAAGAAGCACATACCGTAAGCTGAAAAAAGTAGAACTCTAAACTTCAGAAGAGACAAAACAGGAAGTAAACCAAAGCAAAAGGTAGCAATTATGAAAGCATCGGAACTCACATATCCCAAACTGAATATCGGTCACAAGAACATCAGAGTTGAATAATTAGTTTTCAACTTTATTTCCTATTTCTTCCAGAAATAGCCAGAATAAGAATTTCTTCAGATTTTGATCCACTAACCTGGTTCAAAAATTCATCAAGCCTTCTAGCGAGCCTTATAATACTACCCTCAAATATATCAGTCATTTGTATAACCTCCGCAAAAGATACTCCCTGGAGAGAAAAAAAGCAAGACCATGTGAAAAAGAAAATCAAGAATTCAAATTAAACACAACCAACTTGAACACAAACTATACAGTTTATCAAATAACATTTCACCTAGATAGGCATCTATTTAGTTCTTCCAAATGTAATGTTTAGGGTACTAGTTTTTAAATAACTAATTTTGTGCAGGTTATGTTAAATGACTCCTTGTATCTTTTTATTACTAGGGTAAGTAGAGAGAAGAATGAGAAGCACAAAGAAAATCTAGTTTTCCCTACAGAAATTCAAGGACATGTTCTCATGAATCTAGAGTAATCTAGAGTTTCTCATATCAATTATTTCACGAGGTAGGTTTTTTTTTTGTGTTGAGATTTCAAAAATCGCAAACACACTTTTTCTTCGCCACCAACCTTGTCCTTGGGAACGGAGCCGTTGCGATTAGCATTTGTGGTGGACCCCAGTGCTAGGTTTACTGTGTGAGGGTTAGTAATTTCAATTGAATATAGGTCATTGGTCGGTTATGTTCGCTAAAATAAACAGCATTATAGCAATACCTCTCTGAAGTCTGACCGAACAAAGCAAAAAATTATGATATCACTGAGTTAACAATGTAAAAACAAATCAACCTTTGACCAGCAGTAAATGACATCCATTAAGTATGGTCTAACGGCTGCCTCCACATACTCATCTACATTTACTTCCAATTTGCATTCATGTTGTATCTGCAATAACATAAATACCAACTCAATAAAAATATAAAAAGGACAATTTCCAAATATGAACCCAGAGGGGAAAAAAATTAACATGCCTCTGCTATTCTTCTCGCACTGTTTTGCAGTTGTTGCAATGGTTTAGCAAGCTCTGCCCGTAGCTGTATTTGCTCACTCGATTTATCTACTGGGATGAAGCAACTAGCAAGAGATGCAATTTGATGATGATCAAGATCGTTGAAGGTACCTAAAGCACAATATCATTCAGAACCCTTCCATTTAGAAAAAGTGGCCTAATTTCTTGTTTTGTTCTAACATATTCCTGAAAACAATAGGACTGACGCTAGAATGGACCTCAAACAACTGATGGTTTACAGTCCAGCACCAAGATTTATCTCAAGCCCCCAATGATTTAACTAACAACAAATAGTAAAAACATAAAGTAAAATTTAATGGCTGACTGATTGCATAAAGTGTTTGACTTGAACAGACATTTCTAAAATATATACAAGTACAAATTTCATTTGCATGCAGAGTAAATTTTGATTCTTCATATACTTCCACACCCATCCAATGGCCATGGCCATGGGCATGGCCATAGCAAGCTCTTAACATGATGGCGGAGGTGTAGCAAAGACTTAGGTCTAGTATGGGAAAAATCTTACTTTGGACAATACAATCTAGTTGAATTTTTTGATAATTAAAACCAGCAAATGAATTGGAGAGTTAATAAGAAGTAATATCCACCAAATCTCCCTCCTTTCTTGAGCCTTGCCAAGATGATGAAAACTTGATTTACCACTGCACTTGATGAATTTTCATATTTTGAAAACTATGCATGACAGTCCCCATGGTATTTAAAAAATGTCTTCCCCAATAGAGTGCATTGGTAGGAAGAAAAGAAAGCGCAGAAGAAAGGACCGTGCAAGAGAGAAGAGGACAACGAATGGTTAAACATCTACTAGGAGATTAATGGGAAAACAAAAATTAATGGGAGGTACAAATTAAAAAATCGATGTTGAACCAGTAGGTAATTACTATTTCGTTTTGTCCTCCTGGGGTTTGCCCCTTGTAGGTTGTATATCAAGTTAGTCCCTTTTATTTTCAAGCTTGGTTTACCCAAAAAAAAAATTACTATTTCTCAAACATCTTACTTGGGTAACTTTGGAAAACCCTCTTAAAGCTCTTAGTAAAAGTGCAATTTTAGAAGGCTTCTTGGTAGCTCCGCCTTGTTGGAGCTCACTCGGTCAGGGTTAATCAAATTACCTCATAATCCTATATGTGATTTAAACCCTAATTGGCATTATACTCTGCAAAAATGATAAAGTTCTTCACCATTGAACATCAACTCCGTGACAAGGAGTTCGTCTCCTGTGTCTATCAAGCAGGCTGCCCGTCCCTTCAACTGGACAACACCATCAGCATCAATATGGCCAAGCTTTTTCAGAACGCGAGAACGGTTCTTAAGTTCATCACGAAATTTTTGAAGCTGCAAATTTTAGATATCTGTAAGTACAGCAGAAAACAAGTAGCAGCACAGTGCAAATCATTCTCTCCCATTTTGCAACATCAACTTATCTAACTACAAATTTTGATCTAAGCCCTCCGTCCCATTTCGATATTCCCATATGGGGATTCCAACTTTTCAAAGAACATAATGATTACATCAAAAAGTAATGAACTTTCCAATTTATGCCCTGCACTTTTTAAGAGAGCATAATGATTATCTCACTTCGTAAGTGTAAAAATGGGATTTTACAAAAGATTCTATGGTAGATTTTGGAAAGTGGACATGTAATTTGGGATGTCCCAAAATGGAATACAGGACTATCAAAATGGGACGGAGGGAGTATTTCCTTTTGGAACTATTTCAAATCAGCACAATCCAACAGCAATCAGCATTGATTAGGGAAAAGGGAAAAGACTTGGCTGACAAGCATGAGAAGGTAGGTTTGAGCCTCCGAGCAGCAACTTTTTGGACAAAAGATTGACTAAAATTAGGTCTGTTTACACTTACCCTTCCCAGCAGATTCATTTAATGGGACCAACACTGCCAATGTACAATTTTCACAATGCAACAACAGAATAGATATTTTAATCAACGTGACATGGATACCATGTTAAGCCTTCAAAATCTTAATCTAGAAAGTCTCGCCCAATAGCATCCGAAAACCTCACTCTGATCCAACGCTAAGTATAGATATGTGTACAGAGTGGTACGTCTATTATGTGCTAAGCTTTAGAAGTGGATAACAATACGGTTGAAACATATTTCAAGCTAAACTACTTCCTCGAACAGGTGGATTTACAAACCAGGCTTCGTGGAACATGCAAATATATTAAAACACACAATGCGACCTGTTCATCTAGTTTGAACACACTTTCTTGATAATGGCATCTTTATAAAGAAGGGGTAATTGTTCTAGGGTCCAGAAGTGGGGACTTATTGGGCCATTTAGTCCATGTTAAAGTTTTACAAGGTCTAAGGTCCACAATTTTATTTTATTTTAAATTTAGGTACTTTCAAAGGTACCCTAGGGTTTAGGTTTTAGGGTGCACTTTCCTATTATAGGATTTTAGTGGTTTAAACACTTTCATAGGGTACCCTAGGGTTTTAGGCACTTTCATAGGGTACCCTAGGATTTTAGGGTACCCTAGGATTTTAGGCACTTTCATAGGGTACAAACTTTTTTGGCACTTTCATAGGGTACAAACTTTTTTGGCACTTTCATAGGATAACATAGGGTTTAGGTTTTAGGGTGCACTTTCCTATTATAGGGTTTTAGTGGTTTAGGCACTTTCATAGGGTACCCTAGGGTTTTAGGCACTTTCATAGGGTACCCTAGGATTTTAGGCACTTTCATAGGGTACAAACTTTTTTCGCATTTTCCTAGAGGTACAAACTTTTTTTTTGGTAAAAAAAAAAAAAAAAAGATGCCAGCATTAGGACTATATAGGTTATAAACTTGTTTGGTGGATTAATGTGGTTACAAATTCTTTGCCTAGGACTTTTGAACAAGTTGCCCTATAAAGAACAGGATGTGGTCTTGTTAATCTTTGAAGGAAAAGCCAGTTTGTTAAGGAAATGGGCATTAAACAACAGAATGATAACCTGGGAATCACGCATTTTTGCTTTTAGCTTTTGAATTTCATGATTGACTTCCGCTTTCCTCTGGAAACATTTGATCTGATGTTCATCTTGAGACTGCAGAATGAAAATATAGAGTGAAGTACCAAGTAAGCGGCCAAGAAAACTGCTGATTTAGAAGACAGACTATCACCATTGTATAATTCCCAACTGCATTTTGAAATTTAACAGGTATTAGTCCAACTTGTAATGAAGAATATTTTGCCTAACCTTGTGAAGTGGATGTGAAAACAATTTTTGCTCAAGCTCCTCAATTTGATTGACCAACTCAACAAATTCCGGCTCTTCAATACCCATGTCCTGCCAAGAAAGTAAAAATATTTAGGAAATAAAAGCACTTCATGATAACTTTTTTAAGGGTGTAACAAGTCTCCCAAAATTATTTCGGAAGGCAAAATAGCACTAGCAAAGTAGAGTACCACAGTGAATTTTTCTTTGAACTGCCACAAAACTATACTAGCAAAAAAGGATAAAATGCATTTACGGCAACCAAAATACAACTCCATGTGGAATGAATTGAGATGAGGGCAGCCAGGAATATGCATTGGTTTTGTGACGGCAATTGCCCTACATTTGGACACATTTTCACTTTCAAATGCTAAACCTCGCAGAACCATTCAATTTGCACAGCCATCCATAGTCCAAATGCTGGCAAAACCACATACTACAAAATCTGGAGATAAACGCTTCAACACACAATGAGTTGGCATTTCAATGAATTACTGCTAAGCTGTGACACAAGCATTCATACTTCAATGAACTACGAAAAGTTGCAGTAGTGCAGCTCAAAAAATCTGCACATACCTTAACAGGATTGAGCTTTGGCAGGCCTTGAGGGAACCGTTTTTCAAGCTCCTGCACAGCAAGAAGGATATTTTTCCTTGCTTCTATTGGTCGGAGATCAGAAGGAACCGAGATTCTGAGTTTGCTAAGAGCAGAAATCAAGGGCAACTGAACAGGAACCTAACCAATTGAACAACATGAATCATCTCCTCCAGAAGCGGTTCCCAAGCATTTATTTGCAAAGCTACGAGAATAAGCAAAACAAACAAACTAGCAGCGGTGTCAACTCACCACATGCATTTCACCCTTTTCGCCAGGAAGAGGTGGAGATGGTTTAGGTCGAGAACCATTTTCACTTGAACCAAGAGAGCAATGAAGCAAAGTATCCACGATGTAGCTGATACCACGTGTGGAAGAAAGTGCTGGAGGCAAACTGCCTAATGCCGTTGGGGGCTTTTTAACCACATTAACTACAACCCCCCAACCCCAATCTGTTCCCCCTTCCCGCACCTTCACCTGCAAAATAAGTAATTTTTAGCAATAGCAGAAGGAAAAAATATAGGTGGACAGATGAGAAAAAACAAGGACGATGTGTAATAATTACAAATGGAAGAAGAGGAAACAATCTAGCATATTTGATTTTACCAAAACAAAAAATCCAGCATATTTGCAATTTGCATGGTCAACTCAATAACATGCCAGAATCTCTACATATATTCTCCCTACTTAGATCGCTAACCAACACACTTTGCTTTAAAAAGCAATAATGTGGAGAAGCTATTGCCACATAAAAGCATTGCCTAGCTCTCATCGTAAAAAGGTCGACATCAACAGGGATTAATCAAAATTTCAAGGCCTTAAGAAGAAGTAAGAAACATGGAACTGAACCTTCTCCGTGATTAAAATAGAAGAAATAGGAAATAAGAAGGGACTCAGATTGTAATTTAGAGTTTGTTAAATGGTCATTCTCGTCACATACCAGCCTACCAGGAAGAAGAAAATAAAGAACTCTTTCAGGCCTTGTTATCTCAGCCATCATCTTCTTCTCGAGCTCAACTATATCAAGCTTCAGCTTATGATATTCCGCAACCACAGCCTACAATCGTAAAGCAAGAATTCGTAGAATGCTATTAATCACAAAATTCAATGCAAAAACAGTGTGGACAAATTACCTCTCCAGAGGCATCCAACCTGGCAGCTTCATCTTCGAGATTCGAAATCTTATTCCCCATATCGGGTAAAGCCTGAAGAGCAGAGAAATATATAGTCAGTCAAAACACAGAGGAGAAGAGCAGATAAAAACATGAGTTCAGAGGAAACCTTCTCATACTGAAATTGGTGAAATGAATTCCTGATAACATGCTCAGCAGTAAATTGACCTTCAGCACGGCTCATCAAATTCAAAATTGTGTAATAGCTCAATCTGAAAGTACTGACCAATGGAGCCGGTCTACCCAAAACCATCTCCTTCAGCGAATCCATCTCCATCTGATAATGGATAAACATGTATACAACACGAATTAATAGAGACATGGTTCATAGTAAATGCATTGCATACTAAAGAACTAAAAATTCATTGCAACAGCCACAACATGGAAGTTTAGAGTAGAAACATCATGATAGAATTGACTTCTCAAGGAAGCCTCGTGTCTGGCACTCAATTGCATAATATGCTTATAGTATCTATATCTCTGCACTAACAGAACAGGATAACCGTTCATCAAGATGCATACTGGGACTCTATAGAGACCAACCATGTAACACCCATCTTCCAAATGCCAAAATTTTCTATTATAACGTTAACAAGAACACTCTATCACGCACTTTTAAAATATTTATTCGGCTAAAAAAACAAAACATACTCAGACTGTCACACCCCAATTTTTATAATATGGAGATAGGAGTTTATAAAATGTGATCACCTTAAACTAAGTAAAATTTTAAATAAAAAAAAATGTTCACCAAAAAGAGTCCATGTTTCCATCATGCATTGATGAATTTGATCTATAAGTCCAACTAAAATTAAGAGAATAGAAATAAGTCATCCACTTCCCAAATCTATCAAAGTTCTCAAATTAGCCACCAAGGCACCACAACATAATGTAAGTTCTTACAAAGTATTCATCTACAACAAAAATACAAGTTTTTCTTTCCATTTGCCAAAAAGACATAGCAAAATATTCAACAGTAGAATCTAAAGTTTATCATTACATCCCCAATGTAAAAATATACATGTAGTCAAACAGCCTTCATGGCCAAACAAAACAATACTAGATCAACTCATCTAAATACAAAAGTTAGCTCCACAATCAAGTCCATCAAAGCTTGTTCTTGTCCTTTGAACCTGTAAGGTAGGGGTGAGCCCCCCATATAATCTACTAGAGACTAAAATATGCAAGTAAACATGTTTCAAAATACTAATGCTTGTACCCAAGTATCCCATTCTATTAAACTCTAAAATATACTTGCTCCACAATTATTATAACCAGGTCCCAAAAAAAAGGAGCCAAAATCCTTCAAACATAAAACAAGTCAAATTATTAAACTCAAATAGCCAAAGTAGAAGAAACTAAGAGCACATAGAACCGAGGGTCCAAATTATCAATATTGTGTACCAATCATAGGAGACTGATCAGGTCCCTAATTCATCCAAATTTATGGGCTACTAACGCAAAGGCCTAATGGGCACCTATCCCGCGCGGGTTTACGGACTATACACCGACGGATAAGTCATTATCCATATGTTTTCGGCTACACAACAAGTAAAAATGGCCAAGCCAGCCTCCAATACATGGCTCACTAGCCGAAATAACAAGTATTGCTTCCAAATCATCCAAACCCAACATGTAACTAGTATCAACCTTCAAATTCTTAAACCTTTACACAAACAAAACCAAGAAGATCCAAACCTGAATGACAAGTATCAACTCCCAATCTTCAACTACTTATCAATTACATAAAATGAAAATAAAAAGACAAATCCATATCAAATACGTTAAAAAAAATAAAAATTGTGCTCTTCACAAAACACCACAATCCATCAATATTCTCAATTACTACTTTCAAGTAAGCTAGTATTGATAATGAACAAAATGAAGTATAACCAAAAATATATATATATTATTTTGTCTTTAGGCATAACACTACTAGTATCTTGAATCAACTCCTAGACCCATCAATTTAAACATACAAGTGTTATTTCATACTATGACTATCCCAATACTAGTCATATAAGGGCTTTTTCGTATGACAAAATACTAGAACACAAAATTATTCCCAACATGATAACTTGCGTTTTAAAGAAACTAGTAGAAAACCCTACCTCAAATATGAGCACAACAAGAGAGATGAGTGAGATGATGATGGTGGAGGGCACCACAACTTAGAAGCGCCACCTTTAAGCTCTAAGCCCTAAAAATGAAGATCCCCCAATTTCCTTGATGTAGACAGAATACCCAATTAAAGTGAAGGATGGAAGGATATTTGGGATTTTGGGTTGGTTGTGAGAGAGAGAGACGCTGGAAGAAAAAGACAAAAGGGAATCAGCCCCTCTGATCCAATTTTGGATTTAAAGAGTAGAAATCACACTCTCCCCCCTAAGTGTCTAATTATTATACTACCTACAAGCATAATACAAGTCCTTACACAAACAACCCCACTAATCCGAACATTGTCAAGTAAATGTCTATGCATATGTATGTGTATAAATACTAAAAAAAATGTGACTAATAAGACAATTAATCATAAGTACCTGTAATCCCATTATGAAATAATTCAATAGTAAAAAAAAAATGAACACGGTCTCTACACAGACACACCTCAACCTTAAATCTACTGAACCATAATTATAAACCAAATTCTCTGTGTGTGTGTGTGTGTGTGTGTGTGTGTGTAACATCCCACATCAGGGAGTAAAGGAAAATTTATGTGGTTTATAAAGAAAGGCCGATCAGCTACTCTTAACTTGAGGTTAACCTTTTGACCCACGTGGTTAGGCTACGAGTTAGCAAGTCAGCTGTGGTGGGTCGTTACACACTTTCTCTCTCACCAACACACAAAACACCCCCACTGTCTCGGCTCCTCTCCACCAATATCCTCCATCATCGCGTCTCTCTCTCTCTCTCTCTCTCTCTCTCTCTCTCTCTCTCACACACACACACACACACACAAAAAAAAAACCCCACTGTCTCGGCCTATGGAGCACGGATACCGGTACGTGGTCTCTCTCTCTCTCTCTCTCTCTCTCTCTCTCTCTCTCTCTCTCTCTCTCTCTCTCACACACACACACACACACACAAAAAAAACCCCACTGTCTCGGCCTATGGAGCACGGATACCGGTACGTGGTACGGGATACGGCAATAACCCAAAAAAGCAGGGTACGGGTACGGCATTTTTATTTTTTTTTATTTTATATTTTTTATATTTTATATTTTGAGGAACTTCATTATTGGATGTAAAAGGTATATGTAAAAGAGAAACAAGACAGGGGGCTTCAGAGTAATAAACTAAAAGATGAGGTGTGAATCTGTAATTTGGCCATCTATTAAAACAAAAGAACACAGAAGATTAGCTTTTTAGGTCTGAATCTATTCAGATTCACTTTCCCAAACGCCGACTGCGGCGTTTGCTCCCTCTTCTTCCGGCGATAGATTCCTCCTCCGGCAACTGATTCCTCCTCCTCTGGCGACTCGGCGGCTGCTTCCCACCCTCCGGAAAGTTAGTTCCTCTCTCTTTGTGTGCAAATGTACCCCTCTCTCTCTCTCTCTCCCCCAAACGTACCCAAGGTGTACCCATGGCGTACCCAAAACATACGAACGTATCCGGTACGTTTTCGCCATACCCGGTACATATTTTGCCCTACCGGAGCCGTACTCGTACCCGGTACGCGTATGGCGACTTTTCCGGCGTACCGGTGCTTCATAGGTCTCGGCTCTCTCTCAAAACACCCCATTGTCTCGTCTCGGCTCCTCTCCTCCAATGTCCTCCATCGTCGCGTCTCTCTCTCTCTCTCTCTCTCTCTCTCTCTCTCTCTCTCTCTCTCTCTCTCTCTCTCTCTCTCTCTCACACACACACACACACACACACAAAACACCCCCACTGTCTCGGCTCGTCTCCACCAATACCCTCCATTCTCGCGTCTATGTTTTTAAACAATAACCTTGACCCATTAACCCAAAAAGAATATCGCCTCCTCTGTACATTCTGATTTCCTATATGAGACAAATAAATGGTCTCACTCATCTCCCCTTCACACGTTTCCCTCTCAGTTCCTGTGCCCTCTCTCCACCTTATCTCCTATTGCATCACAGTATGGCTTTATGCAAATTAACCAGACTAATTCATTTGAACCCACAACAATATCACAGTCAAACGCAAGTGCCCATAAATGAATGGCATTACCTGAACTCAAATGTCTACAACCGACAGCCACTTGGTAATTCAACACCAAAATTAATCTCACATCCTCCAAAAATTGTTTGATTTTTTTTTTTCATATAATACTAAATCAATTTACACCACTATCGATTAAAACAAAGAACAGAGTGCCACAAACCAGCTTTGAAAACTCCCAGGAATTGTGTTTCTGAAGAGCAATAATTACATATAGTAATTTGAGTATACACACACACACACATATAGAGCCGATCTATTGAGGGATCCCTCACCAACTGTTGGTGCGAACCTCATAGATCCCGATCGAATTTCGACGATCCTATATGCAGTTTTATGAAAAACTGTTCGGATCAAGCCCTTCCCAGTCTTTTTTTTTGCTGATTCCTAAAGAAGACCCTTAAAAACACGTTTTAAACACATTGAACAGTTTGGAATTTGGATCATCGAAATTCGACTCAAATCTATGAGGTCCGCACCAAAACCCAATGAGGGATCCCTCAATGGATCATTTGTGTGTGTGTATATAGATAATGCAAAAGCCCCAGCTTTAATATGTGTGTATGTGTACATGGTGGACGGTAGTGAACAACCAAACTAGGAGAGCAACTTAGTCTCGCCACGTGTCCCACCATCAGATCCCAAACCCAACCGTCCAATACACCTCTGGAGAAAATTTTAAATCATCCATATCAAGAAGGCGGAAATGCTACTACATTCTCACATACTCTCCTCTATTTTCCCACTCTTTCCTAATTCTCTTTCCCTTCACTTTTTCAGCCTGCTGACACATCTTAGTTATTTCCTTTCCTTTCCCCCATGCAATTGTTCTCTCTCCGTATCCCTCGTTTGAAACTGGAATGTCCTCTCTGTTCTCTTCAAAAAAAGATTTCTTAATATCTACATTACTTAACAAGATATACTCAAACTTATCTTAAATATCCTCGAAGACTTAGGCGCAAAGGGATTGATCCAGGAATATCCATACACTCGTCTATATAAATAGTTTCGAAGATTTTATTTTCAAACCAATGCCCTCGTTAAATATTTTATTCCACAACATTAGGAAACATATCATCTACAAAAAGTTATTTCTTCAGATTTGATATGAAACTGTAGAAACAATAGGTCCTGTAAGTGTAAAGATCTAAAGCATGCAAAAGAGCTACCCATGGATGAGGAACTTTGAACTGTAAACAATGGGAAAGTTAAAACTTCAGAAAAAAGAGAATGATTCTCAAGTAGCGATATAATACAAATTTCTTTAACTACACTTGTATTACCTTCGCGTCAATCATTATAATACAAATACCACGCTCATCTTTACCCCGACGACCTGCTCTTCCACTCATCTGCATGAAATCAGACAACAAAATTAACAAGTGAGAAAATATAAAATACAAACCAATGCAAAGTAGGCTCCGTGGTATGACATGATATTCACTCACCTGGATATACTCACCGGATCCAATGTAACGGTGACTATCTCCATCCCATTTCTGAAAACTGGTAAATACAACAGTTTTTGCAGGCATGTTTAGACCCATAGCAAACTGCCAAATATTAAAACCAAACATAATGTTATTGCAGTCTATTATTCAATGAGAAATTACTGGTTGTCAGAAATTTTAAATTTTGATGCTTTAAGAAAACAAGCTGGTTGTCAGAAATCATCTTACTGTCTCAGTGGCAAAAAGTGCTTTAACAAGGCCTTCTTGAAAGAGAAGTTCCACCAGTTCCTTTATAATTGGGAGAAGCCCAGAATGATGAACAGCAATGCCTCGTTGAAGCAGTGGCAACATCAACTCGATAGCAGGTAAGTTTCTATCCTCCTCATTCAAGCAGAGTATTGCATTTTGGAAAACCTGCTCCACAACATCCTTCTCCTCTTGGGTATTAAAGTCAAGTTTGGCCATGGACATGGCATGGTGCTCACACTCTCTTCTGCTAAAGCTGAAAATTATGACTGGTTCAAATTTCCTTTCCATAATCATCTGAAATGTGAAGGAATATTTGGCGTAAGCAATAACAACAAATAAATGGTAAAGAACGCCAAACCTAGAAACAAAGCAAAGGAAGATAAAAATAAAAATAAAAAATCAAAGATCACCGGCCTGCCTTAACTAGAACTTCAAGAGAATGGCAATTCATTTCATAACATATTGCACACCTTGACTCTGTTCAAAAAAAAATATATTATTGCACACCTTGACAATTTTGTATATGTCAGAACCACCTGAGGCAGTCCCGCCTCTCGCAATTCTGCCACTTGTTTTGGCATTAGTACCCTTGTTACCATCGCCCTGCTTCGCCAAAGAGTCCTGTACTTTCATGAAATTGTCTTCCCTAAACTGATCATTTTCATCCACAACAAGATACAATCCTGAACCACCCATAGGGAACGCGTAGTGCTGCAGAGGTGTCGGTCGGAAATCGGTGTAGACCACATGACACGGCTGTTTATGCAAATTACATATCCATTCGGCAAACTCAGTAGCATTGGACATTGTTGCCGAAAGGAATACCATTTTAATGGCTGGAGGCAAGAATATTATACTCTCTTCCCATACAACCCCTCTTTCTCGATCCCTCATGTAGTGAATTTCATCAAATATAACCCAAGCAACTTCCTTTAAAACCTCGGAACCCCTGTAAAGCATTCCCCTGAGGATCTCAGTGGTCATGATCAAACAACTGGCATTTGGCGAGAGAGTGACATCGCCAGTCATCAACCCAACATCAGAGAACTCCTGGCTTAGCTCTCTGTATTTCTGGTTGCTCAAAGCTTTCAACGGGGAAGTATATATAACCCTTTGTTTCTGTCTAAATCCCATAGCAATTGCATACTCAGCAACAGCAGTTTTCCCAGCTGAAGTATGGGCGGAAACCAGAACAGACTCGTTTCGCTCTAAGCATGCGACTGAAACTTGCTGAAAAGGGTCGAGATTAAAGGGGTAGGTTTTAGCCATGTTTCCATTATAAACAGGATTTGACAAGGTTCCGTGAATGGCCTCGTCTTTTGTGGGAGTGTATCCGCTCGGAACAGCAACTTCGTGCACACATGTTCGTGTGGAACTACTAGTACGCCGTTTCGATGCAGATTCTTGCTTTGGAACTCCTACTTCCGTATCGTTTTCGGGTACCTTACGTTTCCCAAGAGTTGCCGAATCCTCCTCCTCCATTCACTAGGGGTTTCAGAGCCTCTAATCTAATCTACTGAGGAAGAAAAATACAGTATATGACTTCAGATTCTTACTTACTTTGTATAAAAGCTTAAGGTGACAGTGTCAAATGCGAAATGCAATCTGAAAGGACTCGAACTGCAAAACCCTCAATTACACCAACAATGTTACCAATTCCTGAACTCGAAAGTGCCCTTTTGCCGCTACTATTAGGGTTTATGAGCTACTAAAGTACTACGATGTAAACCGAAACCTCTGTATGGATGCTAACCTTTAATGGCGCAACGCAAATCCTGCCTGCTCTGAAACGCATGATTTGAATGAAAACCACAAAAAACCTAATTGCCAGAAATTATTAGTGTCGAGTATCTAATTCATCCATGGGCCTCGTTTACTACTGCACTTGGACCAAAGAATGGGCTTCTCAGCTGGGGCTTGACAAAAAAACGTGCATGGGCCTATTTATACAATTGAAACTGTTTTGATGGTAGGCGATTCGGGTTAAGTTTGTTTTTTGGTTTTTTTTTTGTTTTTGGCTAGTTTTTGCCTTTTTGGTGGTATTGGTACAAAACAAATAATTCTAATTCTAGACTGGAAGTGGAATTCAGGTGTGTGGGTAATTCGAAGTACTTAATTCCAATTAATTATTAAACGACCTTAATGCATCAAAAAAATGAAAGCTCAAAGTTCAAATTGTTTGTTCCCATCTATTCTATCTAATATTCTATCTAATATATAAAGGGAGAACAACACTTTGGTGTGAACAAAATATTAGGGGTGGCCCTGTTTTTAGCTAGATTTTTTAGAGAGACAGAGGTCAAGTCCTGACTTTGATTTTTTTTTTTTTGTCCCGACATACTTGGGGAGAACTAATTATCGAGAGAAAGGGAAGCATACCCTTATCGGATACAATAAAAACCAATAAGAATTTTGCTTTTAAAAATGTAGGGATAAGTTTTTTTTTTTTTAAATCGGATTATGTTAACGATGACTTTTTTCTTTGACTTGTAGGTTTTTTTTATGACTTAATTGGCAACCAAACTTGGGGTCAGGCTTGGGCAACACAAATATCAGGGCCGGTCCTACTGGTGGTTGCAGCTCTGTGTGATGTAGAGGTTTGGGGTGTTTGGATCTAGATGTGGCAATTGTGGAGGCAAACGATGGGTTCTGGCGGATGAGGGTGTTTTCAGTTAGGTCATTGATTGATAAAAGTGACCCCGTGGTCTTCACCGAAGGCGGATAGGCTGCATTGAGGATGTGGTGTTTGGTTGCTCTTAGGTCTTAATGGGGTTGGTGCTGGGCTTTTGGTAATCTGCTCGGTGTTGGTTTTGTTGTTTAGGGTTGTGGCAGTGGCATGACGAAATCTCTCCCTACTCATTGATGGTGGTGGGTTGTCGTGGTGGCATGACATAGTTTACTACCATCTGAAGATGGCATGGCTGTGAGATGGCTGGTGTAAAAGGATTTTGTCTTTTTTATTTTTTTATTTAACATTTGGTTGGATTCCCTTCCTTTTTTTCTGACTCAATATGTCGATTGTTGAGTTTCTCTATATATTAAATAATTTTGCCATTCTTTTATATAAAAAAAGGTATGTAGTGCAACATCATTCAAATTATTATTACACATAGGTAGGAGGAGATTTATGCAGAAAGGCAGCAAATGCACCTCTCTCTCTCTCTCTCTCTCGGGAAAAAAAACCTAGCCGTATCTCTTCCTTTCCCCCCTCGCTTTGAGGCGGCGGGAGGGAATGGCTTTATCGTTGATGGATTTGTTCGATTTCAATAACTTTTCCTTTTTGTTGAGGGTTTTCTCTTTTGATATCAGATATGAGAGTTTTTTTGTGTGTGTTTTGTCCCCTCTTTTCTATTCTATTGGCTTCCCTTCATCGCCAACCCCTCCTCCATGGTCGCCAAAGCATGATCGCCGATGGATTAACGTTCATGGTTTTGGTTTTGGTTTTAGTTAGCATCTCGACGTCAAGGTTTTATGGTGAAGTGTTTATTTTTAGCTGGAAAAGGTTTGTCTGGTTTATGGTATAGCCAGTGGGCTGAGACCACTGAGTCCCTACAGCCATGGTTGCTTGCTTCCTTTTGAGAGACAAGTTTTTTTGCATGATGTATTTTGATTATGATTAATAATACAATCTGTTATCATTTTGAAAAAAAAAAAGAAAAAGAAAAAGGGGGCGTGCACTTATCCGTTTGTGTTAACCGACTTTACATGAAAATTTAAGGGCTAAGGGGTTCACTTTTGAAGTTAAAGGGGTGTTTTTAAAAAAGAAAACACTAGACACTAACTCATGTACTAACTGTATACGTGACAATCTTTTAGTGAATGATTGTCATATGTACTTTTAGGGCCCGATTGGCTAAGGGGTTAGGAAGGGGGTATAACTTATACCCCCAAGTTTTATCCCAGTCCCACCACTTAGTGCATGGTTTGGAAATTGTTTTGGGACTCCCAGATTAATACCCCTCAATGCCCCTGAAGCTAACCCCGCGCGGGAAAATTACCCCACTCCCCTCCCTTGTCCCTCTTACCCCTTGCCCCTCCCTCTGTTGACTGTGTTTAAAAAGAAAACTGAACTTCATTTAAATGTTTTACGAGTCCTTGCAATTTCCTTTTGATAAAAAAACAAATTACTTTCACGCATAAAAAATTATTTTTTGCACCAAATTAAACTAATAATCGAGATCTTTAATTCGATACAAAAAAGTTTAAATTTTTTTATACTTTAGAATTTGACATTGTTGGCTTGCTTTGCAATATCCTTCGGATAAAAAAGTAAAGTACTTGCACATTAATTTTTTTATTTTTTGCACCAAATTAAACTACTAATTGAGATCTTCAATTCGATACAAAAAAATTTAATTTTTTTTTATACTTTAAAATTTGACATTGTTGGGATATAGCATAAAATTTACTAATTAGTTATTATAATTAAAAAAACCATAATTAGAAAAAAAATAGCAAAAAATTAGGTGGCACGCAGCATTGTTAAAATAAATAATTAAATCTTTTAATTTTAGATATAATTAATAAAAGAAATTATTATATCATATTTATTGAAAAGTATAATTAATTGAATTAGTCTTGTATCGTCATATCTAATATGACTCATGCACAAGGGCAACTAAGTCATTTGTCAGGTTTTTACATCACCCAACTTTTTCCCCTTTCTCACAAATTCATCAAAACCACGTATTATTTAATTCTTCCTCCATAAATGTTACATCAATGTGAATCCACCCTTACTATCTTATCATTTTACTATTTAATTCCACCAAAACTTATGCCGCATCCAATTAGGTCTTTAGTATAAAAATTGTTTAAATTGGTGTAAATATTAAAATCGTTTACTCGGAAAAAAATAAAAGAAGAAAAAAAATCTTTCTTCCAAAGACATCCTCTCGTTGCCCTCCCTCCAAGAAACACTACCGTTATCTGTATCAATTCCCAAATCTCTCACAGCAGCTATATGGATCCAAGCATGGCGGACCTGAACTCGCCTCATTCGATGGGAACCACCATTATTGGCATCACTTACAATGGTGGTGTCGTCCTCGGCGCTGATTCTCGCACCAGCACTGGTATAACTGAAATATCTCCCCGTGTTATCTCCCCCTCTCCGATCTATATTATACCAATTTGTTCTTAATAATTGCGCTTGTTTTTTTATTTTTGTTGTAGGTATGTATGTGGCGAATAGGGCATCGGATAAGATCACACAGCTCACTGATAATGTTTACCTCTGTCGCTCTGGATCGGTACAACGTCACCCCTCTCTATACATGTGTGTGTGTGTGTGTGTGTGTGTGTGTGTATCTATAGACATGTTTGTCAGTGTCTTATAATGAGAGTGGAGTTCATGAGTGTGTGTGTGTTCAATTCGTTTTCAGTCTTTCCAACTGTGTATCAACTGCGATTCTCTTTCCAGCTGTCTCCTACGATATCACGTCTCAATGGTTCGGCTCACAGCCATCTCCTACTACCTACTATATATTTTTGTTTAATTGGATGTTTGAGACAACAGAAAGAAACCGGAATCTTGAAGACCTAGGAATTTAAAGACTAACTAATAAGCAGAGGATTTTGGAAAAATTTGTTCAACATCAATTTATTTTTATTTTTTTCGTCTTTTTTTTTTGGTTATTTATAAATTGCGCCTTCTTCTCAGGCTGCTGATTCACAAGTTGTTTCAGATTATGTGCGCTATCATCTCCATCAACATACGTAAGTAGTGAACACTAGTTGTTGGTTTATCCTCCCTACTTTGCACATGTTCTATAATTTGTATGGTTTTATGATATACTGTTTTATAACTTCACGTTGTCGAAACTTGTAAATCTGATATGATTCCATGCGGTTCTGTACTGAATTGTTATGTCTTTGATGCATAGTTAAGCACATGCACGCTCAGTGGCGGATGCAGGATTGCAAATTTTACCTAATTTGTGGGGACCACTCTTCTATAAATTTACAAAACAATCTAAAAGTATACTAAAAATAGGAAGAAAATTGGGGCGAGTGCAGGGGCCAAACACCCCCCTTGCACCCCCCCTTGTCCGCCCTTGTGCACACTCCTCACAAGATTAGTGCATGGTTATTGGTAAGACATACCCATTATTATGGTCCCTTTTTAATGTAGTTTATCTTCTAAAAAATGGCACTGAATACCAAATATTGGTGATTTTGGTAGCACTGGCACTCACTTCAGGTGATTTTAGGGAGAAAATATGGATAGATGTCATACAGATCCTTAGGAAACAAAATTGTTCCAAGTTTGAACTTTGATGGCAGTGACAAGATGCCACGAGATGGCTACTTTGTTTAGCTATGCATGATATTGTTGCAAGTTCTTTGTTTTACTTTTTCCAGACATCACTATTGGGAATTTGGGATTACTCTGCTGTACTTGATCGAATGTCATGTATTTTACTTGTACTTCACTATGAATCATGCAACCTTCCCGCCTTTTTGAGTTCTTCAAGATCTTCCCTTAATTTTCAAATACCTTTCGCCATTGATTCTCAAATGTTAGGCATATATGAATTTGACTGTTTGTCTTTGCAGTTTAGATTCACCTGCAAACTTTTAAGATTTCATTGCTGTTTCTACAGCAGGTGCTACTTTTCCTCTACTATTTTATACTTCTTTCTGTTAAACTTCTTTTGGTCAAACCACACTCCTTTGTACAGGATAAGCCTTGGGCATCCCGCTTCAGTGAAGGTTGCTGCAAATATTGTCAGGCAAATATCATACAATAACAAGGTTTGTGCGCAATGTATTTTTTCTATAGCTCCATTTATGAACTTTTATGTAAGTTGGAGTTGGCAGCAGCGTGCAGAAAATTTGTTAAATCTTCTATATGTGTCCGAGTAGTTTCTGCATTTTAAGTTACTTGTGATATGTTTATACTTGACAGAACATGCTACAAACAGGCATGATTGTTGGAGGATGGGACTAGTATGAAGGAGGTAAAATATATGGGGTGCCTCTTGGAGGAACTATTATAGAGCAGCCTTTTGCAATTGGAGGTGAATTCTTGGGATCTAAAATTATTCTCCGACTTCTATTGTTGTGGTCTAATCATTCATTTTGTCGGGTTGCTGCACTTTCCTTGTTCTGGTGTGCATTATCAACAGTCTATCCCCTCCAGTAATCTCCTTTATTTATGAATTGTGTTGTATATGCTTACCACCTACTGAATTTTCATGGAGACAGGAAAACATTTTTCAGTGTTTCCTTAAATTTCTTGAGGTGAGGGCGCCGGGCGAAATTTACCTTGATATGGGAGTGTGTTCAAATTATTTTTTTAATGAGTACTAGTTTAGCGTTATGTGTAGTTTTCTTGCGATCTTTGTACATCTTAATATACAGTCTGGGAAAGAGAGGATCTAGGTTGGATGAGAGAGATAGCTAGATCCCCTGGACATAGTATTTCCCATGATATGATATTATTTCTGCAATGCTTGGACTATAATCTGGTTAGTTTCGTGTTCATAATCTTCTTTAGTTGAGAGCCTACCTGTTCAAATACATACCCATAAATCCTTCCCAAAGATATTGATTACTCAATTGTCTCCACCACTAATTATTCTTACTCTTACCCCATATAAATATAATTTAGTAGCTAAATCTTATCAATTCAGGACAAAATCTACAATCTGGGAGCAGAGTAGCTATAAATTTACAGCTTGAAGTGGAGAGTTGTGTTTTTGTATGCAAAAGTTAACTTCCCGGAAGAAGTAACAGTTCAATCTCTGCCAATGTTGTAACCTTAGACTCGGAATAGTAAGATTTGATTCTGGATGACAAAGAGAAAGGAGTAAAATAACATGATAAAATCACCGTAGGCAAAAAGAATTCTCTCTCTCTCTCTCTCTGAGGACATATAGAAAGAAGTTATTGAGATGGAAGAAGGTGATTTTTGGCAGTGTCCTGCTGGTATTTCTCCGTTGTTGAAAATTGTATTCCCATGAATGGTGGTTGGCCTTTATGGCTCCTCTCCACCCTCCTTTTTTTCAGAGTGGTGAAGGTTGGTACGAGACACATTTTTCACAGTCTTCTGGTGGACTAGAAGGTATCCCATGCCAAGTGGAATGAGCTATAATTGTTCACCTAGAAACAATTTGAGGACCCACAGTGGATACTATTGTTTTTCCTTTTAGCAACAATCAAGAGTGGGATTGGAAAGGGAGACGGTACTCATATTCTTTAAATCTGCATTCTTTCACCATCCAATATGTCCATAATCAAGATGGCGTTCTTTGATTTGTTATCCTTGTGTTTTGTTAGACAGTTTGATGGTTTGACCTCAGAGAATTACATGTTAGTGTTGTCAATTTTTTATTTTGATTCTTTTTGTCAGGATGCAATGTTAAGCTTTTTATTTATCCATCAGCTTTAAGAAGCATGCCAATAGGTCCAATTCAAACAAACAATTAGAATACACACTAGAATGATTTTTTTATATGTGCTCCATACATATGGTATATGAATTCTTACCTCATGAAATATTTAAATTTGGAAAAGAAGCATTAACCAAAATTTCCTCAAAACAAATTGTGAATTTAAAGCTGTAGGGTTCACTAAATTAAAAAGCCTCAGGGACAGATTGAGAGTTTATATCAGGGACAGATTGAGAGTTTATATCCTAATTATTTATTCTTCAGTTTTTATTTGTGGCCTCCAGATTTATTTTGTGCAAACTTCTGCCAAGATCTGTACGTATTTTTTGTCTAAGGAATTTATTCTAATTACACCAATTGGTGTGAACCAAATTTTAAAGTTTTGTCATAAAAGTTATTTTCAATATTACCCCAATCAAAAATAAAATTTAAAAACTAGTTTTACTATAATATGAATTAACTATTAGGGCAAAGCACACCCATGTATTTACACATGCACACACGGAGTGTGTGCCCAACCTCTAGTAGAAAGAATGTCTCCAGGTACCTGAAGTGTGTGCTTCTTTGCCTTGCAAGACTTGGTGCAATAATTTTGACAGATTGGTACTGACCAAAGATCTTGTTGATGTTGGGTTTTGCATCTAGGATCTGGCTCTAGTTATTTGTATGGTTTCTTCGATCAAGCATGGAAGGAAGCGATGACCAAAGATGAGGCTGAGGTTTGTTGTCATATTTCTCTTTCCAACCTGAGTAGCTTGGCTTTGCAGGAGTTTTAGGTTATCACCATGAGAAAGAGTTTTGGATTCCATAACTTTACATACTTTACACTCTAGAGTGCAACATGTGCCTATCACCATGAGAAAGAGTTTTTCCTATATCTATATATATATATATGGGTTTTGTTCTAATCCGGACTTTTTATTTCCGGACCTCATGATCCAAACATTTTTTTGACGATCCGATCCGTCCAATGTGTTCAGAAGGTGTTTTCAAGGGTCCACGCGGGAAATCTTAAAAAAAAAATACCGGGAAGGGCATGATCCAAGCAGTTTTCGCAAAAAATATATATTTACATTTTTTACGAAAACTGCTTGGATCAAGCCCTTTTCGGTATTTTTTTGAAGATTTCCGTGGACCCTTGAAAACACCTTCAACACATTGACGATCGATTTTCCAAAAATAATTTGCAATACAAAAAAAGTCCATGTTTTTCTTATTTCCGGGAGGTGTGGATGTGAACCGTGGGCTATATATATATATATACGGAAAACTTCTTATCCACACTCCCGGAAATAAGGAAAAAATGGGTTTTTTTTTTGTGTTGCAAATTATTTTTGGAAAATCCGATCCGTCCAATGTGTTCAGAAGGTGTTTTCAAGGGTTCACGCGGAAAATCTTCAAAAAAAATACCGGGAAGGGCTTGATCCAAGCAGTTTTCGCACAAAAACCCTTGAAAACACCTTCTGAACACATTGGACGGATCGGATCGTCAAAAAAATGCTTGGATCATGAGGTCCGGAAATGAAAAGTTCGGACAGGAACTGGAACATATATATATATATATATATATATACGCATCTAAGGAATAACATCGGGATCTACCGCATTTTAAGGGTTTGGATAGTAAGTTTTTCCTATATATATACACAAATTATCCAATCAAGGATCCCGGATGGGAGGTTTTTTGGTGTTTTGATGCTTTTAAAAATTGTTTTTGGGAAATCCGAGCCGTCCAATATTTCCCGCTTGGACCTTGGAAAACACCTTTTGAACACATTGGACGGTTCGGACCGTCAAAAAAATATCGGGAAGGTGGAGTCCCGGATCCGGGACTCCCGGATTAGATAGTTACTGATATATATATATATACAAGAAGTTTCCTATGATGGCTCCCTCACAAAAAAAAGTGCGGGAAAACAGTTGTTAGCCGTTGGATCGCGTGAAGGGCATAGGATCCAACAGCCCACAACTGTTTTCCCGCACTTTTTTTGTGAGGGAGCCCTCATAGGATATGTTCTGTATATATACATATATATATATATATATATATATATATATATACAATTCGGATCCAGTCCGGCCGGCCGGATTTTGTTAAAATCCGAACTTTTCGTTTAGGCCGTTGGATGAGATCCAACGGCTGGTAAAAGAAGGGGTCACGCGCGTCTTAAAAAAGGGGTCAGGGGGTCAGGTCAACGCGGGTCAAAACACCACTTTCCCCTTTCTTCTCTCATTTCACGCGTTCAGAAAAACAAGAGAGAGAGAGAGTGGCGATTTGGCGATTTGCGAAGAAGACCAGAACGAACAGCGAATCGGAGTTAGGGTTTTCATTGAATTAGAACCTTGTTCCCACACTCCAAAGCTGAGTCCAGAAATAGAAAATGGATTCTCAAGTCACTGTTGTACATTTCCAGAAACAAAAACAGAAACTTAATAAACTACAGTGTTTACTCCAAACACAAACTGAAATAGAAACCACAAAGTAAAATCCAGAGAGTAATTCCAGAGAGAAATTCCAGGCCGTACTTTGTAATAGTTTGAACAATTCCAGAGAGTAATTCTAGTGACGTAAACCAATCATTCCAATTTCAGTTAGAGTCCTAAATATCTATGAACCTGAGGCATCGTTACTCTTTTAAGGCTTTTACTAGAAAAAAAAATTAACATAACAGACAAACATAAGTAACTACACATACTATGAAGTTGAAATTTAGGTACCTATAACAATGTGTCCATCGAAATCTAGTTAGTTGCCTACAAATAGAGTATCCATATTAACTAGAACCTTGTTCCCACACTCCAAAGCAACAAGAATTTGCAGCAAGCAACTATGTTCTTTTGTTGTGCGTGTGATCTCAAAAACCAACAAAATTTGCAGCGACAAGATACTAAATCAAGAATAAACTCAAATTTACACTTGACAGTGGAGTATGGATTTGGCTTTGGTAGAGCTCGTATAGGTACATTACACACAATATTACAAATAGAATAAAACACACATTTTTTAGCAACAAAAACCTTAAAATGCTTAAACAAATCTGAACCAAATCAAGAGAATATGCAGGAACTGTAACCCTAGAAGAGAGAGAGAGAGAGAGAGAGAGAGAGAGAGAGAGAGAGAGAGAGAGAGAAAACCTTATTGTGTAGACTGGATTAGGTCGTCGTCGAGTGTTTGGAGAAAAACCCTAACTCCAAGAACCGTAACTCCAAGAACCGTGTTAGATGGTTTGGAGAAAACCCGTGTTAGACTGGATATAGCTTCTTCTTCAACAGATATTGCTTCGATTTGCTTCAATGAAAACCCTAACTCCGATTCGCTGTTCGTTCTGGTCTTCTTCGCAAATCGCCAAATCGCCACTCTCTCTCTCTCTTGTTTTTCTGAACGCGTGAAATGAGAGAAGAAAGGGGAAAGTGGTGTTTTGACCCGCGTTGACCTGACCCCCTGACCCCTTTTTTAAGACGCGCGTGACCCCTTCTTTTACCAGCCGTTGGATCTCATCCAACGGCCTAAACGAAAAGTTCGGATTTTAACAAAATCCGGCCGGCCGGACTGGATCCGAATTGTATATATATATAGTACACTTCCAGTCAGGGAGCCCGGATTTAAAAAAAATCCGGACCTCCACTTTCCCGATCGAATTTCGATGATCCGAACCGAAGTTTTGTGAAAAACGGCTCGGATCAAGCCCTTGCCGGTATTTTTTTTTTGATGATTTCTCACGGGGACCCTTGAAAACACCTTTTAAACACATTGGACGGTTCGGATCATCGAAATTCGATCGGGAAAGTGGAGGTCCGGATTTTTTTAAAATCCGGGAGAGTGGACTGGAAGTGTGGTGTATATATATATATATATATATACACACGCATCTAAGGAATACATGTATATTTTGTGCACTTGACACAGGAGATAACTCCTCGTCTAGCACTTCATGGACGCAGGAAATATTACTTCACAGCATTGTCTTATAAATACGCATCTAAGCCGAGCCTCTTGATTCTCTTTTTCTCAATGTGGGACTCAAGGAGTGAAGGGTAGTGGATGCCTAAAAGGTCCAATGATGTTGTTCCGTGCTTGTTTCTTTTAGTCCAACATTGGAAAACCAATAAAAGGCACAACCATTGTACCCTATATAAATAAAGAACTCAGCTCACAGCTGTGGCCTATAAGTGCTCTGTGATTCTAGCTGAGCTTGAGCTTGGGAAAAAATGTTCGATCCAAGCTCAAGCCCACTAACTTTAGACCGAGCCGGGCCCGAGCTGCCTAAAGTTCGGCTCGACTCTGCTCAGTTACAGCCCTACCTGGCCTTAATTCATTGCTTTTCCTACTCTGATTTTTTGAACTTCATTCTTGTGTTTTTTGGTTGGCACTGCCTTTGCACTCATATTTCTATTACCTAATATCAGCGATCTAATTGTCCTATTATTCTCACCCAATTTTTTTGCTCAATAGATTCTTAGTGACTTCACCTATTTGATAATTCCCTTTGGCATTTACTTAGTTGTAATGTTGTCTCGGTCTTTGGAATATGATGCATGACCTGTTGGACGTCCAGGACTTTGGGGGTGACAAACCAAACCATATATATTGTGGAACCAAAAAGAAAATCTGTAGCGACCATGGAAGCCAAAAATTATGCATCCAAAACATATAATTTGGAATTGAAGTTGTGGAGACCTGGGTGTAAGATTCATGTACCATGTGTATGCATGGCTGAAACAATTTTTTTTTATCTCGGTTTTTTTGTTTATCCTAATTTTACTAAACATTAACTAAACTTTAACGTAGGTATTGTTCTTGCTAGATAATACAACATTTTTTTATCCGTAGTTCGTTGAATGATTCATTTAATCCAGGAGTTTCTGAACAATTCCATTCTCTAACTGCAGAAATTAGTTGTGAAGGCAGTATCTCTTGCCATTGCGCGTGATGGTGCTAGCGGTGGTGTTGTTCGGACCGTCATTGTGAGTTTTATATGTTGTTTCCTTTAGACCTTACATCTTTTTGTTTGTCTTGTCCTGATAAAATGGAACTGACCCTGAGCTCTAGGTGGGGTTGAGGTTCAGTGGCAATTTGATTTAGAATTGCAATCCTATGTGCTTGCGACCTTTGCTTGCGTTGTAAATAGGACGCCCAAAGCGTAGGGCTAAGTGTCGCGTAGCATGATAACCGGTAAGACCGGATCGAAGAGACCAAATGCGCCGTGCATGATGGTTGACTTGCGAATGAATTTTTTAGCGTTAAAGCGCCAAACTGAATTTGTGGTTTGGTTAGTGGAATTCTCTCGACTTCGAGAACGACTCGGAAGGTTAAAAAGACTAATAAAACTAAGGCAGCGTCTAGGGGCTTTTAACGACCATGACTAGGGTTAATCCGTTCCTCTCTTGATTACCGGCTTGGGACATCATCAAATGCTCCTGAGCGGAAGATTTAGAGCCTAAAACCATTTTACTAGAAAAGGTGTTTAACAAAGATTAGGGATTTTCGATTCATTTGGCAAACGTTTAAATTGACGTCGCCCTAAGCTCCCACGTGCCAAGTAGTTAAACCCTTGGCTACGTGAGATCAAAGATATTAACAAATCCAAACTTTGGTACATAAAATGAAACCCTAGTTCTTTGATAAACAAGAAATACATGCTTTTTGATGAGATGAACGGATTCAACTCGAGTCATGGAGTGTTAATCAATCCATGACTAAGCCTATGTAAAATACTCACCAAGCATAGTAGAAAATATGACTAGAAATTTGAAGGAAATAAAGAACATTATAAATAAGCTTAGAAACTGATTTTTAATAAGGATCCTAAGTTTGCCTACAACATTAAACTTTGAGAGATTCACAAACAACAACTACTTACTTGATTTTTCAAAGAAAATAACTAGAAAAGCATGAAAAAGAAATAATTGATAAAAACGGAAATAAACTATTTGATAAAAACGGAAATAAACTATTTTTATATAGAGATCCGACGATTACAAGAACTATTGATAAACGGGAAAGTAAAATACAAGCTAAACTTACTTGAGTTTTGTAGAGAGAGAGAGAGCTTCTAAACTAAGCAACAATGGAGGAGAGAGGGGAGAGCAAAAGACTAAAAGTAGCTAAAACTAAAAAGTGAAGGAGAGAGAAGAAAGAGGGAGGAGGGAGAGATATATACAAAGTCCCATTCTCTCTCTTAAAATATCCTAAAAGTAACCCCAAAAAGTTAAACTTTCCATCAGTGGAAAGTCCAAAAAGGCACTTTAAAACGTCAAAAATTGGCTTGGTATCGATACCCCTATGAGCTGGTATCGATACAAATCTGTCTGATCTTCTGGGGGAAAAAGGTATCGATACCTCCCAACAGGGGTATCGATACCAATCTTTCTGTTCTTCTGGGAACAAAAGGTATCGATACCTCCCAACAGGGGTATCGATACCAATCTTTCTTTGGTTGGTTCTCAGGCCTTGGTCACTCCTTGGTCAAGTGCAATGCTTCTGGACTTCTTCCAAAGCACTTCTAATCATTACGCGGCCTTCGGGAGGGACGGTACTTGGTCTCGTGGACGCTTGAATACTCCCGGATTCCACCGGGAGTCTTGTGAGCTTTGGACATCCCGAGCCTTAGCCAAATCTTCATTTCTTGGCTCTTGAGGCTTGGTGGTAGGATGCCATGGGGCACTTGGCCCTCGGGTATTTGGGATGCTTCCCAATGCACTTCAAAACTCGCTTTATTCACATGTTTAACCTGAAATTAACAAAAACAACACTACGCGCAACATCAATCATGTAAGGCACTAAAACGCTCGTGTGTGTGTGAACAAAATGAGCTAGATAAGCCCGGATATCTACAATATTAGGGGCTTATCACTGTGACTAATGCTCTTTCTCATGGTAGACATTTTTTTGTCACGGTAACCCTTTATACCAGAGGAGCTTATTTGAATTCAATAACCTTATTGGGCTATACAAAATTTCCCCCAAAATATATATCTACGTATATATTCTATTATAGTGGGATGTTGCTTTGTTGTTAACTTGCTTTACCTTCTCCAATTTTCACAAGACCGATCTAGCCCTGAAGTATGACTGTACAAGGGTTAGGGGGTTGTTGAGTTTGGTTTAATGGGCGAGCATTGTCATTGTGCTTCTTGTGTTGCGTATAACTAATTTTCATAATCTTTCTTTCACCACTAATAAATAAAAATAAAAATCTTCATCCAGTAACCCCTCTAGCTAAACATGATAAGTTAATTCACTCGTCTACCCTGCCAGAGAATAGGAGAAGAAATTAATTGGGTGAAATGGGAAACTAAAGGAAGCCTTATTCCTCCATGTGTGTTTCCCCATGTCTTGGGCATGTTGCACGGTGAAAAAATATTGGAATTTGATGGAAATGCAAGATGCTGACTTGGATACGGGAACCTCCTAGGTGTGTCAGTGCTTCATAGTTGCAAGTATGCTTTAGTTGTTGACATTAAACATTATCGGGGCAATTTTCTTCTGCATTTTTGTTGGGGGATAGTTGTAGTTTAAATTGCCAGGATTTGCTGCCTTTTTCTCCCTTCATTTGCCTTGTTGTAGCTAAGTTCCGTACAACGATGGCTCTGTTTCCTCAGATAAACTCAGATGGGGTGACGAGGAACTTCTACCCAGGCGATTCTCTTCCATTGTGGCACGAGGAGCTGGAGCCACAGAATTCCCTGCTGGATTTACTGTCATCTGGTCCCGACCCAATGATTGCTTAAGTGAAATCACTGTCATACAGTAGCTGTTTCTTTTATTATTATTATTATTATTATTATGTGCAAGGTGCTGTTTGTTTGATTCGCCATTTATGCATAGATGGGATTGGATTGCAAATGTTGCTAAGACTTAGAACTGCATTTGTGGCATTTGGATGCAACGATTGGTAAAGGGATTGCATAGGCATATGGTAAATCGTACAAAATGTAGACTATCCAATAGTTGAGGGTGTGATTTTGTCATCTCATTACTCTTACTCCACGTTGAGACGATGATATTGAGATTGTAAATCCCCTCCTATCAATCTGGACGGTCATTTTCCTCGCGATCATCTTCGGAATAACTGGCGTAGTTATAACAGTTGAAGACCAATGAAGCAAGGCCTTAAAGGGAGTCATTACCTTCAGCAACCACCTGCCGTAAGAACGAAGAGAGGTTTTCCCTGCATTTGTTTGGGTTAATATAACATGTCCTGGGAATTGGGATAGTGTTATTACTTGACTTGGAGTATGATGGAAGGGGATGCTCAAACTTTTATTGAAAGTCTATTAGAGATGAAACTCATCAGAGTTGCCACACTGGTCCACCATGACTTATTTACAAAGACATTTTCGTTACCCGGCCCCCATCCTATCCTATGTGGTCTTTTGCCTTTATTGGTCTTTTGCCCTTTGTTCTTGGACACACTAATGCGGCTGCACGTGAAATGGCTGCTTAAGCTAGAATGGTTTCTCTGGCTCCTTGGAATCTGATCAACTTCCATTTTCAATTTGCCTAGTGATTGAGGTTGAGTCTGCTGATCATGTTTAGCTTTTTTTTTCTTTTCTTTCCCTTCCCCTTTCTCTTGTTTTGGCTTTGTAAAAAAACAAAAAAAATGTGGAATGATATAGGAGTAGTACTTAGTGGAAAACAGAGTACGACAGAATATCAGCCATGCCACTCAAGAGCAACTAAGAGCATGGCATTTACCCAAAAAACTAAGAGCATGGAAAATGTTGTCTCAAAGGTAGACTATAGATGCAGCATACTTTCTCCAAAATGCACTCTAATACATCTCTATTCTCGGAAATTAAAATTTCGAGAATTTGAGTGTTTAAATTTCAAGACCCATGAGACTTTTGGAGACTCAATTCTCAGAATCGGGAATTTATAAATTTTTACTTTACCCTTTCTTCTTTTGGCTTTAAATTTCAATACAATCATATTCTATGCGCTTTGTTTTATTTTTAAAAAAAAATTGGTAAAAACATATATTAGTATAACTTTTGTTAAATAAACCGGATACATCAGAAGATTTTTTCAATGAGACAAATATTGATTATGTTGAATTAAAATTTCAAGATCTAGAAATATATATATATATATATATATATATATACACACAAAAATAAAGAATGTGGATTGAAGTTGTGTGAATAATTTTATTTTCGAAACCTAATTCTTGAATTATAGAATACGTTGTATTGAGACTCCAAGATGAAGAATGTGTTGAAAATGAATTGGAGGCCTTCTTTGCGCTAGATTTATGGGATTTTTTGACAGTTTTTCAGTTGCTTTCTCTTAACTTTTACTAGATTTAGGTATAAATTTTATGTCACATTGTTTACCTTGAAGAAAATAATTAAAGAAATATAAAGATAAAGTTTAACATTGAAAAAGTTCAATGACGTAAATGACATTGAAAACATGTGACCTAAAGTTTTAACCAAATCTAATAAAAATTATTATAAAAGGAGTGTGTAAAAAGAGCATATCGTCCTTCGTTGACTCCTTCACGTGATGGCCATACCTTCTTTTTCTCCGCTATCTCCCTCTCTATCACACAAAAATGCGAGAACCACATTTTTGATTGAATAAAAGTCATAATTTTTTACTTTTCTGATTATTCTCGTCGAGAAGAACTAATAACTCACAAAAGCTAAAGGAAGGGAGATAACTTTTGGAGGGGTGAAAATTTATCCTCCTGCATTTTTTGCCCAACCAAATCATGTTAAATATGTCACGTCAAGCCTTATACCCTCTCCAAAAGTTATTTCCCTTCCTTTAACCCCATCCAATCGGGTCCTAAAGGGGAAATAAGGAGTATTGCATTTGGACCAAAGATTCGGTATAAGACCCGACCCGTCTGCCAAAGATGGATTAGTTTATCAGGGAAAAAAAGATGGATTACCATTGGCGTGGGTCCGTGGGATACTCTGTCCCATTATCCTGTCCCTATCTCTCTTATGTTGCCATGTGTCTTCATTCAATCTCAACCATTGAACCAAATTCTCTCTCTCTCACTCTTCTAGAAAATTTTGGGTGCTTGTAGGTATATACACGTGGTGCCCTAAATCACATCCGAGCCGTCCATTCACGTTTTCGACGGCTCGGATCTGCGGTGGCAGCGAAACCACTCCATCTCCGGCATCTTCACTTCGCCGCCGGCCAGCTGCTTTGTATTGGGATCGAAAAAAATAAAAATTCGAAGATGGAGACGAGGAAGGTCGGATGTGTGAAGTTGATTAATTGATCGGTGACGGGGCTTTTGGCAACGCACAACACATTGAGAAGAGGAAGATGATTCCGGAGCATGTGCAGCAGTGACTTCAGTCTTCTGTACAAGTTTTCCGCCGCCGACGACGTTGGGTTAGATAGAGTAATACAGATAAGAGTGTGAGAGTCTTTACCAAAGTAGGGGTGGGGATTGAATAAGACTCGTGGCAACATAAGAGAGATAGGAACAGAATAGTGGGACAGAAGATCCCACGCCATTACGTTTGCAACAGATGGTTACTGCTTTAGTGGGTATGGTAAGATTATCCTCCAATCTTTTTTTCCCTGGTTAAGATTTCCCTTGAAATTGAATCTCTTACGTTTCTTCTGCTTGTTCATGTGACATTTTCCTGCTATTGAAAGCATTACCTATTGCTTTGTTTGGCAGAGCTTTCGTCTCAGCTTTGGCAATAATTGGGGTTTCAAGCCTATCCGAAAGTCATCAAGGTTTCGTGTTTCTCAGGTTTATCTGCCAAAACCCGTTTTAGGTTTCGCTGTGTTGTATGGTGCAATTGAAGTTACATTGCCACATTCAAGTGAAGGAAAAAAATAGTATAGGCATAATGGCCATCTGTTAGTTCTTTTGTGCTTTTGCATTACCAAAAGTCAAGAAACGAAAGGGGTTTGATTTCGTATTTTTGAACTCTCTTCGTAGATTACTGCTGACATAAAACAAGGGGTTTTATCTCAAAATTCTTCAAGGGTATTGATTTTTGTACTCCCCTTTTTAGCATCTGCTGACATAAAACGTTTTCTTATTAAGTTCTCACTCTCTTTACTAATTACTGAGAATAACAAATTGCAGGAAAGAAGCATCATACAATTGGGGAATGAGCAAAATAAGAAAACGTTCAAAGGAAAAAGCAGTACTGTCGCAGAGGATATGAATGGCAATCCCAATTCTCAGAAAACCCAAGGAGATGAACTCCCTCCACTTGTTAGTGCATTAAAATCTTCAGCACAACAAAATGCTGCTAGTTTCCACTTCCCCGGGCATAACAGAGGACGGGCTGCACCATCATCTTTAAGTCAGCTTATCGGTGAAAGGCCATTTTTTCATGATTTACCTGAGCTTCCAGAACTTGACAACCTATTTTCTCCGGCAGGGCCCATTTTAGATGCACAAAAACAAGCAGCCAAACTGTTTGGAGCATCTGAGACATGGTTCCTTGTTGGGGGTACAACTTGTGGAATCCAAGCAGCAGTTATGGCTACATGTTCCCCAGGAGACTACCTTATTCTCCCACGGAATTCCCATATATCTGCCATCTCTGCTATGGTATTGTCGGGTGCATTACCCAAGTACATTATTCCTGAGTATGATTTTGATTGGGACATTGCTGGTGGGGTCACTCCATCCCAGGTAAGTATATAGTAAACGAAAACTTCATTCATGGTTTGATGGCAGTTATTTTATTCTTCTAATAGTAAAAGTAAATTTCAAACCAGGAAACGAACAATAGTAGTAATGCCATTAGGCCCATTACTTTTCTTGGCAATGCTTATGAACAAACGCGTGAAGTATATGTTTGCTATTATGGCAGGTAGACAAAGCAATCCAGGAATTGGAGAAGGAAGGTCGAAAACCCACTGCAGTTTTTGTGACCTCTCCAACTTACCATGGTATATGCAGCAATTTGAGTGAGATTTCACAGCTCTGTCACTTGCATAGAATTCCCTTAATTGTCGATGAGGCTCACGGGGCCCATCTAGGATTTCATCCCCGACTACCTTATCCAGCCCTCCATCAAGGGGCTGATATTGCTGTACAATCAACTCACAAAGTCTTGTGCTCTCTCACGCAGTCATCAATGTTACACATATCAGGAAATATTGTGGATAGAAATAGAATATGCAGATGCCTTCAAACTCTTCAAAGCACCAGCCCAAGTTACCTGCTCTTAGCATCTTTGGATGCTGCCAGGGCTCAACTAAGTGCAAACCCAGGAACAGTTTTCAATCAAGCAATGGAATTAGCAGTCGAAACAAAAAACAATATCAATGAAATTCCAGGTATTTTTGTCCTAGATTTCCCAAGATTCTCCAATTTTCCCGCCATTGATCCCTTGAGGGTTAGTATTGGTGTATGGTTGCTTGGACTATCTGGTTTTGAAGCCGATGAAATCTTATGTAGGGAATATGGGGTTGTTACTGAACTGACTGGAACCCGATCTATTACATTAGCTATTAACTTGGGAACATGTAAAGAGCATGTCCAAAGGCTCCTATCAGGCTTGAGAAAACTATCGGCAACTAATTTCTTACCAACAATTCATCGAGGAGAAAAAAGAGAGATGGAGTATGCTGTGCCCTTCAATAATGACGATATTAGTAGAAACATAAGGTTGAGTCCCCGAGAGGCCTTCTTTGCAAGGAAAAGAAAGGTGAGTATCAAAGAGAGCATTGGGGAAGTATGTGGGGAGCTTATATGCCCGTATCCCCCGGGTATACCGTTGATAATCCCTGGTGAGCTCATCACCGAAGCAGCATTGAATTATCTGCTGCAGCTGAGAAGATGCAAGGGTGCTGTTATTAGCGGAGCTGCAGATCCTCTTCTCTCTTCCATTGTCATTTGTAGTAGTGGTTAATTAATAAGACATTCTCTTTCTCTCTCTGGCAACAATGCTTTCTCGTATATGGATGGAATAGCAATGCATGGAGCATCTCAATTTCCACAGTGGAAGCAACATTTTTCCTCTAGAGAAGGGATCTTGATTAGTTAGTGCAAGGGTAGAAGTTTAGTGGATGCTTAATTGTGATGAATGTGACCCCTTGTTCCATTTGATAGTGAAATTCTTTTGAAGATGAGATACTAAAATTAATATAAGTATCTTGTCATACATACTCCAGTTTTATTATAGTACTGTAGTAGTTTGTATCGGAATTAATATACACATGACCTTTGCCATAGATTATTGTTTGTTTGTATTCTTCTTTGATCCCGTGTTGAAGCTCATCATTCTAATAATCAAAAGGCAGAATATTGCAAATTAATGTGTTTGTTGCAATGGTAATACATCAGATGATCAACCTAATTAAGGACCTGAGGGATTTATTAGTATCTCCTTGTTTCTCTTTCTTTTGGGAATTTGCAACCAGTGCACCCTAAAGTTGAAAAAAAAGCACAAACAGCAGAAATCAATTTCAATAATTGTTGAACATGGTGATGTCTGAAAATGGGTAGCATCAAACGCTAAAAACGATGGAATTGTTCTCATTTCAGATATATTAGATACATTGTTTGTCTCTTACAAAATTATCTTCATCTCTTTATACAAAAGGAAACCCTTTTTTCCAAAACACGAGGCTTCAATAAATTAAGTGTTGTTACATACCGAACCTCGGTTACCAAAAAGAAAAAAAGGGTTTGAGTCATGCAGTATTGCAGTACCATTCCTAGATTCAAAAGGCTCTTCCACCATGACCCTGCTGTGATCTTCATAAACAGAATTTCTTTTTTACAGCACCGCATGATAGCTTCAGATGTTGCAAAACTCCTTTTTCTTCTTTTTTGCTGGCCGATGTTGTATAGGTTCTTCAGGAGATGCTTCAATCAAATGAGTTGGAACACTTGGGCCAACACGCCGTTCATCTCTATTTTCATCTGGACCTGCCCATGCTAGGGGGTCAACTGCAGCAGGCAGTTATGATTATTATGAACATATTTTGTTACAACTACAAAAAGGAAGGTAGGTAAGTCTCACATGATTCAAAACCTATACCACCATTATATGGAGCGAACAGAGATTTACAACCTATTAATATATGTCAAGGTCCTCAATCAAAAAGTAATTTGTACTCTCTTCCTTGCTTTGCCCATAAAAGTAGAATTTGTTCAATATGAATGCCGCCAAAACTAAAAGAGGATGGACTTTCTGTTTTGTAACCCTATCGTTTGCATAGATGGCCTATGAAGATTGAAGGAAAACTATATTAATCAATGGAGCAAAAGTATCTCTGCTCATTTAGCTAATAAAACATCATACACTAACATGTTACAGTTTCAGTGATGAATACCAGGCTCTCTGTTACATACCATCAGAAGGTTGGAGAAACCCTGACAGCATTCCCACCATGTTACTGCCACCATCGCATGGAGTTGTCAAACGAGCAGGGGCACGTTTCCTCACGTAGTTTTCCTGCAGCGGCTTTGGGGTTTGAAATGAAAACTGTGACGTGGTCACCCCAGCTTCCATGTACTCTGGATGTTCCAGCAAGTACCTGAACATCAAGGGGAACAAGACAAAGGATATAAAATGGGAAACTTGAAAACCATTCATTGACATCATAAAGCAAAAAAGTTCCCAACAGTAACTTGTTAGCAAATTATGTTGGTATTAAACTGACATGACTTTGCGGTGCAGGGAGGAGGAGGAGGAGAAGAAGAAGAAGAAGAAGAAGAAGAAGAAGAAGAAGAAGAACAACAACAACAACAACAACAACAACAATAACAAAACCCATCTAGACCCCAATCATTATGGGAATTACAGGGAAACTGCAAAAATACACATACCTTTGAATCTCAACCATAGAGCGAAGTCTCTTGCCTGATGGTGCAACATAATACCTGTAAACCATGAAACAAAGATAATCACGATGTGGTGGTACTTGTCAGTGAACTTGTATGCTATGATGGCAGAACTGAAGCGACCAATAAATTGGGCACAACAACGTAATGAAACCTTTGTACAACAAGGTGGACATAGGTCGGAATTCCTACGAGCTAATAATACCCCAGAAAACACAACAAAGCAACAGGAAAAATGCTCAATTACTGAAGGGAGTCTTTTCCTCTTTCAATTTGACATACAAAATGAAACAGCCTATATTACCTCCAATCCCTCTTCCCCTTTTGTTGTGAGTGTGACTAACCAAAATAAAACAGGTGTTCATTAGTTAGGTTGTAGCGAAGGAAATACTGGTGGCTTCCAAACATGATAAGGACTCCAGAAGAAGAATTGCAAAAGATGGTTTCCATCAACTTTATGTTCCCAGCCAAAACTGAATTTCAAAATCAAAATAAATAAGGTGGTGAGCAGAAGACTGAGCACTCTCTGCATGCGGGTAATATTCCTAAGATTGAAATAGAAAAAAGATTGCAAGATGAGTACAATACATACACATCTGCGAACTTGGTGCTTCCTTCACCTCTGATCCTTAGAAGACGCTCCCACCCAGGAGGCGGCTGAGCTATATTAGGCTTATCAATTGCCCATAGCCTGCCATCATCTTGACAAATGTCAGTTGGATCTTCACATGATATTTCAGGCCGCCACTCACGAGCTGTTTCACAGGAAAAAGGCTGTTCTGAAATGTGTTCCCGTATCTCCTCATACTTTTCCTTTGTTGGCACGAGCCTCCATTTAAAGCAGTTAGCACACTGGACGGTGAAAGCCCCCACAGCGGGCAATACTCTAGAAGAGTTAAACGGGAAAGTGTTTCTCGGCCGGTATTCATTGGGATCAAAAGCAGCTTCAATTTCACCAGAACCATTAACAGCAGGATCATAAATAACCAATTGCTTCTGAGCATCATCATTAGACCCACTATCTTCTTTTCCACTATCTTCTTCTGAAGAAGTTAGATCGATGGGCTTCCAAATACTGTCGCCCAAATGATCAGGGGAACCAGAAGCAGTGAAGCCATTTTCTTCCATTTTCACCCCAAGGGTGAGATCTGGGAAAGTAGAATCATTGATGCCATTTTTTTCCCTTTCCACCTCGAGGGTAAGTTTCATAGAACTTGACTGCATTCGAACAGATATCACTCACCTGGCATAACAGTAAACAGCTTCGGAACCAAGCTTATATGAATGAATCTAGGGCTGTCAAATATTTTTAAAAAGAAATAGTCAATTAGCATACTTCATAATGGTGTCCGCTGGGAAATTGTAAGGGAACTAAGCCTACACTTCAAACTTATGCGGTGTATAGTGTATACAGCGGCCTCTTCAATTTATCAATTAATTCCAATCCGGTTAAAGGTTAAAATGTAATAGCTGTTGATGGCAGAAGTGAAGAGGTAGGGCGAAAAAAAAAGGTGCAAGAGATGAACCCAATAAGATGATTAATACATTACCAACGACGAAAGAAGCCTATATCCTAATCAAGTGGAAGGGGAATTCAATACATGAGAGGAATTGAACACTAGCATAGCAAAGTGATGTTGGTTAATGGTTAGGAGTAAGGTTTGGAACTTTGGAAGTGTTGCTATAACAGTGGAACATCCGGCACACATTGAAAAAGTAAACAGAGAAGACTAAAAAGTTTTTAACTAAAGAACAAATGAATAACCACACACAAGCTAGATCTAGCTATAGTTTTAATATGCCTCTGAAATCACCCGCAAACCAACACTTGAACACATTTTGGACCTTGCCTAGCAAAATTCTGGTTTTCTGGTTCACTTTGCTTCAGGTTTTCTGCAGATTCTGTGTAGCTGTTACAGTTTCCCTTAATCTTTTACTCAGATGGTCAGGGAACCTTAGTCAATTTAAATACGCTAGACATGGATTGTTGTAGTGGTCAATGGACCATATTATTGGTCAGTACATGTCCTTGATCAATATATTTGGTCAATACGTAAGGTGTCCTAGTAGTCATAGCGCCGAAGTTTACATCTTCAAGTCCTCATCCTGGAACCAAAGCAAACAGATCAACTACATACCTCTGATGAGTCACTTGAGAAAGCTTTTAAAACTTTGGGGAATGAGTGAAAAATAACAGGCATGCAAAGGATTTGCGAAGCATTTTAATATTCTAATATAGAATTCCTGTATCCTTTATGCTGTCATTTTTGCCAGACGATATATATTAGCGGGAAGGGGGGGTTAGTAATGTAGCGAGTTAGTCAAACCACGCCCCTCGTGGGGCTCGAACTCACGCCTCAACTGAGGAGGCAGGTGAAGTTTCCAGCTGTGCTAGCCTGGAACTTCTATTATAGATACTGTTTGCTGCTCCAAAAAGTTTATCAAGATCGTAACCAATGAACCCTCTCAGAAGCTAGATTTTCCGACCTTCAGCCATTCATTTAAAACAGAAAACTCTATGATACTTGATCTCTAGTCTCTAGAAGACTAGAACCATGTAATATGGACTCGGGTAGGGGTTTCAGGTGAAGGTACGTGTCCAGGACTGATAAACTGAACCAACCTACTCGAGCTCAAGCTCATATTCGACTCATTAAAAGCTCGTTCCAGATCGGTTTTGCTTCCCAAAAACACCCAAGCTTGAACGTGAAAACAATAGAAGAATACATACAAAAGATAACATACAGGTCCTTTCTTGCTTTAAAGACTTTTTTTTTTGTAAGAGCAAAGCTCAAAATTTAGTCGAAACACCCCTATGATACAAGAAAAACTCAAAATCAGGAAAGCTGTATGGGAGCCACACATGCAAGTTGCAAAACCTCGATGATAACATCGTGAAGAAATAGAATAAAACCCTAGAATGAATCATAAATCACTAGGCACAGAGACAAGTAAAATGCATGAAACAAAGCCGATAGGAAACAACAAGCAGTAGAGGAATAAGACCCCAAAATCGACCCAAGCATCTAGCAAGCGGAAGTAAAAATGGCAATCGCCATAAAGAATAGGCGTACATTGTAGATATACGACTAGTACACAGGAAGTGTGGAAGTGTAAGTGTAAGTGTGTGTGTGTGAGAGAGAGAGAGAGAGAGAGAGAGGATCAGATCTAACTCTAACCTGATGAACCTCGGCAGGCAGCATGCGCGTATCAGACTGCAATCCGGATTTTCATCTGTGTTGCGCACAACTTTTGTTTCTTATTAATAATAATAGTGGAGCTGAGTTCTTCCTCCTCGTCCTCGGTAAGAGAGAAACAGAGGAGACACAGAGAGAGAGAGAGAGAGACGAACTTAATTACTTAGTATTACTATATACCATGTAATAAGTACTAGTAAGGGGTGTTTGAGAGCCGACTTTTCAACTTTTCATTTTTTATTTTTTGACTTTTTGGCTTTTTGGATTATGGCCAGAATGAGTTTTGAATCTGGAAGGAGTGTTTGGGAGAAATGTGCAGAATGCATTTTACAAAAGTAGTAGTGTTTGGGAGAAAAATAATGAAAATGAGTTATGGATTAGTTTTTACCAATTTACCCTTGTTTGTTGAAAATTACCGGAAATTTTCACACAAATTGGGAAATATGCTTCTGATCCAAAATCATTGGTGAAATGAAGATTTGAATTTTTTTTTTAAAATTAGGATTGGAAAATGTTTTGTTCACACCACTTAATTTTTTCCCATTCTCTTAATTTTTCCAATTCTCAATACATGGCCCTGGCCCCAGTTCGTAAGAAAGTCTTTTTTTCCCATTCCATTAGAGTAATTTTTTGCTCCTCTTATTTACAGTACATCCCCCCTCCACCTCTTCCCCCACATCCCCCTCTCTCTAGATCCCCAATTTCCACCTGCACAGAGAGTCCCACTAGAGTACAGAGATACACAAATCACAACCCAGAATTCTCTACTCAAACCAGCCATTATCTCCCACCATAAGAGCTGCAATTCCTTAACATCCAATTCCTCCCTCACTCCCTCTTCACCCACCTCTCCTAGGTCTTCTCTCCCAAATTGACACCAACCCATCTTCTAATTCCTCCCAATTGAAGACGTGGTCAAGATCTGAACAATTTCCAAGCAAAAACAGAGCAGCGAGTGTTGAAATCGTAGGCATCTCTTCTGTCCTCTCTCTCTCTCTCTGATCTCTCTCATTTTGTGTGGGTCGAAAGAAGGGGTCCAGAGGATAAACGTTAAAAACAGGGGTGAGGGGTAGGCGTTGGAAATAGAATTGAGGGGGAAATCAAAAGGAGAATAAGAAATGAAAAAGGACCTCCAGACTTCTTTTTTACTTCTGCCCTGGAATGTTAAAAATGAAGAACGCGTTTTGATGGAAAGAGTTCTGGGAAGTGGCTCCCAAACAATCAAAAGTGAAAAAACAGAATGGGAAAAGTTGATAAATTGTCGGCCAAACACCCTCTAAGTAGTACTACTTCTACTTTTATTAGGCGGACTCCGTAATAAAACATTTAAATGTAGAATGTAGGAGTACAACATTACACTATCGGCATATAGTAAAAACTTACTACTCCCTTTGAAACTTCTAGTATGAGCAACTCCAACAAGGCTCTCTACTCTACTTTTTCGGGTAGAAGTGACATATTGGGAGCAAAAAATAAGAGTAGAGAGTGGATGTGACAAAAAGGTGGATGGGTCCCACGAAATATTACTATTTTATGAGGAAAAGAGGGCAAAAATTACAAAATTTCCCCCCAATATGTCACTTCTACCCGAAAAAGTAGAGTAGAGAGTGGTGTTGGAGTTGCTCTACCACAATGTTACGAATGAATACTAGTATAATGGTTTCGCGCTCCCTTTGATTTGACGTTTTTACCCTTGCAGACTCCCCCTCCTCTCCTTTTAGATGATGAGTGGAACACTAGTGTGTGTGTGTGTGATTGGTTGCTGATTTTGAGATAAATTTTTAGAGTTACAAATGTTGTATCGGATTTGTGTTTTCAAAAAAAGAATTTACTTTTTTTACTAGAGATTCAATCTATACGCCCAAAAATTACTAAAAAATAAAAAACGAATTTTATAAAAAATACTCAAGACGAAAAAGTACAAATGACAAAGTAGGGAAAAAAATTCTAAAAGGTGATCAAAATAGTGAAGCCACGTCCCATACAAGCACCTAATTATTTTTCCTAACCCACTAGCTTCTATCCTAGATAAATTATAACTTAACCCCTTTAAGCTAATTACTTTACCCCCTTAAACTATAAATCATTACAAACTGCCCTCTCATCTATTATTGAAACGCTTAATGAGGCCGATTCTGGAAAGGAAAACTGATTTACGTACCTTGAAATTAAATGTATGGAAAAGGCTACAATACACACCCCTTGTTTGGGTGTGTATGGTGTGTATCATACACACCCCTACAAAAGTTACGATTTTTTTTGTAGAAGTTACGATTTTTTTGTAAAAGTTACGGTTTTTTTTTTGTAGAAGTTACGCTTTTTTTTTGTAAAAGTTACGAATTTTTTTATAAAAGTTACGAGACACACCCAAATGTTACGAATCATATTGCTGAAAAGTTATGAAAAACTAAAAAATGGTACGATTGCTGATGAGGTGACACAATCTGCACCACACAATAGGTGCATATGTTACACCCAAATAAGGGGTGTATATTGTAGTCATTTCCTAAATTGTATTTGTGTTCCTTATCTCTATCTCTCTCTGCCATTGACCAACATTTTGAAATTGGACATAGTTTTGATCCCATCCTCTTGCCCTTATGTACTTCTGTTTATGGCAATTTTTGCTTCTGTTTCTTGTCTGTTGTATTACTTTTCTTGCAAAAATAATTGTAACACCACTCTTTTTGCAAAAATAGCAAAACTGAAGATATTATTTCAACAAGTAACTAATAATATTTCTTCATTAATGCTGCCAAAATTAACCATAATGATCAGGTGCATAAGAAATCATGATTTATTTACAAATCTCCCAGCAATTAAGGCAAAATTCATGGCGGTGGTCATTGCATTAGTAACTTGTTCAATTGAGCAAGTGTTCCCATCAAATGGCATCCTCTTCCTTCTCTTCCACTTATCCACGCATCTTAAGAAGTTTTGACTACATTCTGTGTTGAAATAATCGTCTGCAAAACAGAACAACCCACAACTTAATTACCTTAATTAATACATATATAAACTGCTTCCTAATTTCAAATTTTGCTACATATATATATACAAGCATACATAACATACATCTTGTATTTTGCAATATTACCATGAATATGAAAAATATATTATTGTAATACGTATGATTCATCATGAAAAATTTACTCTTCTAGATGTTAAATTCAAATCTTTAATCAGACGACACATTAGTAGTACTCCAATATTCTAAAATAGGAGTACTATGACACTACAAAATGCTATTATATATGAAAGATAGTCCGCAGTGAGCGAATATTTATATAAGTATATAAAAGAAATCCAAATTGTGAAAAACCAAGAAATGTGGCGTTAATTAATTATGAATGGACTCACTGTTCTTAGCTTTTATGCAGTCATCATGCCTCATACAACAAGCGTCGAGGCCATCGCATGGTTGCTCTCCTGGACACCCACTGTACATAATTCCACAAAACTTTCCATACCTTATTAATGGAGCCACTGTCGTTCAAAAGTCAAAACAAAACCACAATACCAAACAAAAGTTACACCGATGATAGGATAGCTGAAGGAAAACGAAGAAAATCAAATAAAAAGAATTAGAAAAACAAAAGCTGAAGGAATTAATATTTGAGAATCTGGCCGAAACCAAATTCTTAATTTATGTACCTCCACAGTTCCGTGATTCACAGGTTCTGCTGCATTTCTCAGGCTACAAACATCATGTGCGACAAATTAATAATGAAAAAAAATCCATATACACATACAAAAACAGATGGAGAAACTAATTAATTACCAAGAAAAACAAACGATGATGAAGAAGAAAAATGGATGAAAAACAAACCTCTTGAATGCCGACGTTAAAGGATTGAACAGAAATAGCATAAAAGTTAAGGACGGTTATTATGATTAGGGTTATTGGGAGGAGAAAGGGTAACTTCAATGGCTGGTGTGAAGCCATCATTCAAGCAGAGAGAGAGAGAGAGAGAGAGAGAGTGATCTAGCTAGAAAATATTGTTACGCTTGATTTAATGGAGAATTAACAATATTAAAGGCGACAAAGGGTAAGAGTGGTGGTGTTTATGAAATCGTAACGTACGTCTCTGCAATAGAGATCGAGTTAAGTCAGTTGTGTTGCTCAAATCAAACGTCTCACCTAATTAAACACGGGGAAAAGAAAGTAGATCGAGTAATGTATGTGCAATATTAATTGTACGTGTTGGTTGTGATGAGCGTGCAATTAATATTCCATCCCGGTTAGGAATTGGGGGCCCTATAGTGAGTGAGCTCACTACATGTGTGTAGTGAGCTCTCTCGGCCGTCCGATCCGAGATCAACGGTCCAAATAAATTGGAGTTAAAGTAAATGTAAAAAGTGTTTTTTATAGTGTAAGATGATCCAGACCGTTGATCTCAGATCAGAGTCATCAGACTGCCGAGAGAGCTCACTCACTACACGCATGTAGTGAGCTCACTCACTACAGCACCCCCGGATCCGTATATATATAATTCTTCTTTTAATTTTAATTTTATTTTTTGCCACTTTTGCTGCCATCAAGTGTACGAGGCGACATGGATATGATATGTATGTATGTATATATAGTGGGGTGATTATTCTCTACTGAGAGCTTCCTGATCTAGATCTTCTGACTTTGGGTTTCACGGATAAATCTTGTACAACGTACCAAAATGCGCTACATACGTACGTGCTCAACATCCAGATCCACCATTAAATTAGTATGGACCATTGAATGCAAATCTACTGTAGGAAGCATTGAATAATTTCTACTGTGTATTATATATATGCGGAGTGAATGCAAATCTATGTACGTTGAGTATATATATGGGCCTAATTAATAACAAGAGTTAAAACTAGCTAGTATTAAATGGGCCAAGTTTGTGTTTTTATCAAAGCGCGCGTTTACAAGTTTGAGAGTGGAGTAGCATTTAGGTTTGTGCCATGCGCAGTTTATACTTCTAGGTAGTTTTTCTGTGTGATCGAGCGTCAGAAGTATAATGTGGGTAACAATCGAGGCCAGTTAGAAATTGGAGGTGATGTTGTGACCGGTCGTGAGCCATGCGCAGCATACCCGAGGTAGCTTTGCTGTGTGATCGGGCTCCCTGGGTATACTGGATGGAAGTTGGAATGAGAATAGTGAATTTTGGAAGTTGGAATGAGAATAGTGAATTTTTTGTAAACCCAATGTGTTAAGGACTGGCATGAAAATTTGAGTATTTCTTACGGAATAAAATTTCAATTATGTGTACATGTTGCATGATTAACTTTAGTAAACGGGTGGCTTAGGAGGGCACCCTATTGAGTGAAATTTTATCACTCATGGTGCTACTTTTTGTGGACCTGGTGTCCCCAACGCCAAGTACAGAAGGAGAGGAAGAGCCGCCTGCTGATTTCGAGGCGATGGAGTAGCAAGAAGGATACGAAGTGGCGGAACCGTGGCTCTACCAGTAGTTTCTTTGTTTAGATGGCTCTCTTTTGTTTAAATTGAACATTTAGTATTGTTTAAATGCTTTAGAAAATTGTTTTCCTTTCAGCTGTAATAAGTTAGCTAACTTTTAGCTTTCTGTTAAATTTTTTTTATTAAGCTTTTCTTTGGAATTTTAACGAAGTTGGCTTTTCTTTTTCTTTTTAAATAAATTATAAAATTAATTTATTAAGGTATCCTATTTTCGGGGCGTTACAAAGTGCCCCCAAGACTACTATTTATAAGAGAATACAAAAAATTAAGTCAAACCTAATCCTAAAACGCGTAGCACCACTTTTTTGCAAATGTAGGTACATGTGCCGACTGCCAGTATAAAGACTTTCATGGGTCAAATTTACAATACCAATTTAAAACCTACATGAACAATTAAATAAGATTTTGACAAAATATTAGGGGGGTGTTTCACTAACAAAAAATAATTTTTTTCAAAAACCAACACAGGTCATTCTCTCACAATACATCACATAAAAAAACGTGAAAAATCAATTTATTCTAAAAACACCCTCAGCAGAACACCCCCTAAGTAGTGTGATCAACTGAATCGTCAATTGACTCACAAGTGACTCCAGTACCGTTGTTGGTTGAGAGCAATTTTGTTCACTCTCGGCGATAGTATACTCATTAATCATCAAACAATAATATCAAGCGCTTACTGCGATGATGGATTTAACTCAATTTTTGCAGAGGCTACTAACAAATGGATTCGGACAAAATGAACGGTTTTGATTTTATAGATGTGAAATAAAGAATGAGTATACCCACGCGAGGGTGAACAAAATTGTTCTTTGGTTGGTTACAAATGAAGGGTTTTGATTTAACTCAATTGCTCTTTGTTTAAGTTTGTGCTAAATGTTCAAGTTTCCTATATTGGGTGTTCAAAATTAACATTGGGTTGAACTCAAGATTAGTAGTACTAATTTTCTAAATGAAATCAAAATTTAGGGTAATACCATAATTAAGGTGCTTCGTCTGGAGGCGCTGCTAGCCGCTAGGCAAGAACATACGAAAATAGGGCGTTGGACACCTGAGTTATTACAATAAATATATATATATATATATAGGGTCAGGATCCAGTCAGGACTCCTTGACTTTAAAAAAATCCGGACCTCCCCTCTCCCGGTCATTTCCCGGCCAAATGGTCGGGATCCGGACCGTTGGATGTGTTTAAAATGTGTTTTCAAGGGTCTACGCGAAGATTCGGCAAAAAAAATGACCGGGAAGGGCATCATATGAGCAGTTTTTCATACAAACCGTAGGATATATATTTCATGAAAAACTGCTCGGATGAAGCCCTTCCCGGTCATTTTTTTTGCCGAATCTTCGCGTAGACCCTTGAAAACACATTTTAAACACATCCAACGGTTCGGATCCCGACCATTTGGCCGGGAGAGGGGAGGTCCATATTTTAACAAAGTCAGGGAGTCCTGACTGGATCCTATATGTGTGTGTGTGTGTGTGTGAAAAAAATACTAAACAAATAAAAATGAGGAAAGTTAGTAATGGAATTTATTCTCCCATTTTATGTCGGTCATTCTGTATGTATAGTAATACCGTGGTCAAATTGAAAGATTTAATTAGAAGAATATGCAGAACGTAAGCGTAGGAATTGGATTCTCTAGCTTGAAAACAAGTAGATAAAATTGGAATCCGGGGGTTGCTGTGCACCCCTCGGCCAATATCCGATCATGTTTTGGACGACCCGGATGAATTTTGATTTTTTACCGGTAAAAATAAACCAAAATTAAATTAAAATTGCCGAACACATCTAAGCCATACAAAACATGATCGGAATTGAAAAAATAAAAGGTTATGTAGCTAGGTACCTTACGACTTCAACAACTATATTGAAGACGTTGAAGTTGAGTGGATCTCGCTTCATGCTTTTCCTCTCAGTTAAGCAAATGAGAATGACAAAGATTGCGAGATATGAAAGTTGTGAGAGTATGAGTACTTCTCCACATGCATCCTTTTTTTCTTCTTCTTCATCTTGCCTTTCATAGTACCCTTCCGGAGTCATGTAGCACTGTACGTAATTCCTCTTCTTTTATGGGTAGGAAACAAGTATAAGGAGGAAGGTACCTGTCAATTCAAGAAGATTCAGATTAACATGCAATTAATTTCTACTTTCCAACTATAGCTAGGAGTAATCTAATTTTGAATAGTAGGATCATTAATTAATAGTATTGCAGATTCTACGTGTTTTTCTTAAAGTGTTGAACTTCCTGTTGGAAAAAATATTTTGATTATAATATTTATTTTATGTGTGAATGGAAATTGAAATGATTTAGAGTTATATCTTTTTAGTGACACCTGTTCGCTGTGGACGGACGCGTCCTTTCGTGAACAGATGTGTCTCTTCACCCTGGTGACTATTCGTAGAGTCACCAGTTTGCCTATATATATGGCATCTTTCATTCATTTTAAGGGGTTGTTAATTTCCTACACTACCATTGAGAGTCTTTTCATTGGAGAGAGTACAGACACAAGTTTGGTTCGCCTACCGAACAGATTGGAGTGCTACTTCCGTTCGGTGAAGATCAAGTAGTGCTGGGAGATAGACGTTCATGCAAACCGTAAGCACCGTAGCGGGGGCGAATCTGTCTTAAGTACAGAGTGTTATACACTCGCCTTGATCACCATTTCGTTTCATTGATTTCCAGGTTTTTCATTCCGATTTTATTGCATTCGTATTTTTCGATTTTATCACAAAAAGTAAACATAATTTCTAACAATCCTTGTTGGAAAAAATATTTTGATTATAATATTTATTTTATGTATGAATGGAAATTGAAATGATTTAGAGTTATATCTTTTTAGTGGCACATGTTCGCTGTGGACGGACGCGTCCTTTCGTGAACAAATGTGTCTCTTCACCCTGGTGACTATTCGTAGAGTCACCAGTTTGCCTATATATATGGCATCTTTCATTCATTTTAAGATGTTGTTAATTTTCTACACTTTCATTGAGAGTCTTTTCATTAGAGAGAGTACAGACACAAGTTTGGTTCGCCTACCGAACAGATTGGAGTGCTACTTCTGTTCGGTGAAGATCAAGTAGTGCTGGGAGATAGACGTTCATGCAAACCGTAAGCACCGTAGCGGGGGCGAATCTGTCTTAAGTACAGAGTGTTATACACTCGCCCCCGCTACGGTGCTTACGGTTTGCATGAACGTCTATCTCCCAGCACTACTTGATCTTCACCGAACAGAAGTAGCACTCCAATCTGTTCGGTAGGCGAACCAAACTTGTGTCTGTACTCTCTCTAATGAAAAGACTCTCAATGAAAGTGTAGAAAATTAACAACATCTTAAAATGAATGAAAGATGCCATATATATAGGCAAACTGGTGACTCTACGAATAGTCACCAGGGTGAAGAGACACATTTGTTCACGAAAGGACGCGTCCGTCCACAGCGAACATGTGCCACTAAAAAGATATAACTCTAAATCATTTCAATTTCCATTCATACATAAAATAAATATTATAATCAAAATATTTTTTCCAACAATCCCCCACATGAATGAAATTGACTCGATAACAAATGCAAAAACAATGCAAACAATAGAGAGAGAGTACATGTGGAAATTTCCTGCATGGGGTTAGGTAGCTTTTGGCTTTGAACCTCGCCTTGTGAATAACTATCGGACTTACTAGCTAACCAGTGAACGCGATGTCTTGAACTGTTCAGCCGTTTGTGTAAGCCAAGACAATAGTCAACACACAGAATCTTTCCGAACACAGTTGGTTCTTACGGTTGTGCCCATTTTGGCCCTGGAACACGCGACTGGTTTTAGAGAGTGTTTTTTAAAGAATTCAGCCTTAAAATTCTCATAGAAGCGGCCCACTTCACACTCACATAGGTGATCTCTTATTAAGAGTATCCTGCAATATACCCCACTTGGATTTACCAAGATATAAGAGTCATTAAAAGTTAAAACTTAACCTAAATCGCTGCAGGCATCACTGTTTCATCATAGGAATGAGTTAGAGAGATATATCTCCTCAGTGATACTCCTAAGTCTCATATAACTCGGTTGTCCCGTTGAACCTAGATCTTGGGATCTCCAGTCAGCTAGGTTGGGTTGCCGTTATAGAGCCTTTTAATTGGTAGGCTTTAAACCCATTCCCCTCGATGATAATTTGTTCTCTGGTTAAAACCATTTGGTTAACGGATCCGTATTTCATTATTGACCTTAAATGGTGCTAATTTCAATTGAGAACAAAGTGTTGTATGGTATTGTGTCTGCAATTATCACGTCAGGACTTACCATACTATCTTGTGCCTTTCTAATGTTGAGTGTCAAACTTATGAACATCTATCAAAGAATGATCTGCAAATTTTTGGCACAGAATTAAATTACTCGTATGAGTAATTTTCAAAAAGCTACGTATGAGTTACTTGCAAAAATCGAGTTATTTGCAACAAAGCACCACTTCCCCCACAATTATGTGATAATCTAGAATATTCACATAATCACTTATAGTTTGACATGATTGTTTTTAAGTCCGGACAGGTATCAATGTCACAACTATTTACTCATACTTGTATTTTACTCAAACATATTTGTGACCACCAAAAAATGTCACTACATTTATTTCGTTAACTGATTCTTTAGCGAAAACAAATGTTTAATGGTGCAAGTCTATAATATCGAGACTTACCGTTCTTCGTGGTCCTCTATGCCTTGCCAACTATCGACAGTCATCGTGTTATAAATCCTGGCATAGAATTGAACCACATTGGAACATCCTCTAAGAGATGGCTTAGCCACTCTACTTACTAGCTTTTGTCTTATGCAATGAGTTGATCAGACTCCATTGTAGACCATACTACACACACATGAGGATTTCCAAATCACTGTTGCACTCCAATTGTAAACTTAAATCCACCCTTGGATTCTAAAAATTTAAATTGGATACTCATATCACAATACTTTATTATTCAAGTATAGTTGACCAGTTCCAAGTGCAAAAAACCGTTTAACTCTGTGGAAATTATACATGTTGCTTCCCCCACAATTCTGAAATCAATTCAAAATTTATCAAAATATTTTTCGCAGTTTATGACATGTCTCAAACTATGTCAAAAATTTTTTTTTTTTTCCCCCTCTTGTGTTTCAAGATCCATGAACACAAACATCCCCCACATCGAGTATCTCACCCAATTTTGAGTATCTCTATATCCATATTTTCACGATTTTCCACTCAGAAAGTTGCTACGACTTTATATGTTAAATGCAATATGCATTCTAGGTACTCTATTGAATTCATTGGATATTCTCCATAGCATAAAAATCGATTTCACTATATTTAAAAAAATATCTTGTGGGGTGTAGTTGCTTGATAACTACAAAACATCCTAGAAACTAAAATGTCATAAATCTTAGCTTCCGTGCCAAACCACAACAGAGCAACCACATCTATTGAGTCTATCAAAACTCAATTTCAAATAATCTCCGAAACATGAATTACATGTTTAAAGATTCTAAGTAATTTTGGATAAGTGGCTTTTTGAAAAGTTATAGGATTTGTGACTTATTCACCAAGAGTCACGTCTCCTGGTTAAATTGAATGTATAATGGTCACACCCTTTCATTTGCAATGGTCACATCTCATCATATAAACTCAAAGGGCATACATTTTGATTTAAAACTCAAAAGTCCCACCGTTTGGTTTAGCCCCAAGGGACACATTTTCTGGTTTAAACTCAAAAGCCACATCCTTTAGTTTGAATCTAAGAGCCACATCTCTTAATTTAAACTCAATAGTCAAACCATTTAATTTAAAACCAAAGGTCACACCTCTTAGTTTAAACTTTACGACTGCATCCCTTAGTATGAACAAAATGGTCACAATTTTTTTTTTTTTTTATAATATATATACAAACTGTAAAAGGCACATTTTTTTGGTTCAAACCCAACGATCACAATTCTTATTCGAAATCCAAAAATTACACCTTTTGGTGTAACCCCAAGGGTCACATATATTCATTTATAGAACATCATGATATTTCAAAAGTCACACACAAAAACTAAGCAATATGTCTGACAAAGTAACCCATTTGCCGAACCGTTGCAATTAACATAAGTACTCCAGGAGACAATCAACAATTTTAAAAAAAAAAAAAAAAAAATGTTAACCTTGGAAAATATACTTGTATCTTTCTAATCAACACAGGTATGTATCATTCTTGCTACCAACAGGTGCCAAAAGTGTAAAACAAAATTTGGCTAAGAAGTAAACAATTTTCACTTGTCGGCAAATCAAACAAGAAGGAAAAACCAATTGCAAGGAACCGATGCGACGAGTGAATCACAAACGACATTTAACAAGTGACAACACATAAAACAGCACGAGGAGATTTCTCAAAGAAGGTGACGGTTCGAAAATTTGACCACCCCAATTTCCAAATTTTAAAGTCGTTGCAAAATCAACTTAATGCCGCTATATTAACCGACACTAGCGTAAACTTGACGCAAGATAACAATCCCAATAGAAGAAAGAAATTAAGTGCCAAGTAAAATGGTATGTCAGTCAAAATTGAGAATTCAATAACACTCCAGACCAGCGCTATGAGTCCTAACATATGTCAATATTGTAAATCAAAAATGGAAACCCACTATATCAACAAATGATTTACAGATCGTAGAAATTAGAGAATATGTTAAACCCAAAAACTAATCTCGAAAATTAGTAGCCCACTGATTTTCATAGAAACAAAACAAAACTGTACACACTAAGTGATTATCAAACAAATTTACACATCCTTCCAATCAAAGAAATGTCAAAAAAATTTACACACATGTCGTGAACAGGTGCATATCAAAGTGTACTAAAACATCAATTTTGCCTTCATGCAAAACAATAATTGTATACCAAAAAGAGTACTCGTAATCCTTAATATATATGCAAAACTCAAAACGTTCCCGCACTCAATATATAGAATCCGTGGCTCTTCAAAACAGTCATGATCGTTCTCAAACGAACAGACGCATCCGTGATGGCAGAGTTTCGAAGAAAAGCCACGTTCCAAGGAAATAACGGTCACAAAGCTTTCAAATAGAAATCAAACCGAAAATGATACAGGAACAAAATTCTTACAATAATACCAAGGCAGTGTGTTCGGTGAAATAAATGATCACAATCCAATATTACTGTAAACATGAACTTTAACACTAATAAGGCAATTCATGCATGAGCGGTACGTATTTTCAAAAGTACATGCAATTTCTAGTTTCTTCTTTAACAGAAACGCTAATATGAGAAACCACACAATCACAAAAAAGAAACAAGGTCTGTCTTAAGATTGTTGGAAATTATGTTTACTTTTTGTGATAAAATCGAAAAATACGAATGCAATAAAATCGGAATGAAAAACCTGGAAATCAATGAAACGAAATGGTGATCAAGGCGAGTGTATAACACTCTGTACTTAAGACAGATTCGCCCCCGCTACGGTGCTTACGGTTTGCATGAACGTCTATCTCCCAGCACTACTTGATCTTCACCGAACAGAAGTAGCACTCCAATCTGTTCGGTAGGCGAACCAAACTTGTGTCTGTACTCTCTCTAATGAAAAGACTCTCAATGAAAGTGTAGAAAATTAACAACATCTTAAAATGAATGAAAGATGCCATATATATAGGCAAACTGGTGACTCTACGAATAGTCACCAGGGTGAAGAGACACATTTGTTCACGAAAGGACGCGTCCGTCCACAGCGAACATGTGCCACTAAAAAGATATAACTCTAAATCATTTCAATTTCCATTCATACATAAAATAAATATTATAATCAAAATATTTTTTCCAACAAGGATTGTTAGAAATTATGTTTACTTTTTGTGATAAAATCGAAAAATACGAATGCAATAAAATCGGAATGAAAAACCTGGAAATCAATGAAACGAAATGGTGATCAAGGCGAGTGTATAACACTCTGTACTTAAGACAGATTCGCCCCCGCTACGGTGCTTACGGTTTGCATGAACGTCTATCTCCCAGCACTACTTGATCTTCACCGAACGGAAGTAGCACTCCAATCTGTTCGGTAGGCGAACCAAACTTGTGTCTGTACTCTCTCCAATGAAAAGACTCTCAATGGTAGTGTAGGAAATTAACAACCCCTTAAAATGAATGAAAGATGCCATATATATAGGCAAACTGGTGACTCTACGAATAGTCACCAGGGTGAAGAGACACATCTGTTCACGAAAGGACGCGTCCGTCCACAGCGAACAGGTGTCACTAAAAAGATATAACTCTAAATCATTTCAATTTCCATTCACACATAAAATAAATATTATAATCAAAATATTTTTTCCAACAATCCCCCACATGAATGAAATTGACTCGATAACAAATGCAAAAACAATGCAAACAACAGAGAGAGTACATGTGGAAATTTCCTGCATGGGGTTAGGTAGCTTTTGGCTTTGAACCTCGCCTTGTGAATAACTATCGGACTTACTAGCTAACCAAAGGAACGCGATGTCTTGAACTGTTCACCGTTTGTGTAAGCCAAGACAATAGTCAACACACGTAATCTTTCCGAACACAGCTTGGTTCTTACGGTTGTGCCCATTTTGGCCCCGAACACGCGACTAGTTTCGAGAGTGCTTTTAAAGAATTCAGCCTTAAAATTCTCATAGAAGCGGCCCACTTCACACTCACATAGGTGATCTCTTATTAAGAGTATCCCGCAATATACCCCACTTGGATTTACCAAGATATAAGAATCATTAAAAGTTAAAACTTAACCTAAGTCGCTGCAGGCATCACTGTTTCACCATAGGAATGAGTTGGAGAGATATATCTCCTCAGTGATACTCCTAAGTCTCATATAACTCGGTTGTCCCGTTGAACCTAGATCTTGGGATCTCCAGTCAGCTAGGTTGGGTTGCCGTTATAGAGCCTTTTAATTGGTAGGCTTTAAACCCATTCCCCTCGATGATCATTTGTTCTCTGGTCAAAACCATTTGGTTAACGGATCCGTATTTCATTATTGACCTTCAATGGTGCTAATTTCAATTGAGAACAAAGTGTTGTATGGTATTGTGTCTGCAATTATCACGTCAGGACTTACCATACTATCTTGTGCCTTTCTAATGTTGAGTGTCAAACTTATGAACATCTATCAAAGAATGATCTGCAAATTTTTGGCACAGAATTAAATTACTCGTATGAGTAATTTTCAAAAAGCTATGTATGAGTTACTTGCAAAAATCGAGTTATTTGCAACAAAGCACCACTTCCCCCACAATTATGTGATAATCTAGAATATTCACATAATCACTTATAGTTTGACATGATTGTTTTTAAGTCCGGACAGGTATCAATGTCACAACTATTTACTCATACTTGTATTTTACTCAAACATATTTGTGACCACCAAAAAATGTCACTACATTTATTTCGTTAACTGATTCTTTAGCGAAAACAAATGTTTAATGGTGCAAGTCTATAATATCGAGACTTACCGTTCTTCGTGGTCCTCTAAGCCTTTCCAACTACCGACAGCCATCGTGTTATAAATCTTGGCACAAAACCGAACCACATTGGAACATCCTCTAAAGGATGGCTTAGCCACTCCACTAACTAGCTTTTGTCTAACGCAAAGAGTTGATCAGACTCCATTGTAGACCATGCTATACACATGCTTTAGAGGATTTCTAAACCTTTGTTGCACTTTCAAAGTGTAAAGACATGTATCCACTCGTGGATTTTTAGTCTTTAAAATCGAACATATAATTTTCTTCTTTACGCTCCAGAGTACAGTTGTATATCTAATCCATAGTGCAACACAAAATTAAAAGTTCGCGGAAATTATAATTACTCCCCCACAATTCTGAAATTTAGTCAGAATTTCTCAAAATATTTTTCGCAGTTTATGACATGTCACAAACTATGTCAAAATTCTCATTTTCTCTTGTGCTTCAAGACCCATTGACAAGGAACAACCCCACATTTGCGTAACTCACCCAAAATCGAGTAACTCTACTCAAATTTTCACTTTTTTTTTTTTTTTTACTACCACGATTTTATGTTATAAGGCAACATGCATACCGTGTACTTTGCCACGTTCATTGGATACTCTCCATAACATAAAAATTGATTCAGCTTTATTTAAAAATATCTAGTGGGGTGAGTTGTTTGATAACTACCAAACGCTCGAGATTGTAGAAATAAATATATTTCAAATCTTTAGTTTCAATGCCAAACCAAACATAGCCAGTCCCTTTGCCAAGTTTATTGAAACTCAATTTCAAATAATATCCAAACATAAAGTTGTATGTTTTATGTTTCCAATTGATTTGGCTCCAGTGACTCTTTGTATGTTTTATGTTTCCAATTGATTTGGCTCCAGTGACTCTTTGAAAAGTCATTGGAATTGTGACTTGTTCGCCAATGATCACGTCTCTTGGTATGAACAGAATAGTCACACCCCTTCCTTTGTAACGGTCACATCTTTTCATAAAACCTTAAGAGGCATAACACTTGGTTTAGGCTCAAGGGTCACACATCTTTATAAACAAAGTATGATGACATTATAGAGAGTCACACCCATTCACCACATAGATTCGTCTTCGACATTTCCGGCAAAGATTGGCCTTTGTTCAACTTGAAAATGACAATTTAAATGGCATGAAGGCATTCATGCCTATTGGGCTATATGCCCATTCAACTGAACAATACAGAATCTCGCTTTTGCCCAAACTATTTGCCAGATAAATAGTCTAAATCCACCGTTTAATGTCAATATGCAAATACAAAGATGGCGAGACCTAAAGGTCAATAGTCTACATATACATGCTAGAAGAACAAGACAATTCAAGAAAACGGAATGAAATAGTGCATATTGACAACTTTGACAATTCAATATGCAAATCTATATTAACTGATATGAATCAAAACGGTGCATGGGTCGATTATATTATACATATTTAATTCTAATATTGACACGACAATATGTTCATTTTTTGTCAATGCGAACCCACCGGGCCTCGTGAGTATATCACAAATATGTCCTCATAAAAAGCAGTCATTTAATTAATGATCCAATCATCAGGGTTACATGGACCGTTACAACTCTTTGTCAATGGGTCTGATTCAAATTCTCTTCAGAATAAATAAAACCACACGAAAGAATCAGCTCATTTCAAACTCTAAAACACGCATCATGAATCGCAACTATGTAAAGATAATATTCGGACAAAATTACAAAATCTGATAACTATGAATTTCCGTCAATCCGTGTGGAACCACATTCCACAAATACCAGATTTGTTTACATGAAAAATAGAATATAATGAAGATACTAGAGAAGAGACACCAAACTAGAAGCAACGTGCAATCGCATGATTTGTGGCAACCGATGCCAAGTCATGGCAATCTAAACTCATAGTCACGGAATCAAACGAATTCCTATTAACCATATTTATGCGAGATAATTTCCAAACTCTTTTTAGAAAAATCCCATAGCAAACAATGATTGGCAAATGTAGATATTCTTCTTTTTCCATAAGGACACCAAGGTTCATGAATAAAAGTCAGAACTTCTACCAGTAGACTAACATATTTGCATATTCAAGTATATATTTGCATATTCAAGTATATTGAAATTTGATAAAATCCACGAAACTTTTATGCCAAAATTTAAACAATATCTGAAATATACTCGGTCAAGCCATGTATATGTCAATTCCAAACCAATAGGACTTCCAAAATATTTTTACAAGTCATTTCCTTGGTCTCAAAGATAATAGCCCATTATGGACCAACCGTACCATTCGCACATATATCGATCATTCATGTCGTATCCCACATACTACCAATCATATTGGTTTGTGTATTGGTATTTTGACCGCTCCAATATATAGATACCATTTTTTTTCCCTTTACGGAAAATAAAACCATCAGTACTAATATTCATCTCTAACACCCGGGAGCATGAATTTGTGAGCTTGACATTTCTAAACAAGAATATTCCTCATGAACATTGAATTGTTAGACCACTAACAATTAAATCAACTAACTGAAATCCTAAATTTTAATATTACTCACCAATGCTTACGTCCATAGTCATATCCTGTCGTTTGAACCAAAGAGTCACACCTCTTGATGTAAACTCAATAGTCGCTCCAATTGATTTAAACCAAAAGTCACAGACCTTGGTTTATACACATTGGTCACACCCTTTAGTTTAAACTCAAGTATCAAATCCCTTGGTGTGAGCCTAACGGTCGCATCTCTCCATTGTTTAAAAACCAAGAGTCACATCTCTTCGTTTGAAACCAAAGGTCACACCTCTTGGTTTAAACATTATACAAAATGGTAAGAAATCCTTTGAATGGGCACAACCAAACGGTACTTTGTCCAACCGAAGGGTTACATCTCTTGATATAAACTAAATGGTCACACCTTTTGGTTTAACCCCAACAGTCACATTTTCGCATATGAAACATGGTGACACTTTCAAAAGTCGCACCTTATCAAACTCACTTTTGAAAGAACACGTACAAAATACCACTCACTTTGTGATATTTGTCACTTTAACTCCCAACCGTTGGTGTTTGGCGAGGCCTGCATACTCTAGTTCCAATAAAATGATCTTGGATGATTTTAAAACAAAAACTAGACAACCAATAGACACACTCTGAGAACTTTAAATATCTTTATTACTAAACATCTATACAATCAGAGATGCATACATCAAGAATCCAAGATATCAAAAGAAATAATATGTGCTCCAATTTCACACTGGGATCCAAACAAACTGAATAGGCCAAACAACACGTAAGCGATAATACGGAAACCGACAAAGTATAGAATATGAACAGATCACCAACAAGAGGCAAGTTATGTAGACGCATGCTTGATAGAAATATCTACTCCTTGTCATGGTAAAAAATAATAATAATAACTGAAACAACGCAATTGTTCGTGAAATAATTTGAACCGGCCAACTACAGTATCCGCACTGGCACCGAAACAGAGAAGGCATCGTGAGTAAAAAATTCCGTCAAAAAAAAAACAAGTGCGCCAGGCTAGTATCCTAAGAGGCAAGTGACTGTTCGGAGAAACCCAAACAATTAGGACACACCGGTTAGCGGCAAAGGGTACGAAGAGATTGGACAAAACTAATTATGGTAAAGACACATCACACAGTGACCAATGGATGGATTGAAACAGCATCGATCTATGATCTATCCAACTACCCAAGTTAAATACTAATTGTCAAATACTTTCATAATAGATCAATACTAATCATAAAAGGCCAACTACTGTAACATGATAACTATTTAAATTCTTGCCACTGATCCAAATTATGCATGCAAACAAACTGAGAAACACTTTTTAAAACAGAAGTTGACGAACTCAAATATGCAAGCCTAGATGGATAACAATGGGCGGTCTTGTAATTGATAGATGAAACCAAACACGGATTAGGCCAATTTTTCCGATCAAATTGATACACAAAAAGCAATAAAATCTGTCTTAAGATTGTTAGAAATTATGTTTACTTTTTGTGATAAAATCGAAAAATACGAATGCAATAAAATCGGAATGAAAAACCTGGAAATCAATGAAACGAAATGGTGATCAAGGCGAGTGTATAACACTCTGTACTTAAGACAGATTCGCCCCCGCTACGGTGCTTACGGTTTGCATGAACGTCTATCTCCCAGCACTACTTGATCTTCACCGAACGGAAGTAGCACTCCAATCTGTTCGGTAGGCGAACCAAACTTGTGTCTGTACTCTCTCCAATGAAAAGACTCTCAATGGTAGTGTAGGAAATTAACAACCCCTTAAAATGAATGAAAGATGCCATATATATAGGCAAACTGGTGACTCTACGAATAGTCACCAGGGTGAAGAGACACATCTGTTCACGAAAGGACGCGTCCGTCCACAGCGAACAGGTGTCACTAAAAAGATATAACTCTAAATCATTTCAATTTCCATTCACACATAAAATAAATATTATAATCAAAATATTTTTTCCAACAATTCCTTTCATACTTGAACCAGAAGAAGCAATTACAGTAAATGATTACACACATTATATACCTACCTTGCGTGGAGGGAGAATATATAGGATGGGATGGGGGCCGGGTACTATTATTGAATTACTACTATTTATGTTAACTACTTTAAAAACCACGTTTGAACCTCTCTTTTTTTAACTGGTCGACGTTGTAACGATTTGCCCTAGCTGATCTGCTAACTCTTAACCTAACCACGTGGTTCAAAATATTAACCTCAAATTATACAGTAGTTGGTCGATTCGTAATATATTCTCTTCAACTTTTCCAAATCCCACCGATGTGGGACAATTTGGACTCTTACACATGTTAAATTGATAGTTTATTGTTATATGCATCCTATATTCAGTAGTGAGATATAAGTGAGATTGGTTAATTGTCAAAATATGTACGTGCAATTCCTTCACCAATTAATCATTGATATAGATGTTAAAGTGTTCTATTATAATAATCCAAATCTAGCGAATTAAACATTCATTTTGGTATGTGGCGTCACGTGTGAAGCAGCCAATGACTTATATCAAGTATTGCGCTAACTAGGAGTATCTTAATCGATCACACCACCTCGGAAACTCAGCTGGTAACCTGGGATTGATTTTGTTTAATTTTCTATCTTTTCTCCTTCAGCATTTCGCTCAATTTTCTATCATTGCCTATACTCTGGCTTCGTGCTTAGTATTTGGCTTTCCTCGATGTACCATTTGTCGAGTTCTAATAAATTTTTTGTTGTCGATAAAAAAAAAACACTTATAACAACGGCAATGATGGAAAAAAAATTAAATCATGCATTATTTTGGATCATTTTGTTTCCAAAGCAATAATTAATGGTGTTTTTTTAATGTGTGCAACCTTAGGATCCAATCACCTCAAGTATAATTAACCGTTATATATTTTAGTCTAAATTTAATATTTTGGTTGACGTACGGGAAGTGATATTAGCAGTCCCTTTTTTTGTTTTTATTAGGTAAAATTACTCTTGCATTTTATAAATAAAGACAAAAAAAAGGAGCGCCAATAGAGAAAATGGGAGTGCCAATATCAATTTCCCGTACGTAAATGGGGTCCAGTTGGAGAGAGAGAGAGAGAGTGAGAGACTAACATCATAACGACGAACAACACCAAAACGGCTGGAGATGGTGGAGAGATCAACAATAGTTTTGCCGGTATGTCTGGAATTCACGGTTTGAAACAACACACCAACAACTTTCTGAAATGAATTGAGTCCACTTAAGGCTGCTGATTTCCACTCGCATAGCGCAGAAGAGAAGGAACTGTACGAATATGAATCCAATAACAGTAACAAGCAACAGTATAGAATGCAGCCTAGAAAGCAAGTGGTGGTATCCAATTTCCGTGAAATTCTTCAGCAGATAATTGCAACTGGATTCAAATCTCCTCACAAGCTTACCCAAAACCCATATTGAGAATCTCAAGCAGGGTGGAAACAAAGTGTTTCCAAGGAGGACTTGAGGGATGATAATCAATAGGAAAACCGAGTTCTTGCTGAACACCATCATGTTTTCATTTGTTGGACTGAAACCACAATTGGTAAAAGTTGAAATAATTGTGAAGATAGAGAAAGTGAAAAGCTTTAGTTCCTTGCTTCTGACTACTTCTCTAGCACTTGACCCAACTGTTAGATATACTAATACTGACCCCACTCCCACAACATTAATTAAAACAAGATAACCCAAAACAACAAAACTCAAAAGCCTGATTGCTTTGAACTTCAAATCCTGGGCAACAATATTATTGGAAGGCTCGATTTGGATTTGAATTTGATCATTTGTCATCTCCGAATCTGATTTGGTAATACTAGTGGTATCAACTTTGCTTTTGATTTGCTTAGGCTTAAACCACCTACCTAGATGAAGTCCAAGCATTGAGGTGAAGACTTCTCCACCAATGAACATTAAAATGGCAAGAACAATGAGTTGGGTATTGGAAAAAATCTCCATTTCAACAGTGGACATGCTTGAAACTGTGATGGAAGAAACTGAAGTAAAAATCAAATCAATGTTCCTAGCTAGGCCTAAATGAAGGTTAAGTTCTTGGCTTCAAAATTTTGAGAATCCAAAAACCCAGAAATGAAAAAGAGAGAAAATAAAGGAGGTGCATTGAAAGGGGGTTGAAATGAAGAACCATGAATCTATAGAACCAAACACAAAGAAAGCATGTTGATTTGAAGAAACAGGTGCTGACTTGAAACAGTAGCAGCTGCAGCAAGCATGTTGGGGTTTGTTTCCCAAATAAGGTAAGCAGCTGCTCATCTTTACTTTGCAGAAAAGAGACAAAAGAAAAAGGAAAAAAAGAAAAAGGAAGCACTACTCCTTGTTAAATTTCTTGGAGGGTTCCAACTTAAAACCAATTGGCTATAGGTGGAGTACCTCAAGAATTTATTAACCAAGCTTGGGTGGCTTAGATGAGCAATGTGAGATAATTTAACACTCCCCTTCACGTGCATCCCGGATGCATGTGGAGGTACGAATTGAGGGGACTAGGAGATTTGACTCGGGCAAAGGAGACTTGATCACGTGAGATAAGGTCACCCAAGACCTAGCTCTGATACCATGTTAAAGCATCCAACTCAAAACCAATTGACAATGAGTGGAGAGGCCACTCAGGCTCATATACTAGCTTTGGAGGTTATAATTAACCAATGTAGGACAAACTCTAACACTCCCCTGCACGTGCGACCCTTGACCCGCATGTGGAGAGGTAAACAACGGATCCACAACATTGGGATCATAACGAAACATGGTGCACTTATGGCACAAACAACGGGGCAATAACCAAGAGAGTCTTGTCCAAAATCCTCTGAAGCCTAGCTCTGATACCATGTTAAAGATCTTGGAGGGTTCCTACCTAAAACCAATTGGCTATAGGTGTAGTAACCTCAAGAATTTATTAACCAAGTTTGGGTGGTTTAGATGAGCGATGTGGGATAATTTAACACTCCTATATATGTTATAGCTCTCAATGAAGCTTGGAGTTATCATGAGAGGTTAGCTAAAGTGAGGTAGGGGTGGAGTTTATATACGTGTTAGCATTTCTCTTGACTACTCTTTGATTTTTAGTGGAAGAGATTCAAGAAATTGGGGTTTGGGTGGCTTCTCAAAGTAGCAGTAAAAGAAATGTGAAAATCAGGGGAGGAGATAGAAGAATCTCTCTTTTTCAAAATAGGGCTGCTGCTTGCCTTCTTTCATTTCACCAACATTTATACACGGATCCTTGCACAATAGATTTGGGCTTGACAAAACAAATGGGCAAAAAAAAAAAAAAAACTAGACCAATTAGAGATTTTTTTGGTTGGTTAGTGATACCATTACCTCAAGTAGTAAACTCTTTTTTTTAATTTTTTTTTTTTTTTGGTGGTGATGGCCATTACCTTACAATCCCCTTTATTTATCTACTCTATTTATTTTTGTTGTATATTCTTCTACCCAATATGATAATCGGTGATAGAAAATGGGTGAGATGATATATATAGTCTTGTGAATAGTATGAAAAAAGTAGGTATTTAACCTGGGAAATCATCTGACAAAAGAATTAACTATATATAACTGGGCCGGTCGATAGAAAAATTATGCGCAGTACTCAATTAATGAGAAGTAAAATAGGAATTAATAGTGTGAGAATTTCAGAGTCCCTAACCTTAGTCTCCAGTCTCCACCACGCCCATAATACTCAGCTTTATTATGAAAAGATATAAAAGCTTTAGGCTGTGTTTGGAAGTTAGGGAAAGAAAGAGAAAAGAAGGGAAAATAATTAAGAAGGAAATTAGAGGAAAAATTGAAGAGAAAATGGGAGGAAAGTTAAGTAGGAATTTGAATATTTTCTTTCCTCTTTTTGTAGAACCAAACAAAGGAGGGGAATTTTTTTAAATTTTCTCCTCCTTTCTCTTCCTTTCCCCAAGAACCAAACATAGCCTTAATCTCTTACTATTTCAAAGGATTATTAATAAGCCACCTTATATTCCCCGCACCTAACTTGAGAAAGCAAGTTACTATTATATATGATTATTAATTCTTCTTTTTTGATCGGCAACAAAATTTTATTAAAACTCGACAAAGTTATATATGATTATTAACTTATTATCGAAGCCATTTTTCTATGACTTTTTTTTTTATGATTACTGTTAAACGATCCGGAAAGATGAAGTATACGGCGGAAGATACTAGTAAAATGAATTGAGTGAACATCATCGTTACAACACGAGAAAGTTGTGAATGAAAAACGAATTAATTAGAGAAGTTGAGATTAGATAAATTAGTCTAACTATTTGCACTATTTAATAAATCTAACTATTTGCACTATTTTTTTTAAATTTTTTTTGTTGTTGTTGCATGAATTTACTTATGTTACTAATCAATTACTACATGAAAAGTGATCACGACTTACCGTCCATATATATGTAGGAGAACTTAATTGGTACCCTCATTTTGGAGTATCTAAAAATTAGGAACAAAGTTTCGGACAACCCATATCATAAAAAGTAAATATATTGGGACCCATTAATGATTTTATGGGACCGGCCAGGACCAGCAGAAATATTATTGGTACCAAAAAAAGGTTTGCTTTCAATTCAAGGCATATTGCCTTATTCCATTAATTAATTCTCGCATTCCATTCAGGATGATGGGACATTGATATTTCCCAACCTCCACTCAGCACTTGCTATTTACGTCTTGACTTTCACTTTTATATGAACAGTTCTATTGGTACATATGGTTGTGCACAGATCGTGCACAGATGGGTTTCGGGGATTCACTTTTGAGTTCCACACGAACGATCTGAGTCGTTCAATCATCTTAGAATAATTTTCCAAAGGGCCCCGTGAGAAATCAGCTCCATCGGACTTGTGTAAGTGGTTGATCCAATAACCCCCCGTTTATTAGTTAAAAGTGCAGAAATTAATTAAGTTGCAGCGCTTAGGGTGATCAGTTTTTCGTTTATTAGTTAAAAGTGCTAACAAGGAAACGACTTACTAGTATATCCATGCATGCAGAGATCGAGTAGTAGAACACGTACGACTCCAACCTAGATCGATCGATCGGTCTATATATAACACTAGTCGAGCAGCTTATAAATTTTAGGCTTTATTATTATTTTTATTTCCCATTAATTAAATACTAATACTACTAGTTTCGAGCAGCTTACAACTGTGCCAGGTCCGCCCTTTTATGTGTATATGAATATTTTGCCCAAGTATGATAGAAAAGGCTATACTTTTTTGGTAGAATATTATTTCTTAGATATCATGTTTTGATTTCAAACTATATGTAAGAAAAACTAAAAAAATTCAATAACCACGGTCCATGTGAATATGTGTAGTTGTTGCTTGACATCTCAAATTTGAGCTTAAACCATCTTATTTGCACTTGGGTTGAAATCCCCTCTCTTTGAGAAAAATCTGTAAAATTTTCATCACATTCTGTCTCACTGGTCCGGACGGGAATTTGGGTGGTCCGGACCAAGCCATCTGTTACATTTTTTCTGTACAATCTGCCTCGCTGGTCCGGACGGGGATTTGGTGGTCCTGACCAAGCCATCAGTCAAAAAATTTCTTTCATTTCAAATCGCTCCTTGATGCTTGGTTAGTTCCTGTTTGCTCATTTCATCGTGTGTTTGACCTCTAATCTCGAGATAACCCTCAAATTGATTTTTATGACCATTAAGGCTTGGTTTGGCTAAAAAAGTTTTTGCTAAAAGTGGTTTTTTGCTTTATAGCCGAAAAAAGCAAAAAGGAAGAAGTATACTTGTTTGGGGTAAAAAGTGATCTGGTAAAGGGAATTCAAATTGTTGGTTTGAATTTCCGGAAATGCCCTTACCCCATGGCAAACGTGTACTGGAAGATAAGGGAAAAGTAGTGAGGGGTAGATTTGGTATTTTGGTTGCCTAGGGCTGGGCACTTTTTTGGACGTTCAAAGTGAATTTTTTAGTCCAAACCCCCCAACTTTTCTGGGCTTTTTGAAACACAAAAAAACCAGAAATAGCCCAAACTTTTTTAGCCAAACTTGGCCTAAAATGAGATTTTGATACGAAAATGGTTGGACACATCACAATACGAAATGGACACTCATCACATTGGGTCCTTTTGACACTTTTGATGAAAGTTGTGACGATTGGAAAGAAATACGATCCTTGAAAGTGTTTTGATGAATGAAGTGTTTTGATGAATGAAGTGTATTTCATGAAGTGCTTGAAAATGAGATGTTTTATGAAAGATGCGGTATTTTGGCGACATTGAACACACGACACAAATTGTGACGGTTACGAGTAAAACGATGGACACTTAGGCTATTTTCGAACGTACCGGTATTTCCTTGGACACATGGATCCTTGTTGAAGGAAGTGGAGGATTACACTATATATGGCTTGTGAAAATGAGGGAATGCGGGATTGTCGAGAATAGATGAGACGTTACATATTTAGGATGAGTGTGTGGTTGATGAGCGGATATGCTTTAAGATAGAGTGAGTCACGTTATAATAACGTTGGTATATTATCGTTAATATTATTACCAGCGTAGCTGGATGGTGAACGTGGCCTGTGAAACACGAAATATTATTATTATTACCAGCGTAGCAGGACATGGTGAACGTGGCCTGTGAAACAAGAATTATTATTATTATTATTAATAGCGTAGCTAGGCCATGCATGGTGAACGTGGCCTGTGAAACACGAAATATTATTATTATTACCAGCATAGCTGAGCATGGTGAACATGGCCTATGAAACACAAAATATTATTATTATCACCAGCGTAGCTGGACGTGGGTGAACATGGCCCGTGAACACAGTTGAATTTATTAAGACAGCTGGACAAAATATTAGGGATCTATAACTCCTAGTACGGGTTACGGGACCCAAGACTCCCGATTATGTATTAATATAAATACACAAGTATAGTGTTAATAGAGGAGTTGGAGTGAAATAGGGAAATTAGGTACTTAGCACGTGTGAAAAACTTAAGATTTAAGAAAAGAAGTTTTCATGCACAAAGATGACAAGTTTATAAATGTTAACATATGAACTTTTAATTTGATTCATATATCACTCATGAGTCATCACTTTTCAACATGAAACATCGTATTTGTCGAATCACCGTGTTTGTCTCATGCTCATTTCATGTACATCTGTCATCATTTATCACTTGTTTTAGTCATTCATGTCATACCTTACTCATTTCATTCATGGTAATGAACTTCTTGTGCGCACATCATTCTTTATACACCTAGCGTTAGTAGAATAGTTTCCTATTGTGCTAGTGTAGCTCACCCTGACAATTTCAGGTAAAATAGCATGGAGCACGAGCCGCTTGCTTGGAGTGCACTATTGGATTTGAAAGGCATGCATAAGAAGAATTATCATTTTATCTCATGAACTTCGTTTTGGAAGACAAAGTTGTAGCTCTATTATTTGTATCATCTTTTGACTCTGGAAAGTGTAACAACTTTATGTACTTAATACTTGTTTTTTTTTATATGAGTATTCAACTAGACGATGCGTATTGAATTTGAATATTTATAAATGAAATTAGATTTATTATTTTTGAGAAGGGTATGTTTAAATATGTTGAAAATCGAGGGCGTGACAGTAAATCATTATAATTGGTGTGGGTACTGAGATAGAAGATGGGTTTGAACATAATTTCACCCTAAGTTTGCGATGAATATAGAAATGCATTTTGATGCACTGAAAACGACTAGTGTGAGTTGATAATAATATTGGTGATAAACAAAGTTCATAAGATCATCTCCAATCCTTACCCAAATTTTTACTCAAATATGAATAAAAGCTTCATTTGGTATTTGGTATGAATCATTCCGATAGACAAGATCTTATTGAAGCATAAATTCGAGTAAAAACTTCATTAATGACATAGTTATAAATTTATGAGGGAGAAAATAGCCTCAAACAATTTGAGTAAGGAATCTGCCTTTGGTTAAAATTTTGGGTAAAACTCAATTTGATATGGAATCAGTGAAGAAGTGGGGTGAGATTTATGGAATTTTACTCCAATTTTAATACTAAAGTGTAAAAGAGAGTAGAGGTCGGAGATGCTCTAACAACATCGTGGAGTGTGGACTATTTGGGGATAATGGAGAAAGAGTGTAATGCTCCGAATTTTCGGAGAAATTAAGTTAAATTGAAAAAAAAGGATTTGATTACTCGAAATGATTAACTTAATAGCAGTAGAAATACAAGGATTGATCTTAAAGTTAATTGGTCTGATTACAACATCACAAAATACTTAGCTTGAGAAGTTAAAATTACATTTATCCAAAATAAAATGCAAAAAGAATAGAGCACTCTAAAGGTCAAGGTTCAGGTCCCAATCTTCAATCGGCACCTGATCAACAACAAGTTCTTTAGTATGGTAGTATGACTTCTCTTTTTCTCCTTCGTTACCTGGCGTGACATGCCAAGATCAATAATATATGGCACCATGAGCGAAAAATCATCCAATAGCTAACTTATGCCCACTAACCCTTACATTACAAGTAATTCATGTAATAGTTCAATGATAATAATAGTGCGGAAATGTAACACGTCATATGTTTCTTTACTAGCCATAAATACAATGATTTTGATGCATCCTTTCCACAAGTATCCTCCTCCCATATCCACTAACCCTGAGTGTGTCATGGACTCCCCTCTTGTTTGTCCTATACCAGGGTTTTATGCGGATACATGATGTACTTAGCATGGATTCACATTATACCATAACAATGGGACGCCACATAGTCTAGAGTTTTTCCATGGCCTATCGTCCGTTAAGGTTGAAACACAATCTCCACAGTATCACACTTTGGCCCGTTTGGTAACCAAATCATCATTCAAGACCCGTTTGGCAACCTTAATAACACGAGGCCCGTTTGGTAATCCTAGCCATCCGCAACATCAAATCCAACATCTCAAACTTCTATCACCTTTTCAATTCATCATTTAACTATTTTTTATTACGACCAAATCATCATTCAAGGCCTGTTTGGTAAATATTTTTTATTTAAAAAATTATGACCAAAAACCGAGATTATTTAAAAACAATTTAAAGGAAAATTTTAAGAAAAAAACCAGACTTGTTTTTATGCTCACGTGGTGTGGAATTGTGGATTTAGGAGCTACTACTACGCCTCCAGTCTCGAGGAGAGGAAACCAACTTCCAAATATTTTGTCCCCTCCTTGGCCTTACTTGCACGTACAAACACACTAGAGGCCAGGGCACACGCAATGCGTGTGCACGTCGAACTTTGACAAAACAATATGCACAATTGCTTCCGGCTTTTATTTTTTTTTATTTTAATCATGTGTTGTATTGGATTATCTTTTTACATGGCAAGAAACATAATACTGTGAGACCAATAAACAATAATGGAAATAAATATTACATCAGATAAACTATTCATATTTTTCTATATTTATGTACTACATTGTCACGAATTGCACGTAATAAAATCATATATTATCATACTAAAATTTGATGCCGCTGTTAACCAATAGTTTTAATATCCTTTATTAATATGCAAACTACAGATAAATTTAATGTTTTAGATATTGATGTTTTTTATTTTATTTTGTAAAAGAAGCTATGAGGATAAGTTTACAGTTTTCTACCATTATCACCCAACAAAACAATGGGAACTTGTTTTTCTCATTATTATTTTTATTTATTTAACGTTGAATATAACCCACACATTAGCATATACGGACTATAGGCCACGAAATAATAGATTGGGATGGAAATAAAGAATGACATGGCATTTTTTTTAAAATAAGGTGAAAAAAGTACAATAATCAAAAATCACATCGAACACTCAAATTTGTCAAATTTCTCTAATCCAAGAGGACCATCCTCAATCACTGATGGACTTATCATACACATATTTTGTCGTACTAACTTATACACAAAATTTTAACACAATTCCAATTCCCGGCCCCTCTCTCTAATTGGGAGTATGTGCAGTACCTTTTTTTTTTTCTTTTGATCGATCAGGGGAAAACAAAAAAAAAAAGTAGTGCAGAGTAAACAAAAGCATGGAGTAAGTCAAATAAATGATAAGTTGTAGAACTGGAAAATGCGGTACCTTTGTTTGGGAGGCTTGCCCTGTCACGCCCTCAAATTTAATAACTCGAAAATAAATAAAATCCACGTGGAACAAGTCAAAGTCTCATAATTTCCATTAAAATAGTCAAAGTTAACAAGATAAAGTCTCACCATTACGGATAACAAATTCCAACTACTAGCGACCATAGCCCGAATGCATAAGTACAACATTTTTAAAAGTTATTACATTGCCAATAGTCAAAAAAAGATAAACTATAGAAGTTACAAATTCATCTTTCCAAAAATATGCTACAAAGATGAGAAAATAACTTCATGCTTGATAATGCTCCATGCGTGCATCACTCAACAAACATCCAACTTCATGCTCCATGCCGAGTACCTGAAAATTGATAGGTTGAGCTCACTAGCCCAGTAGGAAAACTACTCTACCACCGCTAGGTGTATAAACATGATACATGCATAATGGATGAGTACGACGATGAGTACGACCAAAATACAAAGTTAGGATGAACGGAAGATTATAACCCAACCACGAAGCAACCAAAGTGTATTTCAAAGGTGTCCAAGGGTCCAAAAATGTATCCAAGTGTCCCAAAACAAGGTTAAGTATCCCACCAAAATCCAAGTCGTTCTCAAAATCCACATTTTCACATACCGAAAGCCAAATTTTACCAAATACGTCAAATTTAACCAAATTCATCATAACCGTCATTTCATAAGAAAACACTCATAAATTTTAATAGGGAAAAATCTCTCTGCCGGATTTCATGGGCTCCGTGCACCCCTGCCGGATTTCATGGGCTCCGTACACCCCTGCCGGATTTCATGGGCTCCGTGCACCCCTGCCGGATTTCGCGGGCTCCGTGCACCCATGGCTAGGGACACCAAACGGGTGATCCCTAGAATTCATTTTTATGTAATCAAGTCACCTCAAAACACTTGTCTTTCAAAGGTTCTCAAAATTCCCATTTGTTTCAAGAGATCACCATTTTCGCCAAAAATGTGTCAACCGACGCGTGTCCGATACGTGAAACATAAAATTAGTTAATTCACGTGACCAAGGGTTAATTTTATGAATTCAAGGTGGATTCGGTGTTCAAAATGATGGTATAGGTCAAAATTACGGAGATATGGACGATCGGGGACCAAACGGGCATCAAAGGGTGGCCTAAAACCACCCCAAAACAGGGGACAGTTTCTGGAAAACAGGGGCAGCAGCTCACTGCCCAGAAAATAGACAGATTTTCACCATTTTTGGTGTGGAATTTCAACCCAAACATAATTGTGAAGCTTAGAGCCAAAAATTGGATATGTAGAGTGATTAATGGACTTCAAGGGAGTGCCAAACAACTATCAATTGCATCAAACAAGTTACCAAATCATAGATCACAAAAATTTGCTCAAACAAGCCAACCATGGGAGGAATTCAAGAATTAGATGGAATTTGAGAGCAAGAACAAAGTATATGCTATATATCACATAAATACAACTAGAGGGAGTGGGATTTGTCTTCCTACCTCAAGTTTTGAGCTTGAAATGAGTGGGTAAATGAAAACCCTAGCTTCCAACTTGCTCCACCCGAAATGTGTGCTTCCGGTGCGAAATCAATGCAACCCAAGCTTCAAAATGCGAAGAGGAGGTGATTTTAGGTGGGGTTTATGAAGGGGACTTGGGGTTTTATGGATTCTTGGAGCTTGGAGCTTCAACAATGGAGGAGAGGAGAGAGGGAGAGAGTATCGGCAGCAGTAAGGGAGAAAGAGAGGGCTGTTTTTTTTGAAAAAAAATGCAAGCATAATGTGTGTTATATCCTCTCACCCTATTACACTTTCACCCCTAACTATCAAATGCATATTAAACACACCCAAATGCAATCTCCCACTAACACATTGACCTCTTTTAGTTAAAATTTAATTTCTCACATTTACCCAACATTATTCCGGAAAAATTATGTAAAAATACGGGTCCTTACATGCCCTATTCTCTTCGGTGTCTGTACAAAACAGAAGAGAGAGAGAGATGAAGCATTGGTCATTTGACTCATTTTACCTGCGGAAAAAAACAAAAGAACCGCAAATCAGTTGCAGTGTATGTCATATATACACTGTTTATATACATTTGCATTTAACCAAAAACTTTAAGGGGCCATTCGTACCTGTGTGAAACAGAGAAGAGGACGCGAATTGTAGGTTTGACAGCTCCTTTGGCAAGAGGGGTGAGAAAAGAAAGGAAAGGGGAGAGATTTCTTTAATTGATGAGAAAAGAAAAGAAAGGGGAAGAGTTTCTCATGTGTTAACCAAACAGACGTGAAAAATCAGTTTCTCTCCCAACCATTCCGGTCATCTTTCTCGTCTCCGGCGAATTTTCGGCGACCTCGAAACAGAGTTTTAAGCACAGATCCGGCTTCTCCTCGACGAGACGAAGACAACAGGGGAAGTTTGACGACGATCTGACGACGGGATGGCCTGCACGTCACCAAATCTTGCCACTTTTGGTGAGAAACGGGAAGGGGGAAAATTTGGGGGGGTAAGGGACTCCAAAATCTCACTATTTCTCCTCCTCTCTCACCTTTTGGTCATCCAAACGAGGGAGAGAAACTGTTTTCCATTCTTCTCCTTTCTTTTCTCTCCAAATCTCGCAATCCAAAGGAGCAGGTTTATTGTGTAAAGAGGGAATATGTGAGAAACGTGGGGTTATGGCAGTTATTTTGGCGTGAGGTTACGGTTTTACCCAGACAGTTTTTTCTCATGTGCTAGTTCGGAAGATATAGAAAGTAGCATTTTATTTTAGGGGCAAAAGAGGGAAACACTTTTGTGACAAGGGCTTCAAAAAAAAAAAGACGCCAAACTGGTACTCCCCTTTCTATATTAGAAATTAGAATAGATGGTTCTCTAATCCCACCTCTGAATCATAACACCACACACAGACACCTCTCTCTCTCTCTTAGTCGGGTTCGGTTGTAGATGGATTTAGTTCAGCGAGCATCATGCTTTGTACACACTGCTAAGTTCACTCCTCACAAGACTCATTTCGCCAATTCAAACTGCGAATCCCGGAAGCAAAGCCAGAGTTCCAATTTTGCGAGAACGAAGTCTTTGGTTGTCAGAGCAAGCAATGGAGGGGCGGAGGTGGACACGGCGGTGGTGGTGGAAAAGCCCAAACTGCGGCGGCGGTTTCAAGTGTTTGATGGTTCTCCTTCACCGTTCGGAGCCACCGCTCGAGACGGTGGAGTCAATTTCGCGGTTTTCTCCATGAATGCAGTGTCTGCCACCCTTTGCTTGACTAATCTCTCCGACTTGCAACAGGTATGTTTACGCTGGTTAAAAACAAGCTATAGGATTTTTAATTCGTTTTAGGACTTCGATTCGCCACGGTCCTAACTTAGGACTGCACCTGTAAAAATTGCTACAGTATTTTTTCTTTTGATGCAGAAAAGAGTGATTGAGCAGATCTCTCTGGATCCATTGACCAATAGAACTGGAGATGTTTGGCATGTATTTCTCAAGGGAGATTTTACGGACATGCTATATGGCTACAAATTTGATGGAGACTTCTCTCCTCAAGGAGGACATTACTACGATTCTTCTCAGTTATTGGTGGATCCCTATGCTAAAGTTAGTTCCCTGCCTACTCTTTCCTTCTGTAAACCATTGTCAATTGTTTCTTATCTCGTACGCATAGTGGACGAAGATCATGGTTAGCCTTTTCGTTGTACTTAATCTATGACTAATCCCGTGACTTGTATTTTGTTTTCGAGTGAAAGAAGAACTGATTTTTGTTGTGACTTGATCCAGGCAGTTGTAAGCCGAGGGGAGTTTGGTGTTTTGGGACCCGAGGGTGATTGCTGGCCCCAGATGGCCTGCATGGTTCCTTCCCCCCATGCTCAGGTGCTTTGATATAAACTGTTTAGATGCCATTTGGTTTCCCAACTGCTCTGTATCTTGTCTTGTGGTAAAAAAGATTGCAACTTTCTGTAGCGATACAGTTGTCCTATGACTTTGACAATATCAGCCTGTATTTGTTTAATTTTCCTTGTTAAATGGGCTCTCATCAGGAAACTACATCATGGATTTTGTCCGAATGTTTTCTCTTCATTTTGGTACCTGGCACTCTAGACATTCTTCATAAGGAGTGCTGGTCCAATATTGTTATTGTCAAGATACAAGCAGCCAGCTTCCCCCTTTTCCTTCATGTAATATAATATATACACATATGGTTGGAACTTGGGAGTCACCTTTCATTTGGTTTTCTTGTATTTTACTTTGATTCCAGATGGCCTATAAAAGAGAATGGTGCTGTTTATTTCAATAGAGCTTCTCTTTCTTCAGGAGAATTTATATGTACATGTTGTTTGGAACTCACGCCTGTTACTCTTTGCACTTTGCTTGCAATTGCATGAATGTCTCTCAACAAGAGACTCTTGGTTGAACTTTAAATGACAAAGGTTCAAAGTGATGTTCTTGTTAGTGTGATAATGTGCTTCAATTCCATCAGTTTTTCAGTTGCATGTGGTGGCTGTAGTTTTCTGGGTTTCATCATATGTTGCTCTGTAAGGTTTTGGTTCATTTGTTCAAAGTTGGTGATTATCCTCTTGCATTCTAGGATTAAAGACATCTTCTGCGTTGCACTATATGTACTTCCGTTTTTGTACTTTTTATGTTCCTACCTCTTTTGATATGCAAATACTGAACTATATCCTACTTTTCCAAAAAAAAAAAAAAATTACTGAAATATATCTTTAATTTCCAAACAGCACTTCAACATTAGTACTGATCTGACTAGTGATAGACTGATAGTAGTAAATTGGGTTTGTATGAACAACTTAAAGCCGTCTACAAACTGTTAGAAAATATGAACGCCTTCTCTAGGAGTCCGTTAGAGCTTAATGGGCCCAGTCCCACAGTTAGGCTATTGAGTTATGCTTACTTAATTTGGACTTGTTCAAGCAGTTTAGCGAAGCTTGGACTATTCTTACGAGGTTGATTTCGTTTTTTGGTACATATTATGCTGAGTAATGATCTCACTTATGGCAGAAATTAAAAGAAATAAACTATACCCAGGAATGAAATTAGCAGTCTTCCATCAACTGTGGTTCAATCATGGTTCAAGGAAAGAGCACCCTAATTAAATGACAGTTAGGGGAAAAGGTGCTCCTTTGTTAGATACTTAGATGAGGTTGACATACCAAGTTAAAAGCGAAATTGTTAATACATTGAGAAACCTGACAAGTCAAAGGATTGCTAGATTTTCCAAAGTAAAGAATAAGATAGAATTTCCGGATGTATAGCATGAATTTATTCATCTTGATTTTCTTTCCTTTTGCCTTTTATCTTCTTGTCCAGTAGAATACGAGTAGGAAATATCTATGGGCGTATATTTCTTATAGAATCTATAAGATAATTGTATCATCTTAGAACACTCTTTTTTGTAATTACTTTTTATATATGTAATGTAATTATGGTTTTGTTTTCATTGTCAGTTCATAATTCTTATTTGCTCCTTTTAGTTTGACTGGGAAGGTGACCTACCACTGAAACATGCACAAAGAGATCTTGTAATATATGAATTGCACGTTCGTGGATTCACAAGACATGATTCAAGCGGGGCAGATTTTCCTGGTACATATCTTGGTGTAGTGGAGAAACTTGATCACTTGAAGGTGAATATAGACTGGTCTTTTAATTACTTTTGAGGTTTTTTGCGAAAGTTTTTTGAAAGAAAAAATAAGAACAATATTAGCATGTCAACAATCTCCCATTCGACCTATTTGTTTGGCTTTTACGTAGTTGTGAAATAGACAATTCGAACACCTCTTCTCTCTTACGGATTCATCATTTTTTATCAAGCCTGATTGAGCAGCTTGCTTTTAAATTATCATTGGAAAAAATCAATTTTGATCTTCAAAGCTCTTTATGGAGATCCATCCTCTTGGCACTTGGAGTGTATTATGCTTACATTATCCTGAAGGAGATAATGTGTTTTTCCATATAGTAGGGAACTTTGGGCGTTACATGGTTACACTTTTTGCTGGAAAAAAGAGCAGCTAAATCTAGAATTTCTCAAGTACATATTTCCCTGAAATCAATTTGGTCTAGTAAGTGCAGGACAGCAGGAATAACTGTGATTGGTGGCTTACTACAGCAAGGGACTGCACCAAAAAAAATTTCATACTTGGCAATGCTGCCTTTTAAATTCTCTCCTTTCTTGTGCAGAAACTTGGTGTTAACTGTATAGAGTTAATGCCATGCCACGAGTTCAATGAGTTGGAATACTACAGCTACAACTCTGTCCTGGGCGACTATAAGTATGGTTCTTTTGTGTTTCTCTTTAGCAGACATTTTATTCTCATCATAGTTACAGAATTTATAAACTAGTGAAATGGGAAGATATACCTATAGCTCCTGTTACCACTTTAGCTATAACTAACTTTTCTACCAATTAGCACAAGCTGTTAGTATTGATGGGGAGGAGGTTTGAGAGAAAACTTGTTTGAGTTTGCCAATTTTGGAGTTGAATTCCTTGTAGTCCAAGCAGTGGATCCTTGTGTCTTGTTGCATCACCATACTAATAGCAAAATGTATTAGTTTTTTGAAATCACCACGAAATCATGATTGTGATTTGTTGATGTATAATTTCTCAGATACCTTTGGTGGAAGTTTAAACACCAATTCCTTCCGTGCACCATCTCAATTTTCTTTCTTCCTTTCTCCTTCATCCTCTCTTGGTTTTCTGATCTGTACTCTTCTTCTTTGATGTAATTGAAGCTCAACTTGAAGAAGGGCAAACTTACGCATTGCGCTTATCTAACAGTCTTATGATCTTTATTATCTTACTTAGGAGTTGGGGGTAATTTGGTAATTTTGGTAATTGGTGTATGGGGCTGTAGGACCGCCCATGAGATCATGCTAAGAGTCAATATAATGGCTCAGTACTTATTATGGGCACTCTGCAATAAAAACCAAGGCACATTCAGGCGCGAGCTGTTGTTTCTCTTTGCCCCATGTGTACATGCCTAGGCCCAAGCTGTATAAACTATAAAGTTCTAAATTTGTGCGGGGCATGCCTCACTTGAAAGGACCTCTTACAATTTTTCAAATGATTGTGCTCCTTCTAAAGTTTTTGCTTCTTTAACCTGGACATTGTGGAATACTATGGTTTGGTGGTCCTCAAAGCATCGGATTAAGAACAGTTGGAGCACTGGTCCAAAATTAAGCTATCACAGAGGTCCCAACTCTCCAGCTCAGCTACCAAATATGTTCCACACTAGTTGTTTCCCCTTGCATTGTGAGGGGGTTTGGAATGCAAAGAGTTATGACAAGCTGTTTGCATCCTTGGCAGTGGGTCTAATGCCCTCCCGTAGATAGTTTATATAATTCAATTTCTCAATCCAGGTTGGGTCCTAGTCCTAAACAACTTTGTTAAATTCATTTCGTTTGTAAATTAATCTTGGAGTTTGATTCATGTAAAGTTTTCTCACACATCCTGGTTATTTATTTGTTAAGCAGTTTAGGGTCAGCTTCATGAGTGCTAGTTAGTGTTGGTAACGGTTTGAGTCAGATTCTTCTGGTAACCACCAAGCTGGACTCCTGAAATTTCAATAACCAAACCAAACCAATCCAAGCCTTAAGTTCCAATTTTGGTCTACCTCTCCTAATGCCACCCTCCACCGTAACCATTCTTTGTGGTTTAAGATCTGCTAGAGTGCAAACCTATTTTTTCTTACTGGCCATGACAAACATGCTTTTCCTTTTGATACGGAATGTATTCCCTGGCGTAGAGGATCTGCATTTTCTTATTGAAAATTTAATAATCAAAAGAAGATTTGAAAGCTTTATGGACATATAAAAGACTATGGAAGAGTTTTATTGGCATTCCTCTTTAACTTACAAACATGATTTCTTGTCCAGGATGAATTTTTGGGGTTATTCAACAATCAATTACTTTTCCCCAATGATAAGATATTCATCTGCTGGCAATCTTGATTGTGGCCATGCCGCAATAAATGAATTCAAGCTTCTTGTTAAGGAAGCACACAAACGAGAAATAGAGGTGACTTTTTGTTTCAACATAATATCCGATCATTTGGTGCATTTTCTTTCTAATCTTTTTTTAACAGGTGATCATGGACGTTGTTTTCAATCACACTGCTGAAGGGAATGAGAAAGGTCCCACCTTGTCATTTAGAGGTGTTGATAACAGTGTCTTCTATATGCTTGCACCCAAGGTATAGCTTCAGACTTTTTTTTCTCCCTTGGTATTTATCTCAAAGAAGAATCCATATGTTTTTAGTTTTTCAAAAGTTCGTGTAGGGTTGTGGATCACAGAAAAAAAAAGAGTTTGCGTAGGATTGTCTGAAGTTGCTAGTCAATGCCTTTGCGTTTCCATTGCCTTTAAGTTTGTGAAAATATGACTGGTGTTTGTCCTCTGGAAGTAGTTTTTAGTGTTAGAAGGGGAATCTGTTTTTATCAGCGAGAGAAACATATATTTTTTTGCCGAAATTTTCTTATCGGTGACCTTTTAAATTTTGATTGCCGAAAAAATTCCTTTCGATACAATGGTTATTGTCTTAATAAGCCAGTTGAAGTTTTATGAGAATCTTTGTTTCTCTTTGGGCTAATGTCTGACCTTTTAGCATTTCCTATCATAATTCACAAATAAAAGGAAAACCACACTCTTTTGTACCGGAACGTAGAGTTGGGAAGCAAAAGCTAAAGGCTTGGTTGTTAGCACCATTGTTTTTTGATGTGGCTTCTTTGGACCAAATTGCACTTTCCAAGGTCCAGAGCAGCCGGTTCATAAACTGTAGAATTCGGTTTATCGTTTCTCCGTTCTCGCTTAGCTTCGATTCTCATCGTGGATCTATTTGTGACAAAGCTATTTTGTATAGCTGGGTAACATCTATTTCAAGTAGCTTGAGTCAGATTGTGGATTTGATACACAGGTGATTTTGGGGACTTTTTGTTGTGAAGTCTTTACTTTGGTATTGCTTCTTTGTCTAGGTTATGTATGGTTAGCCTCGTTCATGGGTAATGGGTTGTATCCCTTTGGACATGTCCTACATATTTACTGAATTGCTCACTTACCTTTCAGAAAACTTTATGGTTTTAGACTTTTAGTAGGTAAAGTCTGTGTTTATACAGCATGTAAGAGTATCTGGATTCAAGGACAAAAAGCCGAGTATTTTTTTTTCTTGACTGTGCTCTCAAAATTTAACTATTGGGAAGTAACTCTTAGTTTATGGTTTTGCAGGGAGAGTTCTACAATTATTCAGGTTGTGGAAACACCTTCAACTGCAACCATCCCGTTGTACGCCAATTTATATTGGACTGCTTGAGGTAAAATTTACCCTGTAGCTAAGCGTAACTGTTTTGTTTGTTTGTTTTTTTTTTTGTTGCAAGTATGTTGCGAATAATGTCTTTGCTTATCCATGGAAATGTATCGAACATGTCATGTGAATGTAGAGTTTTTGTGGTAGTCTTTAAGCTGAGCTCAGGACTCATTTGCTAGTGCTGGAAATTTCATCAAGTAATTTAATGTGACTAGAAGTCAAAAAGTATCATCCAAATTTATTGGTCAAGAACAGATCGGTCACTACTTTTCATTGAAGATTAGCCTTTTCTTGTTAAGTCTTTCAAGTTTTGCAACTTTGTCTAAGTCAATATGTTTCTGAACCTAGATGTTATTGAATTTATGTTGAATAGCTTGCAATTATTTGTTAGTTTAGTTTATGGTCATCCCTGAGCTGAATCAGAGCGGTAATATTCCAAGCAAAGCTCTAAAGGCCTTGTTCGTTTCCCTGTTTAGTTTTAGTTTTAGTTTTGATGACATCATCATTTCCCTCATTTCTCTCTCTATCTCTCTCCACTCATTACACCTGCTGACATTATCAAAACTAAACTAAACTATCGAACCAAACACAGCCAAAGCAAATTTAAACCTCACAGCTCATTTTTAGGTCGTTCCTTTTGGTGTTTACTTGCCTTCTATTTATCTCCATAACCTTTATGGGCTTTTTCCCTGATTCTATATCATTTGCAATTTTTTGGTGAAAAATAGTCTAATTTAATCCTCTAACCTAGTTAAGTTGCTGGCCATTTAATCTCGGTGTTTGCGTGCATTTTTTACGATACTACTTGGTGTTATTCTTTCATTCTTTTTCCCGGTTGTCAGTTTTCTTTTGCTTTCAATTGAGGGAAAGGATTGCTTATTCATTTTCTTTTGTGTTTTTCCTAAAAACCATCTATTGTTAACCTTCGGTTTGTTTGCTGCATGCAATTGAAAGGTTTTTGGTTTGCTTTTGCTAAAACAGATATTGGGTTACAGAAATGCATGTGGATGGCTTTCGCTTTGATCTTGCTTCTATCTTGACGAGGGGTAGCAGGTTGTGTGCTTTGCCCTTTGTTTCATATCTCATACTTAAGTTTGTGCCAATGACTATTCTTCATCTAGTTTTTCACTTTCTGGTTGTTCCCCAGTCTATGGGATGCAGTTAATGTATATGGCAATCCAATAGAAGGTGATTTGCTGACAACCGGAACTCCTCTCAGCGACCCGCCATTAATTGATATGATTAGCAGTGATCCAGTTCTTCGCAGAGTCAAAGTAATTACTGCTGGCTCTTTCTTGATGCTCATAAGAGAACTTCGGCCTTTAGTGTTAGCCTTCCAATCTCAATCAGTGAAGGAAAGAATAAGTATTTGCCACTTTTCTCCCAAGTAAAATTTTAGTACTTCCATCCATAGGGAGGCAAATAGAATGGATTACGAAATATATTTTGGGTTCAAGTCTCTTCTGCATTTGTTTCGTGTTGCATTCTTATTCTCTTTCTGCTGTCTGCTTCTCTATGTTTTTGGATGTTTTGCATAGAAAGTTTTAGCTTTTGGTTGGGATAATTGGTGACTTAACAAGTGCTAGAACGAGAATAGTTTGGAAATTGCAGGACTTATAACTTACATTAGGTGGTAACCCATGCCATGGTTGTGATGAGAGCAGTGCAGAGTTCTCCTTCTCCTTTGACCAGGTAAAGGGCTCACATCCCTAAGTTTTGTTATGTTAGTCAACCAAATTGACATTGGATGCTGTAAGGCCAACGATGCTTTACGGGACAGAATGCTGGCCTGTCAAAGAAACAATAAGTGAGTAAGATGGATGTAGCTGAAATGAGAATGTTGAGGTGGATGTATGGTAAGACTAGAAGAGACAGGATTAGAAATGATTCAGTTCGTGAGATGGTAGGTGTGGTACCTATAGGGGAGAAGTTGAGAGAGAATAGACTAAGGTGGTTTGGATGTATCTAGACTTGTAGACGCAGTAGATAAGAGCGTTGATAGGATAGTTCTGGGTAGCAACGCTATAGGGAGGGGAAGACCCAAATTGACATTGGATGTTGTAGCGTGCAAAGATATGAGCCTTCTGAGTTCTTAGTCTAAGTGAACAAGTAGCCCTTGACAGAGCTCAATGGAAAAAAAAGGATTCGTGTAGCCGACCCCAATTGATTGGGAAATAAGCCTCGGTTTGGTTATTAGGTCAACTAACATATGGGGTTTGGTTGACCAAAACAAAGTCCTGCAAACACGTTGCAGCATCCCACATTTTGTCAACCAACTTACACCAGAGTGGAAAGTCTTTAGACCCATTGACGTATAAGTAATGAGTAATGACTATGGCTGGGGGCTGTGCGCCCTTATACGGGCCCAATTAGTCTGATGGAGCTTGGTGATATCCTTGTACCCACCAAAACTCGTAGAGAGAGATGATGTTGGGTTGAATTGGTAATCTTCATTTTCTTGTTTCTTGTACTTTCTTATTGAAATGTAACCGATATTAGTGCATTCTACAATAATAATCTGTGCTGGCTTCTTCTATTCTGTCAATAGTTTGGATTTCGTTGTGTTTCATTTCTAGCGAAATGGATGGACTTAATTTTTAGTCTACATTCAAACAGCTTTTGGCTGAGGCATGGGATTGTGGAGGCCTTTACCAAGTTGGCATGTTTCCACACTGGGGCATCTGGTCAGAATGGAATGGGAAGGTCTGTACGAATACAGCCCGTTGATCATGTTTTGTTCTTATATTTTGTTTCGACAAAAATGATATGTTCAACTCAACAGAAAAGAAAGCAATAGAAGTATACATCCTATTTTTTGCACTCTCTCCTAGCAAATAGATTACCTCCCAGTCAATGCTAGAGCTGGAAATATTAATCAGAAACACACATCAGTGAACATCAGTGAATTAACTGCGTCATAATTTCTTATTATTTAGTTTTTTTATTATTTACAAATTGAGATACTGGACTCAAGCACCGACGTTCATGATTTCGTGTTCTCATGATTGGTAGATAGTACATCTCATTTTGCTCTCTCTCTCTCTCTCTCTCTCTCTCTCTCCAAGAAAAAGATATTATCACCCAGTCAATACTTAAACTAGAGCTGGCAAAACTTAGATCACAAACTGACATCAGTGAATGAACTCCTCCTAAAACAGAGAGAGAACCTTAATTCTCTCTTATCCAGTCATTGCATCTTCCTGTCTACCTCTTTTCTTTCCTCCCCTTTTTCTTCTTTGATTGAATTCAACACTCTAACCAATAGTATGTCTTATCAATTTCAGTATCGTGACATAGTCCGGCAGTTTATCAAGGGTACAGATGGATTTGCTGGGGCTTTTGCTGAATGCCTTTGTGGGAGCCCCAATTTGTACCAGGTTATTATCCTTTCTTCATTTATCTGTCCAATGCTCATTTCATAATGCATTCTGTTGACTATTTAGGTTAGAAAGGATTCCATTTTTTTATTGTGGTTTCATCTTTGCCACTGTTCTCTTCAATTAAATTGAAGAGATGTTCTCTCTCTCTCTCTCTCTCTCATGTGTTCGATGTAGTATCGGGAATTCTGCCCTTCTTTTTCTGTTGTACTTGTTTCCAAATTCGTTCTTATTGGCATATTTCTTCTAATATGCTAGGTAGGCGGAAGGAAACCGTGGAACAGTATCAATTTTGTATGTGCACATGATGGTTTTACTCTGGCGGATTTAGTGATGTACAACGACAAACATAACTTGGCCAATGGCGAAGACAACCATGATGGCGAGAACCATAACAATAGCTGGAATTGCGGACAGGTAAATTTTAATAGGTATGTGTGGGGTGTTTTTTGAGTTCTTTTTTATTTTCTTGTTCTACTTTACAAAAAATAAACTATTAACAAAGTGGCGATGTATTAAGTAAGACAGTGGGATAAAAACTTGCAGAATATGCATTTTCTTACATGATATTCCTTTGCAAGAAGAAAAATTAGGATGAAGTTGATGGATTACTCGGGGTATATTATCAAAACGTGGCGTAACACATTCAGACTTTGAGTAGATACTTAAATATTCATGTTAGTAGCTCCCTATGTAAACACAAAATCTTCAAAGTAAATCAAAGTCTCAGTACTTGGAGACTTGGACGCTTGGACACCTGAACTAAGGTTAGAACGTGTCTGATACTATCGATCTCGCAGATGTTGTACTCAAGCAGGATTATATCTATATGAGGTTGGATTTGTAGTTTTCGGCACTCTTTTGTAGTTTTTTTTATTGGTGGCACTCTGGTTTATCCACTTTTGCTGAGTCCGCATACCCTCAATGAGAGGTTTGATGGGTCTGCCACTTAGATACACTACAAAGATTTGACAGTTTAATAGGAAGCCACTAAGCGAGTACATTGACATAACAATCTGAAAGTTGTTTCAATTGGAAGGGCCGTGGATAATTCTATGCACTAAAGATTCTCAAACCAGATTTAGAGTTCGACACTTCGACTAGTACCTTTTTTCTGATTGATCTAGTGATTACTAGGAGGGAGAGTTCACCAGCATCTCCGTGAAGAAATTGAGGAAACGACAAATGCGGAATTTCTTCCTCTGCCTTATGGTATCCCAAGTAAGATTATATTCATTTTGTTCACTAGCAGTTGTTTCTCACCCAAGGGCTTATAGCACCCTTTTAAGCCAGTTCATATGTTATCAGTTGCTTGTTTTTTTTCCTACTTCTACTTTAAGAGTCTTAAGACCATCGTATCTGATAATTCTGCTATTGCTTGCTAATACATAATGTGACATGCACAACTTTCTATTAGAGTTGTATATGGGACTTCTATTTGAAAATTACAAAGTTGCATCTTTGGCAAGTCACAGATACGACTACACGAAATGGAGAAATAAGGGTATACAACAGGTCACACAATGGGAAAGCTGCCAAGTCTTCCTCCTCTGCCTCTCAGCCTGAGCTGCCCAGCACTCCTGCTACATCGTCTTCAACCCAAACAACGCGAAAATCAGATCAAAAGACAGAAAAACAAATCAAGTCCCATCACTTTTGCACATTAACACCTGTTAATTAGGAACTTCTGTGTCTGGGTACGATTCTTAATTGAGAGGATCTTCCTGAGTGCGGTAAGCCAGCTACCCACATGAAAAAGGTTATCTTAATGGACGCCCCCTTTTGATCATATGCTCTTCCATGGAAACTCTCCTAGTGTGCTGCGCATCAAAGTCTGGGAAAAGGATGAGATCGAATCTGCCACTCCCTCTACCCCCTCCATCTAACTGTGCTTCCCTACTCCAACCCCGCGCAAGGCCATCCAACAATCCAAATCCCTAAAAGTTGACCCACTCCCAAACTTCAAATGGCCTCCTAAGCCAATATCCCAAAACACACAATCTCCCTGGCTCACAAAGTTCTGAAGCTGCCTTATTTACAGCTAGGCAAAAGATGACTAGAAATTAGAAAGCTCTCGCTAGCATCTTATCGCAGAGGTAGAGATGGAGATGGATTTGATTTATTTATTTCTTTTAGGGTCTCATCAAGTGAAATGTTACTTAATTAGGCCACTCAACAAGTTACATCAGTAAAACAAGAGGATGTTACATTTTGAATGATGGTAGAAATTTCTGCATGTAAACTACTTGACATTGTTATTTTTCTGTTTATTAGGATCAATTGGTACTGTTTTCAGTAACAGAAAATGGTACCCTCAGGAATCGTATTGCTTCGTTATTTTGAGTTCAATTTTTTAGACAAGGAATCGGGATACAGTTTCCTTAATGGGCTCCACTTTAGTGATGTAGCTGTTGTGAGCCATGCACCTATATTCTTCCGTCCTGATTCCCATCAGCACACCCAAGTTGCGGTAACACCCAATGCACCAGCACACTATGCTGGTTCTTTTATTCTTGTACATCTCAGTTAATGCCAGGGGCTTCTCTTCCTTTTCTTCTTCCTTGGCTTTCAATTAGACATTTTTGCAGTTTTGTTGTCCTTTTATTTTGATGCCTGATGCTCTCGGCGGCTGGCACGCTCACATACAGATCTTTATCTTTATAAAAGCATCTTACGCTTGCACTACATAAGTGGAAGGGAAATCCAAGTTTATGTTCTGTTAGTGTTCGACTTGATCTACTTAGATGAAAGAAAGAACTAAAAGGACCAATGATTTTATTCTTTGTAACTTTGATCAACTATTAATGTAATTTGTGATTTAGAACCTTATTTTCCATTGTGGATGGTGTAGATTCTAAGTTAATCCTTATAACAATGTTCTTATTCAGTTTCTCTGAGGTGTTGTGTTTGATTCTGTGGATCTTCTGCTGAGTCAGTTATTTGTTTTTGCCGATTTTTTCTGCATAGTTTAGGAGGTATCCTTGGTACTATCTGTTTCTTTTCTGACTTCCATCGTTATCATATCAGGGTGTCCCTATGATCTATATGGGTGATGAATACGGTCACACGAAAGGGGGGAACAATAACACATATTGCCATGATAACTATGTAACCTGCTCCTCTCTATTCTTTTCTAAAACACCTGTTCCCTTCGTTGATTCTGTTTTCTGATTACATCTTACGTGCAGATTAACTACTTTCGATGGGATAAGAAAGAAGAGGCGTCGCCTGACTTCTTCAGATTTTGCTGCCTTATGACCAAGTTCCGCCAGTAACTTCCCTTTCCTGATAGAACTGTTCTTCTTCTTGTACTTTCTGATGGAACTTTTGCAGCTCCCTAATGTGATACGATCATTAACAGTGAAAGTGAGTCACTTGGTTTGGATGACTTCCCAACAGCAGAGAGGTTGCAGTGGCATGGTCATTCTCCTGGGACGCCAGATTGGTCTGAAGCAAGCCGGTTTGTGGCATTTACACTGGTAACTAATCGTACTGCATTTCTATTGCATAATCATATCACTGCTCTTGTTCAAGTCCACGTTTCTAATCATTGCTTTGATATTAATAACCACACTTGCCTCAATTAAGTTGACGTCTTCCTGTTTCGATTTGATTCAATGGCTTAAATGACTTGCTTTTCATTAAATAGTTTCACTCCTTGACGGAGGCATTTTCCCTCTTTTTAAAGCTATTTTGAAATTTTGCAAGCCAAAATAAAAAAATAAAAAAAAAGTGTTTTCCATATGTTAATGAGGGCATTCGAGAGCCCGTGCTCCATAGTTGGATTTCTGTAGAAAATCTCCCTTGAATTGACCTTTTGTATAAACAACAAAATGCAGATCGACTCTGTGAAGGGAGCTCTATACATTGCCTTCAACACCAGCCATTTACCCGTCACTATTACCTTGCCAGAGCGGCCTGGTTACAGGTGGGAGCCATTGGTGGACACCAGCAAACCTGTGCCATTCGATTTTCTCACGGATGACCTCCCGGAAAGAGACACTGCAATAAAACAATATGCACATTTTCTTGATGCCAATCTATACCCCATGCTTAGTTATTCTTCAATTATTTTGGTACTCTCTCCTGACAAAGATGCTTAGTTCAAGAACCAATTACACCCATAATAAGTTCCTCAAATGATGGCATTTTGTCATATATAGAATTGATCACCTACCTCTAGCAGTGTACAGAAGTTGCCAGATTATGTAAGCAAAACATAAAGCAAGCATCGGTTGATGCAACTATAGTAGAAATCCTATTTGTAAGAGGAAAAGAGATTATCTTGGCTGGAGATCTGTTTCATGATGTGTTTATGGGGAGTAGGGACAAAATATTTGCCGTTTTTTCTTGTAGAGCTGTTTAAAATGGGAGAGCGGTACTGTTGCCCAGTTTCACTTGCTCACAACTCTGCTTTGGGTTCTATCTATCTAAACCAGAAAAGAAACACCAGTCAAAATGTGGAGAGGTTGCTTTGCCTACTGCAATGGTCGGTCATAACTAGTCTGAGAAAGAATGCATTCTTGTTTTGCTTCCCCTTTTCTCACCCCTTTTTTTCACGTTAGAACTACTTAAAATTAGTGAAAAGTCCATAAAATGAGTTTCATACCGAAGAAAAATCCGACCTAAAAACGATTTAATGTGGTAGATGGTAATTGCTTCCCCAAAACTGGCAGAGTATTTTTTGGTACGAGTTTGCCCCTCGGCCAATGAACAAGGTGAGTCCTTACTGCTGCTGTTTGGGCAGTTCCGGACCGAATTATCGTAATACTAATCTGATACCATAAAATTCAGCAGCAGTGCATATTTGGGTAGGAAATCACCAACCCATTCTCTCAGTCAATGAAATAATACTACTATATTAGTAAACTCCATTCTTCTGAAACGCCAACAAGAATGTCATTGGGTTCTTCAAAATTGTTTTATTACAATAATATATAAGGATAATATTTTGTTAATTTAATGGTTCAGATTATTTGTGCCAGACCCAAAAGTGGGTCTTGCAAGCCATCGTACATTTCGGTATCCTTAGGTGGGAAAGCCTTTGGTAAAGTGCTATCTATTTGAGTAGCGTTATTAGCGTTATTTCAGAGTACGCCATTGGTTGGGGAAGAGCATCTCTAGTGCACTACCTAAAAGCACATGTGGGGTCCTATTTTGTGTGCTAAGAACTTAGATAGCTAGCTAAGGAGAAATGTACTTTAATGGGGCTCCCTAAAAATGTTCATTATCTTTTAGAGTAGGACCCATTTAAGTGGTAGGGGTGCCAAGTGGTCCCACAAAATTCTTCTCTCCTTCCCTTCTCTCTATCTCTCTCCTCTTTCTCTCTCCTTAAGTCACTCTTCAAATTTAGGTAGTCACTTAAGGCACTTTAGGTAGTGAGGGGTGCCAGCCAATTTTTGTGAGACCATTTTTTGAGGTTTTTCTTAGCTAATTAGTTAGGGTACTATAGGTAGTGATTTTAGGTAGTGCACTAGAGATGCCCTAATGCAGTTTGAGAAAGCTCTATTTGCTTGAGAAGTGTTATAGCGTTATTTGGAGTACGCCACTGGTTGGGTAACGGAGTTTGAGAAAGCTCTACCTACTTGGGAAGCGTTATTTGGAATTGCAATCTTGAGGTATTACAATCTACCCCCAAACTTGAGGTATTACCCCATGTAGACCACCAATGTGGGACTAAACACCATCTACCCCTAAACTTGAGGTATTACAATCTTCCCCCCTTAGGGATGCAACGTCCTCGTTGCGTAGTCCCAGCAACATCCCCTGGTGTCCGTGGTGGCAGAGCGCATCCTACCCACTACTTGGACCAGGGCGGGGCTCTGATACCATTTGTAACGCCCCAAGTAGACCACTCATGTAAACAACCAATTTGGGACTAAACATCATCTACCCCCAAACTTGGGGTATTACAACTCGGTTGTCTGATCGTGTTTTAGACGGTCTGGATGGCCGTCTGATTGTGTTTTGGACGGTCTGGATGTATTTTCTTTTTTTACCGGTAAAATGAATCAAAATTAAATTAAAATTGCCTAAAACGCATCCGGGTTGTCCAAAACACGATCAGAAGGCCGAGGATGCACAACACCTGTGTAAATTAGTAATTGATTGCTGGGGGGGTCTACAGTGCGAAAAAGGGTGAAGAAAGTTTAAGAGAAAACGTAAACCAACAAAGAAAACAGGTCTCCTCTTTTGATTCTATCTTGATTGATTATACACACCCGAGTGAATTTTACTTATAACCCTCAAACTATTCACCATTTTTCTATGTCGTCCTAGAACTATCAAAGTCACCCATTTCGTCCTCAAACTATCCAATTTTATCCTATTGGGCCTAATTCCTAACTTCCGTTAGAAAATTGGATGGAAAGTTGCATTCCCTCTCATATCAAAGGGCACAATTGTCATTCCCTCTCATTCTTCTCCTCCTCCATCCGATTTGGTGCCAACCCCTTGACATTTTCCTCCAATTTCCTAAATCTAACCTAGCCCACTGGAGAAAAAAACAGAGAGAGTAAAATCTTCTCTCTCTCTCTCTATATATATATATAGGAACCCCTTCCTATCCAAACCACATTTTGCGGACCTAACGTCCGGACCTCCACCTTCCCAATATTTTTTTGAAAATCCGAACCGTTAGATGTGTTTAAAACGTGTTTTTAAGGTCCAACGCGAAGATTTTGCAAAAAAAAAATACCCGGAAGGGCTTGATCGGGGCAGTTTTTCACAAAAACGCTATAAAAACAGTTTTATGAAAAACTGCCCCGATCAAGCCCTTCCGGGTATTTTTTTTTGCCAAATCTTCGCGTTGGACCTTAAAATCACGTTTTAAACACATCTAACGGTTCGGATTTTCAAAAAAATATTGGGAAGGTGGAGGTCCGGACGTTATAAAATCCGGGAGTTTGGATTGAAAGTTTTTTGTATATATATATATATATATATATATGGCTCTGTCACACTCTCTCACTGTTCTTTCTCTCTACGCAGAAGAAGAAAAAACAGAGTATAAAACAACAAAAAAACTAAATGGAGGTTTTAGGACGGGATTGATGATGGTACTGCTAGTAACTTTAGCCCTTGTGGTGGAAGCAACATCCGATGATCAGAACGTAAATGGAACAAATGCAGCATATGTTCCAATTCTTTTACCTGGTTCTTTGTCAAGTCCAATTCTTTTACCCGGTGCTTTATCAAGTGCATAACTAAGTGTAGAGGAGGGGTTGCCTCTGAAGCCGCCGGTAAATGCACTTTCGACTGTGCAAAACAGAAGTGCTCCAAATTTGCACCAGGTTATACCTCTATGCAATAATGCAACACCCAGATCTTAGCTATACATCTGAGTTATTATCGTTACTTTCCTCCAAATTTCTGCATTTGTACGATTCTCCTGCGATTTATTAACGTTGTAGATCGACAATGTGCATTTGTTAATGTTGCGGATTTGAAGGAATTTGAAGACTGTGCAAAAAGTTGTGGCCGCGAATGCGATGCCAAGTAGTCCTAGTTATGAGGGGGAATGCAACTTTCCATCCAATTTTCTAACGGAAGTTAGGTATTGGACCCAATAGGATAAAATGGGATAGTTTGAGGAAGAAATGGGTGATTTTGATGGTTGGAGGACGACATAAAAAAATGATGGATAATTTGAGGGTTATCAAGTAAAATTCACTTTATACACCCACAGCACGAAATGAACTAATAGGAGATGACGATGAAGAAGAAAAACTGCTGAGAGGATCAAATGTATTTTCCCTTTAAAACTCAACAACAGAAGGGATGGCTTCTTCTTCATCATCCCGAAAATCTTTTTCATTTTTGGTGCTCACAGGCGGTGAAACGGCGGACACCACTCTCCCTCCAGATCTCATCTTCAACATCCTTTCGAGGCTTCCCGTCAAGGCTCTTGGTAAGTTCAAGTCTGTTTCCAAACAATGGCTCTCCATCATCACTGACCCCTATTTCCTTCTCATGCATCGAAACAGATCTCTTCAATACCCTAATTTACTGTTGCTTCGTAAAACTCCCAATCTGGATCATGATGCCCAATCTCCAAATAACACTGCTCTAACAATAAACAAGACAACAACCCATGTTGTTGACGTCCTTTCTCTAGGTTTTGATGGAAGTCACTTTCTTGACTTTAAGATTCATGTTAATGATAATATCCTTGAATTGTTGCCTTCCAAATGGGATTTGCTATGCTTTGCCGGTGACAACAAGTTTTATGTTTGCAACCCTAGTACCCAAGAAATTGTCGAATTGCCCGAGCCCAGTTGTTGTACTTCCAGGGAAGTTAATGCCGGTTTGGGCTACATTTCCTCAAGAAACGAGTACGTGTTGATTCATTTGTTTGACAGGAATTTGGATCTGAGTGGTGATTCTGATATTGGGTGTGAGATTATGAGGTTGACTGATGGTGGTTGTGCTGCTAATTGCTCTTGGAAGTTGGTGGACTCATATTGCCCGTACGTGGTTAGAGAATGGGGGGTTTTGGTTGAAAACGTGTTTTATTGGATGATTTGGGAAGCGTACGATCATCCGGGATATGAAGCTATTGTGTCCTTCGATTTGGACAAGGAAGAGTTTGGGACGGTTTCGCCACCGGAAGGATGTTTTGATCCTACTGCTGCTTGGTCATTGGTGGAGCTGCGGGGGTTGTTATGCTTGATTGATAGTGCATCGCGGCCTTCTATTATGGACATATGGGTGTTAAAGGATTATGTGAACCATGTATGGGTTAAGGAGTATAGTATTGATCTGAATGGCTTTGGCAATGAGTTGCTGAAATACATCGTTCCTTTGGATCAGTGGGGTGGAGAAATTCTGATTGAAGTCAAGCAAGAGAGTCTCAACTACTACAACGTGGAGAACAAAAGCTTCAATAGGATGGACAACTTGATTGCTGGAGGGTGGAAGTGGCTACGGCTGTATACTGAGAGCTTTTTTTCTCTGGGTAGTCAATAGATATAAAGTTCTTCTTAATTCCTTTTTTTGCCAAAAAGTTTGGTTTGGGCGTTTCGGCCTTGCTTGGTTAGAAATAATTTTTCTCCCAAGAGTAGGCACTTACAAAATGCAATCCAACACAGTTGGATCAATATCAGGTTATAATGCTAAGGAATTACCATGGAACACATGATTTTTGTATACTTTTTATATGTCCTTGGTTCAGTCTTTTATTTCTGATTGAACGAAGACAGGGATGATTAGTTTTGAAGGCAACTTCAACTTTAATGAACTCGGAGTTGTTTCTACCTTTTCTCCCTGATATGATTGGTTTGTTTCTTGTTTTTTTATTTTAGAATTGTTCGATACAAGTTGTGATGTACTTGAAGAATTTCCACAACTTGATACTGGATATTAGTATGGTTCTCTGTTTGGCATTCTATCCAAATTATTTCTCTGGTTAATTCAGTCATATTGGAATTCCTCCTATTTTGGGCGGCCTTAATTTTTTGCTTTTCTGCCCTTCATGAGGTACATCCATGAGATTTTGGAAATAAGCATCGTTTCAGATTGGCAGGTTTCAAGATCTACTAGATAAGGTTATACACTCTGTTGTAGGTGTATGCGATACAGATTAGCTTTTTTTTTTTAGTAAAACTCGATAAAAAGAAACAGTAACAAAAGATATGCCTTGTCTGTCGGAGTTATGCAATATATCATTGTGTTATTTGTAGTGAAGGTGTATCAGAATAGATTTAATTCTTCCTCCATAATCTGAGAATGACTGTTGAGCTTGAAAATGAGTTGCTTTGCTATCTCAACCAACATATGTTTTTAATTTCACGAGATGGCGGCACTTCCCTTGCATGCAGGTGACAAAAAACTGGGAGATTTGGAGCTTGTTCATTCCTGGTTGTTATTTGAATGGAGTTGTCTCTCAATCTTACTCTATATAGATACCTCTATATTCTTTGCAAGTGTGATTTAATGTTCTTTTGCACTTTTGAAAGTGCTCCTTCAGAACTTATCTAAGCTTTCATACGAGACACCAACTAAGGGCTCATATCATTTTCATCAGGCGCAATATATGAGCATAGATGGTTATTTGGATGTCCCACGTCAAGATTTGACTTCACTATTGGAGACTAAATCTTTCAAAATCAAAATGAGATTCATATTTACTTGGTGATGCTCATTTTGTGACATAGCAAACATGGATTTTTTAATTTTCACTACTCATGCATTTGTAATGGTTTGAACTTTGATAGAAACGAAGGTGTCGTAGTATCCGTTCATGCTTGTCAAAAAAATGCAACCACATATGAATACGAGTTATGATATTAATTTGTGTTTGTAAGTTATGGATATTGTGTTTCTGTCTTCATATTCAATGTACAGCTTTTGGAGAAATCAGTTTGGTTCAAAATGGTGGCGTCAGTCATAGCGCAGGAAAGGAAGCCAGCTGTCACTGTGTTGCAAATATTGTTATGGCACGTCCCAGAAAATGGGAGGGATGAAAGACTGCTGGTACTTTAGTTGATTTGGGGTACTTTTCGTTGGGTGGAGGATTTGGTAAACATGAATTCTCTTTTTACTTTGCTTCTGCTTACTGTATCTGCACCAATCTTAGGGACTTGCTAACATATGCCATGTGATTCAACAGCGGAATTTAAATAACATAAACATGTAGAAACTAGTTTCAGAGCTACAACTGTTATCTGATTTCCGGAAAACTTACTCATTCAGTGCATCTTCTTGCTTTTCTCGTATGCATTATCAGTAAACTTGCACAGCTCCGTTATCTTTCCGGGAAATTTAGGTTTTTTAATACATTTGTGAATCACTCCTTGTATTGCCTTAATTAAGCTCTTTTTTTTTTTTTTTTTTTTTTTTTTTTTTTTGAGGTTTTGTTCTGTGCAGTTTGTGAGGTTTTACTTTAATTGTGTAACTGCAGTTTTTATTTCTTGAGAATGGCATGAATGTTTCTTTAGCTCGTCTTGCATGTTGTGACCTCTAAAATATATACGTTTCCTTTCAAGTTGGTCTGCCATCCCCAACATTTTCCTACTTGATCATGTAATATAGTTGATTTGAAGGGTTGACTTCTGTCCACCATATGCGTTTGATGGTTCAGGAAAATTAAGTGCAATGGTTAAATTGGATGCTCGTCTCTAGAGTCCCCACCCCAAAACCCCCACCCACCATAAGTGCATTTGTATACTTAAGAGGTTTGCCGTCTTCGCTCTTGCATTGTTTTGTTGGGTTCCTCTAGTTACGTGGGTTCCTCTAGTTACGTGGTCTTGTCAACCTCTTCTGGATGCAAATGGGTTATATTGAAAAAGAGAATCATGCCCTGAATTTATGTTTATAACTTTGTCATATGTTCAATAAGTCTTGGTCTATATCACCATAATTTGTTATTGGAGCAACAGGGGATACTTGGTTCGTTGTTGTGAGGAGGAACATTGTGGTCTTATTTTCTTGCTGCTATTAGTTTCAGTTTTTTTTACCTTTGAAGCCATACAGTTGGTGTTGTGCAATTCGGGTCACACACGCACTCAAACACCCACAAGAAATCTGAGGAAAAACTCTGTCCATCCGTATATATCCACAGAATATACAAAGACATGAAAAAACCTCTCCGGGGAGCAATAACCGGCTCCCCCTCTCACACTCTCAGCCTGTCCCGCTCACATTGTGCTACCACACTCAATAAGAGATACAACAAGAGTATTTATAGAGATACAAATCCTAAACCCAATAGGAAATCACTCCCATCCGGCCCACACGGGGTGGAATCCCAACAGTTGGGTTATGTGAGTTGTATATCCTATTTCTGAAACTTTGTTTAATTTGCGTGCGGTCGAGAATCTATCACTACGGGAAACTTCGTCTTTTAATTTTCTTGGATGCACACGCTGTCTTTTTCTGGTCATTATCTAGATGTTTGGAAAAAGGAGTCTAATCTCTTCATGCATTGGACCCTACGTAAAAACCTAGGGAGATTTATATGATTTCGACAAAAAATGTTGGCTAAGATTGTATGCATTGTGTTTCTTGCACAAAAAGCCCTGAACGCCGGACACATGCTCTGGTGACAGATTAATAAGCTGCCCGTTCTCTGCGACCTTCACGCTCCCCTGTAACCAAAATATATGCCAAGATCCTTATCATTGTTTTGTATTGTGGAAGGGCTTTTGTTGCAGATGATTGCTTTAAGCTATGGTTCACAGGATGGCCAACCTGTCAATGAGAACCAGAGTTGAGGTTCTACTACCACAGTTTCAGAGAAACATTTTTGCAATAGGTGTTCCTTTCTGTCTGTGATGGAGAGAACTGAACATACAAATTCCTTTGACCAGTGGCATTCATGTATATGATGCAGTTTGTTTAGATCTTGACATGGCTTAATTGTGTGGCCGGCCGAGTCACTACCGTCCCTCGGTGTCATGTAATATAAAAAACATTGGTTGGTCCCTTTTGGTAATGACTAACTAACCTAGTGTTGGGCGACACAAAGAGGACGATGTCAAGCAAGATTGACTGGAGTAAAAAAAAAGCAGCCCTTTTTTTTTTTTTTTTATGTATACTTGTGCAATTTCAACAGCAACAGCGGGACTGTTACTTGCCAGGCGACATTCTGGTGCAGAGCAGCTGGCCAGGCAAAGCCAAAAGTGGTAAAAAATCAAATCCTCTCGTGCTACGATTGACCTAAAAGCAAGAAACACAATGCTGAAAGGGGTATGAGTAGAAAACTTTACATATTTGGATGTTCAATGTTTGGGCGCATTATAATCTTACTTTCATGAGGGCTTGAACATGACAATTGCTACCATGTTTCAACATGCTTTTAGTAACGCATAAGAAACTGTTTGTCTTGCAATGGAAGACAAATACTATGCAGAAGAGTATCAGAAAAAGTTGTCGGCTGGAAGCCTGCCTGCCCCATGACCACAACTTAAATGAGCCTTGCAACGAGACACGGAGGATATTCTCCATGTTGCGGTTCCCTCCAGTCCTACGGAGCTTGATTTCCATGCCGTTGAACCTAATCAACCACTTTTAAGCAATACAAGTAACTTTTGTGTTCCATGCACAAGCAGTTCAATTATAAGTTCTCTAGCTTACAAAGTCAAACGGGGTGGATATATTTGCTCTCTCTCTCTCTCTCTCGTGACTATGTTTTTTTTATTTTTAAAATTAAAATATATATTCTCAAATTCAGAATTTGTATGTGTTTCGAGCCAAACAAAAATAGGTAGTACTTATTATTTAAAAGGAAAAAAATGGACATCTTGCTTCTTCTCCTCTTTTTTATCCTAACAGTTGGGGCTTTTGTGTGTAGCTTCCTGACTAATAAAACCCGAGAACATGATTAGGTTGACGTCTGTGCCCATTAATCAACCATCTCACTAATTTTAATGTACAATATATATATCGTAAAAGACGAAATAATATAGACAGTTATGTATGAGCTCGATCGTTTAGCAAGTGTTCCACTTAGGAATTTTTACTGGTCATGGTAGTGGGGCTTAAGTGCAAAAGAGAGGCCTCGCGGTTTCCAGTTGATGGATCAATATTTGGTTTTCGTAGTAATCCACTATACTGACCAATGATGCATGCATGGGGGTACCCAAGACGCAAAATAAATAAATTAAAAGTGAAGGTCTCAATCAAAAAAGAAGTACACTCCTAAATAAATTAAGTGAAGGTCTCAATCAAAAAAGAAGTATTCCACGTCATTATCAAAAGAGAAGTAGTATTCCACGTTTAGCTGGCATCCATGAGTTCATCAATTATTTTGACAATTTTTAAACAAGGATCAATGATTGCATATATCTCTCATAAGGAGTACGTATATCCATCCAATAATATTAGTGAAGTGAAATTCAAGACTGGCGACTTATAATTATGGAACACGTACACAAACACGTACAATTTGCGACTTACGGAACACACATACATAATTGATTTGGCGATCGACTTATGGAACTTTCTCGATCCTTATTCCAATACACTCTCTATATATCTATACAAAATTAATCATGAAGTAAATCCCTTGATGATGAAGTAACCCGTCCGCCCGCCAGATGGGCGGCCTTGCTCAAATATCCGTATATATATATATGTTGTTTTGATACATGCCACTGATCGATGATGATGATGATCGAAATTCAGGTTGTCGAGCACTCAGGGGGGAAACCTTGAGGAAAGCGCTTAGTATCAGTGCAATAGTTGTAAATCATGTAGTTGTTTTGGACGGATTTAATCCTGGCTTGGGCAGTGTTATCCAGAGATTGAGACATCCAAGAATTGGAATTGGAGGTGGATTTAGTACAAGAGGAAGAAGAGGAGGAGGAAGACCAAATGCAGGCTTGGGCATTGTAGTTACGGTAAGAGGCTGTGAATGGGGCTTGAGTCCAATCAGTCTTCACTAGCCCACCCCTGGTAGCCCAACTATCGGCATCCCACAGGCTTGAGTATAGCCACATGGGTTGCCCATTTGGGAATGAGACCCCACTTGATGCCATATTCTTGAATTGTCTTATGGGAGTTCCATCCACTGAGATGCTGCTGATCATCAAAATTAATTAAGGATCGAGAGATTAATAATAATTATAAGTATTAGATTAAAAGGAGATGGAGAGGGCGTACGTACACGATGGTAACGGGATTCCAAAGGATGGAGTAAGTGTGGAAGTCCTTAGTGGGATCGAACCAAAGGTAAAACTGTTGCTCTCTGTTACCCTTTCCTTTAGTGAATACGTTGGTGTGGAGGACGTAAGGATCTCCGCTTAGATTACCAAGGAATTCCAAATCGATTTCGTCATGACTTGACCCTGCTGATGACAGCTGCATCCCATCCCATCCAATCCAATAAAACACACACATCATAAAGAGATATTCATAAACAAACTGTGCACACAGTGGATGATGTGCACGTGTCATGACTTATGAATATGAAATTATTATTATGCATGTCTCATAGTATTAGTACTAGCTAGCTAGGGACCGGTCAGATCATCCTTTATCGTCTCCAAGGAGAAGGACTAGTACCAGCTAGTTTTGCACCGACCGACACAAAGCTCTTTTCAGGAAAAAAAAAGGAGTATTCTACCGTCCGCCCGCCTAATAAAGTGTATAGAATCTGAATTCTTACATGGTGAAAACTCTTACATGTAAAAATTCTGATTGCTTTGTATTTTACCGAGAAAAATCCCAGGAAAAATTATTGATTATGTGGTGTATCTTTATTCACAACATATATTTTTTGGATCCACAACGAAGTATATAAAAGTGTCCTGAGAACACTTAATATAAAAGTGTGAACCGGCTTGAATTCAAGAGATAGATGTGATAGAGAACGACTATATGAAAAAGAAAGATGAATGAAGAGTAGTACTCATAATACTCACATAATATGTGGTGACGGTGCCAGCAGAATTACCAGGTACGAGCTTCATCTGAATGTCAAACTTCCCAAACATGTATTGGTTCACCGTTTGAAATCCCGAACCTGATGTTTGATCAAGGGAAAGTGTGAGAAGATTCCCACTGTCTTGTATGTTTGCACGTCCGCCACCCCATGTTATGCTGACATCTTGGTTGAAGTTAGCAGCAGACACCGCTGCCACCGCCAAAAACCAAATTGCCAAAACAGAAACCAAAACCATTGAGCCGCGAGTATTCATTGTTTTTTGGTTTGAAATGTATGAAGATGGCTAGCTAGCTGGGGTATATATAGTAGTAGTAGTTGTTGTTAATTGTGCGCGCGCGTGTTCAATTGAGTGCGTGTTTATGTGAGAGAGAGAGTGATGTTATCATTAATCAATCAATATTAAATGGTACTAAAGTGGGTTAGGAAGGAAATATGGTAAATATTGCATGCATGCGTTTAGAATTGAGAAATACATTCATTAGTAGAGTAGAGAGATAGGTATTGACTTGGGGGGTTTGCATATATATTTTGGGACCAGACAGCTAATTGAGATTGATATGCATTAATTTTCTCATCCATTGAGCCAACTCCTAATTTTGTTGTAGACTATACCCGGGGAGCTTGCTTTAGGTAATAAATAAGGAGAAAATTTTCCAATGCTGAGTGGGTATTGCCCACGTAGTACTCTCTCGGCAATCTTACCACTCTATAATCTAACGGTTCTGATTTTAGAGAGAGAAAAAGAAGAGAGAGCATGTTTGGGTGAGAGGAGAGAGAGAGAGAGAATCAATCTAGACCACCCAAAACACATTTGGACTGCTCAGATCATGCTTGGGTACCAAGTGGCAATACCCACTTGGCACCCAAAGTTTTTTCATAAATAAGAAAAGAAAATGATACTATAGGTGGGGAGTTCTATTTCCATACATACATACATGAACAGTTGTCAGATCAGATGTTGTAATTATCCTCCTATTCCTATGGAGAATACTTCAAGGCTGTCCATTTCAATACCAGGTCCTCAACTTTATCGTAATTAATCATAGCTAAAAAGGCTATATATTCAACCTAAGCTGGCCATCGCAGTATCGCACCAATTAAATTTTGGTGTTGGTTTACTTATTTTCTACTTTTTGGTTACCATTAAAGGGCCATACGTGAGCGCTCAATTTGGTTTATCTAATTGACCGACTAAAATTATTTTCATGGATGATTTTCGGATTTAACCAGAATAACAAAGTGTGTGGATGATATAGATGGATTCGGGATGAACTTGTTGGGATTCCACCCCATGTGGGCTGGATGGGCTTAGACCCGGAGGGAGTGGTTTAGGTTTTTATCATTGTAATTTGTAACTCTATAAATACTCGATGAGCCTTAATTATTTTGTGTGACAAAAGTGAGAAAGGCAGAGAGTGTGACAGAGAGAGATACACGAGAGAACTGTGAGGCTTTCATTATTGTGAGATTGAGAATGAGTGTGTAACACAAGAACTCGAATTTTCTCTGGATTATAGTGAAAACCCTCTCATCGTGGAAGTAGGTCCGATTTGGGCGAACTATGTAAATTTGTGTCTTGCTTTCTCTTGATTTTACTGTTTTTCACGCGTGAGGTGTGCGTTTGTCACAACAAATTGTTATCAGAGCTTTGGTTGAAGCACTAGATAGCGCGAAGCAGTTGGATAATCACTCGGAGGCCATTGGAGTACTGTTTGAAGCTTTGGTCGGACAAAACAAGTGACAAAACTTGTTTTTGATCAGAGGGATAGGTGCAACTCTTGGAGACAATCACATCGGTGTGTGGGTGATCGGTATTTGTCACCGGAGTACGGCGAACAGGCGGTTTGAACACAGGCAGGCAGTGGCGAACAGTTGCACTGACTGGGCTCGGATCAAACGTTGTTGGATTCGAGTTTTGAGCACAGAGACTTCTTCGTCTCGTCGAGACGATTATGGGACTCGTTGGAAAATCGCCGGAGGACGCCAGACGACGCCGCACATGCCGGCGAAAGGAGGCGCGTGAACAGCGCGTCAGATCTAGTCGCGACGTGTGTATCACCCCCGGCTGGAGGTTGAAGGTGACTAGGGCTGACGTCAGCATCGCTAGGGTTGACGTTATCAAGAGGTCAAATGGCTCAACTGGACGGTTCAAAAAGGTCAGACGGGTCAGGATCCATGTCAAAGGGGTCAAGATCCATGTCAAAGGGATCAGCGATCGGGTTAGGAGGTTCAAACCGGGCGGTTCAGTTGATTCAGACCGGGTTCAGACGGGGATCAGATCAAATAACGGTCCGGGTGCGACCAGAGACGGTTTTTTGACCGGTTCAATGGGATTTTGACCAGTTCACGGCCGGTTCAGGCCGGTTCCAGACTCAGATCGACGTCCCGGATCCAATCCAGGGCTCGATTTGCGGAGATTTCTTACAGATATTGACGGTACATTTTATTTTGCTGCTTTACGATAAGTATATTCTAAAATCTGAATAATCAAGGGATCATCTAGCTGATCTTCTCGGTTCATAAGGTGTCTTAGATATCAGTACCCAAAAAACTTCTATTCCACAAAATAGGTAGGATTATTGTTAATTTCACATGATAATAAACTAATCACATGTTTTCCTGTCTCCTCCAATTTCATATAACACGTACTCTAAGTCCACCAATTTCATAGAATGGTTATTGAGAAGAATGAGACGGGATGTATGATAATTAATTTTATGGTGCCATAGGCTATTAATATAATTATAGTATAAGATAAGATAGTGAGTTGAAGTTAGATTTGTGTTTGAAAAATGATAAATTTGCTTAAGGTGCATGTAGTTCATTACTTTTCTAGCTAGGGTTGTCAAAAGTTTCTTTTATTCTAAAAATCCGTGAATTTTTTTTTCCTCTCAACACGTTTCATTAACATAGCAATCGCAAGAAGTCGAATTAGATGACCTACTCAAATTGCTATTAGCTGTCATGCATGTAAGTCATATGAATATAGTTTCTAAATAAATTTGAAAGCTCTAAAATTTTGTCCTATATATGTCATTATTGGTGGTTCTTTTGGGTACGTAGATGATGATTTCAACTCCGGATTGGAGACGGTGACGGAGACGGAGAGAGATCTTAAATGAGAAGTGCCAAACAATGACACTTCTGTGCATCTCCCTGTTGGAAATTTTGTGAATAAAATCGGGTTATTCGGAGGCAACCAAAAAGTCACCTCTGGAATTCGGTTCTTGTAAGAGAGAGAGGTTGACGCACGCTCAGTTCGCTAAGGTTGTCTTAGGAGGTGTACCGGAGGTAGTGTTTCAACTGTTTTATCCTCAAAGAGACAGATGCCGACAGAATCTACGACTTTGGTAGGCGGCAAATCTGTTTTGAGGAGATTGTGTCTAACATTGGACTCGATTCAATTCGTTATCCCACAATACTTTTTATATTTCAATTACGTTATTCACTTTATGATTCTATAATCTGTAATTCCAATTGTTATTTTTCAACGGAAATTGTATTCTGGAATTTGCCACTGTATTTTTTCCTACACTTCCTAAGTACTTTTTTTCGTGTATGTACTAATAGTACTTGTCTTTCCTCCAAAACAATATAAATGTGTCCAAAGCAAAAAGTAAACGTAATTTCCATTAAATGGTATTTTTATGATGCGTGTGAGGAGAATGATTTGTTTCCAAGCTGTGGACAACTGGCAAATAATACCGATAATACCATTTAAACGATAGTGGAAACTCAAGCGCCTAATTATCCATTTCACATTTCTAATCGCACGATGGATTAACAATTAAGTTCTAGAAAGAGATGAGATGACCCAAGGGCCTGTCAAAACTTAATGCATGCATGGTGTGAACTTATTTCTCCCATTTTGATACCATCTAATTAATTAGCCCGCGAAAGTCGTAAGATAAAAATGACATAATTGCACAAAGAAATTCCGCGTTCTAATTTCGTGTAATTTTCAATACTATGTCATAAACAAATCATTGGAGTAAGTAGTAGTAGAAGAGGAAAAAATAATGGGAAATGAAACAAGTATGAAACTTGTGTACGTTCTGACGCAAATGGTAATTGATGTTTGGTGAAATTATCTATCTAAAAAACAAGACTTGAGAGCTCTTGGAGCATTGTTTTAGTATCAGTTAGACGTTGCTTTCATGCAAAGCCTGGATCTTATCTGGCGATGGAGAAAGCTATGCTTATCGTATTTTATAAGTATATTATTATTTAACAATTAGAGGCCTCAAAGTACTTCCAATTGTCCGTATATATGAATAATAATAATAATAAAAAGAAGCTCAATTTACAAGATAATGTAAGCCACTTCAAAAGTGAAATTGTTCCCTTTGAACATTTCCGATTTCTTAAAGTTGGAGAGTTTTGACCAACTCAGGTGAAGCAATAAATTAAGAGTAAAAAATGGTTTATCCCAACCTCATGTTATTGGGCAATACACACACTAATGCAAAAGAACAGAAAATCAGGCCCTCAAGAGAAAAAATTAAAGACCAAATATTTATAGGGACATTTACCATCAGGTCACCCTTGGATCCCATAATTACCATCAGGTCAAGTCCAACTCTGAAAAATTTCCATCAACTCCCCAACCCGTATAAAAATGCCTAAATCATAGGGTACCCTATGAAAGTGCCTAAAATCCTAGGGTACCCTATGAAAGTGTCTAAACCACTAAACCCTATAATAAGAAAGTGCACCCTGAACCTAAACTCTAGGGTACCCTACGACTAGGGTACCCTATGAAAGTGCCTAAAATCCTAGGGTACTCTATGAAAGTGTCTAAACCACTAAAACCCTATAGTAGGAAAGTGTACCCTAAACCTAAACTCTAGGGTACCCCTATGACTAGGGTACCCTACGACTACGGTACCCTATGAAAGTGCCTAAAATTCTAGGGTACTCTATGAAAGTGCATAAACCACTAAAACCTTATAATAGGAAAGTGCACCCTAAACCTAAACTCCAAAAAAGAGTGACTTACCTTAGTGGTAATTAAAAAAAATGACTTACCTTATTGGTAATTAGACATCTCTTTTCTAGACCTAGAGGTAATAATCCCATATATGTATATAAACTTCATATATTAACCCTAAGCCTAAATCTAAAGTTTTTACATACATCGTACCAAAGCGGGGCCCATTTCAACTGACATTTTTTAAAATTGACAATTTACACCACAATTAATGACAGACCCAAAAAAATTGTGCGATAATAGACGCAAAAAAAAAAAAAAAAGTTATACGTGACAAATCTCAAACACATGCAAATTACTGCACATGTTGAGGGATGTTAAAGAATACAATTTCACATGGATCTCTTGGATATCATGAAATAAATAATCACTTAATACATTGTTGTTAAGATCTGTCTAGGTAATATAGAGTACTCTATATATAGGAGTATTTGTTTTGGGGAGTGATTTCTACACCCCCCAAATTGATAACCACACCCCCTTTTTTGTCTTTTAGTGAAGTTTTTATGTGTAAAATCTTCACTAAAAGACAAGAAAGGGGTGTGGCTATCAATTTGGGGGGTGTGAATATCAATTACCTTTGTTTTTTGTTTTTTGTTTTTTTGGAGGATATCGGAATAACTAAAAGGTTAAGCAATTAAAAGAATGATGACTTAATCAAAGCATGCATATTGTCAACAAGCAGCTACCAACTAGTAATTATTACTATAATAAAACCGACGGGACCTCTTTGGATAAAGCAAAAAATGGAGAAAAAGAAGCAAAAGATCGAGGGGACGTTTTACCAATTATTCCACAAACAATAAAACAAGAGAGGAAAGGAAAAGCTCAACTAGCTTTGCAACGTGTTAATCTTGGCATTTGTCTTGTGACAGGAAAATGAAACCTTTGTCAACTACTACTAAACTCATTTTTTGTAAGGACCAAGTTTCGGAGTTCTTTGTTTTGGCAATTCCGTTTGACAAAACACACATTTTCATCGAGTTGTAATTTTATTTTTAGAGTGTCTGTTTAGGTGTGGAAAGGAATCATCTCTTTATGTAATGGTTGAGAGTGCGGTAATATTTATTTTAGTGGTGAGTTGAGTAGGCTATTTTACTTGTTCAGAAGTTGCTCAACGACTTGCTCAAGCAACCTGTCAAGCAAATCTGCTGTTCGTTAGTTGCTCGAGCAACTTGGTTCTTGCTTGAGCACCTGCTATGCGCCTATATATTAGCATCAACTAGGTTAAACGAAAATTGTGCAGCCACACTTTATTCTCTACACTCCTACTCATCCTTAAAACACTTGTGGCGGCTAGGGTTTATGGACCTTGAAGATCTTTGAAGGCCGGATGCTTAGAATTCATCTTCAAGGGTTTTAATGCTTCAACAATCAACTTTCAGTTAGAGTTCTTTGGTGGGATTCCAAAAGTATCTAAGGAAGGCTTGTGCGATTCAAGGCGTTGGCGATCAAGATCACTGGGTGCGGTGTACGTGTGACTCGGCAGGTGATACTTAGAACGTTGTGAGGATTTACATCGTTTGGATAGGTATATCTGTAACTGCACAATGAGTATAGTGATTTTGATTCCTTCCCGTGGTTTTTTACCCATTTAGGGTTTTCCACGTATATCTCTGTGTTGTGGGTTTTGACTGCTTGCGTAATTTTCTGCTGGTTGATTTAATTAGTGATTCGCATTCATACTGTTAGGGTTTTAACAGATTTTAAGGGAACCCTGGTTTTTCAATTGGTATCAGAGCTAGCTGCTCCTTCCGTTAGGATTTATTTTCCTAGAGCAGATCCATCATGAGTATGAATATGAATCACGTGTCTAGAAATTTGCCTATACTTGATGCTGATAATTTTGATTACTGGAAATCTAGAATAAAGGCTATAATGAGATCTGCAGGTGAAGAAATTTGGGACTCATGTATTGTGGGGTACACTCGGCCCATGATAACTGTAGAGGACAAACAGGTTAAAAAACCCCAATCTGAGTTATCAGTCGCTGAAAAAGCATTACTTCAGGCTAACAACCGTGCACTTGATATTTTATTTTCTGCTGTTGATATTAATGAGCACAGGAAAATAGCTAACTGTGAAATAGCGAAAGAGGCATGGGACATTCTGGTTACTTGTCACGAGGGGACAGACGTGGTTAAGCAGTCTAAGCTGCAAAGGCTTACTACGGAGTTTGAGACCATCAGAATGCAAGAGGAGGAGACATTCAATCAATTTTACTCCAAGCTCATCGCCATTGTCAATAGCTGCGAAAACTTGGGTGAGCCAATTCCTTCCTTTCGTATTATTATGAAAATTTTACGTTCCTTACCTCCTAGATTTAAAACTCAAGTAACTATGCTGGAAGGTAAGAGAAAATTAAAAGAAAAATCTGTTCAAGAAATAGTTGGGATTCTCCAAACTTATGAGGCTGACCTATTGCAATCTGAACCTGTTCAGCCTAAAGTAAAACATTCTGAGACTTCTATTGCTTTTAAAAGTACTCAGAAAAATAAGAAAGGTTCAGATAGTGATAGTGATGTCGATTTTGAGGAGATGAAAGTTTTTTTCAAACAATTTAAAAATATTATGAAAAAGAAAAATGATAAAGAAAAAGGAGAGTTTTCTAAAAAAATTAAAAAGGAGGGAAAAGGACCACCTGAGGGACCACAGTGTTTTGAGTGTCATGGGTTTGGTCATTATGCCCTAGATTGTGCTAACAAAAAGAAAAAGAAGGTTTTTGTTGCTAAAACGTGGGATGATAGCGATTCTGATGAATCGAATGAAGAACAGGACGGCAACGAAAATAATGATAGAAACTTTTTGGCTTTCGGAGTTTCCTTAAATCCTAAGGGTCTTTCCGAATCGAGTGGTTCTGAGACGGATAATAGTGAGGCGGAAAGTTGTGATGACATGGATGAGATCAAAGAGGAGTACAACAAACTTCATGTTTTTAGTAAAAAATTGATGAAGGTGAATGATAAGCTTTCTGATAAGGTCAAGAATTTGGAGAATATTTTGAATGAACGCACTCAAGAGAGGGATGAGAAAAATAAAGAAAGTGAGCTCCTTCTTGAGAAAAATAAGGCCTTGACTAGTGCAAAGTCTAAGGAGAAATTAGAGGATGATACAAAAACGGGGACCCAAGTATTGGATCATATTCTTTCCATCCAACGGCATCCTAGCGATTGTTCAGGGCTTGGTTATCAAGCGACATCTTCAACTCCGCCAATTGGGAAAGAAGGGACTAATCATAAAGATAAGAAGAAGAATGGTAATGGCGTACAGAACAAGCTCAATTCTCCCACGCCAAAGAAGCAAACAACAATAGTGGTAAACGAACATCCCAAACGCAAGGAGGTAAAAACTAAAGTTATTAATAATGTTAAGTCTCAAGTGTTTACTCATGTCGTTAAATTTGTACCTACTTGTCATTATTGTGGTATGACTGGCCATATTAGACCGCACTGTAGGAAGATGCATGAATCTAACACTTCACATGATGCATATGTAACTCATTCTTATGGTCATAATAATTTTGTGTCCACTTGCCATCATTGTGGAATTAGAGGCCATATTCGTCCTTACTGTTTTGCCCTTCATGGTTATCATAGGACTCCTCCCCATTACCATAACATGAACAATCATAGGGAGTATTATCAAAGGCCTAGACGTAGGACATCTTCGCATGCTAATTCTACAAAGGTAAACCCAAAGCCTATGCCCATTAAAAAGACTCGTGTTGAAAAGGGCAAGCCTAGACAGATGTGGGTTCGTAAAATGGATTTGGTATCTCCGGTTGATGATGATCTTGACTCTCTAGATGACTATAGTTCACTCGGAGAGGTTGACCTTGCCTTTTAAGGCTAGGATTAGTTCCATAAACTATGTTTAATTGATCATGCATATCTTAATACCTAGATTTATGGAGTTTTATAATTTGTTTCATAGTTGTCTTGTTTTTATTTTCTTTGAGTTATTATATCAAAAAAAATTCAAAAATTTTATGTCTATTTATCGGTTGTTATGTGGATTGAGCAAGATAGACTTCAGTGCGTAGTTGAATTTCATCAGATTTTATGAACATGTTCATCCGTATTTTTTATTGCACTTCTTTTGGTATTCTCCCTGCAAGAACATTCGAATGCCAATAAACCATGAGTATCCGACATTCTGTACACTTATTCATGGCTATTATGGATGGTTGACAATTAGGGGTCTTGTTCTCATAAACTTGGTTTGTATCTTGAGATTTCTTTTTGAGATTGACCCGTGGTTAGAATTCCAAATGTGATGTTGAAATCCATCCACCACCATTTGTTTTTTTGTCTCCATCTCCCCCTCCGAAATGGAGAGAATGAATGACTTGAGGAAAGGGCTACCTATAGGACAAAAGTCCTAGTAGTGTGAAAGCCGCCGATGATAGTGCAAAATACAATGGAAAAAATATTTCCATCGGTGAGGTTATATAAAAAAATGAGAGTTTATGGAAAATGTGGTATTAGTATTGGACCACTTGCTTAGTAACCGGTTGCATTCGGCTCTATCCAGTCCGGACGGTCGCGTCAAACGGCGAGTGGGGTAAAAGAGAATACTTTGTAAAAAGAATAAAAATTAGAGGTTCAGGAGGGGGAGCTCCGCAAGTACTTATCAACAAAAAATCATTGAGGACCTAGCTTGGTTTGACTTCTTGAGGGGGAGTCATCTTGATACTCCTATTGTTCATGAGAATATAGGTCCTAAATTAAGCTAACCTGATATCTAGGCCATGGATGCACACACACACTTTCCTCACATGTCATTGATCATGGTGCGTTGTTTTTCTTCTGTCTTGCATGGTGTTCTATCATCAAGTTGTGTCTTAATGTTTGGATGTCTTGTTCATTGCATCTCATGATATAATACTTGCGCTAAAACTTTCTCATGCTCATATCTTCAAAAATTTATAATCTTTTAGCATTGAGTTTAATTATGTTTTATTGAGCTTTGCGTGCTTTTAATACTTTGTCTGCTATTGAGTTTAGGCATCATGATATTTGTGCTAGTGTTCGCTTCTCTCTTAAATATCTCACTTGTCTGCTTCTCTTGTGCTTTTATTGTTCAATGCACTCATTTGTTCACATTTATTGCTTAATTGTTTATCCTATTCGCCCTTTGTCATTCCATGTCAAAAAGGGGGAGAATGATGAAAGGGGGAGTAGGTTGCCTAATGTTCTAATATATTTCGATGTTGAGTTTTGTTTGCAGACTCTCTATAACTCGTTCATATAGGATAGATTGCCTTTGTAGTGTGTTTTGTCATGGAAGTGCCAAAGGGGGAGATTGTAAGGACCAAGTTTCGGAGTTCTTTGTTTTGGCAATTCCGTTTGACAAAACACACATTTTCATCGAGTTGTAATTTTATTTTTAGAGTGTCTGTTTAGGTGTGGAAAGGAATCATCTCTTTATGTAATGGTTGAGAGTGCGGTAATATTTATTTTAGTGGTGAGTTGAGTAGGCTATTTTACTTGTTCAGAAGTTGCTCAACGACTTGCTCAAGCAACCTGTCAAGCAAATCTGCTGTTCGTTAGTTGCTCGAACAACTTGGTTCTTGCTTGAGCACCTGCTATGCGCCTATATATTAGCATAAACTAGGTTAAACGAAAATTGTGCAGCCACACTTTATTCTCTACACTCCTACTCATCCTTAAAACACTTGTGGCGGCTAGGGTTTATGGACCTTGAAGATCTTTGAAGGCCGGATGCTTAGAATTCATCTTCAAGGGTTTTAATGCTTCAACAATCAACTTTCAGTTAGAGTTCTTTGGTGGGATTCCAAAAGTATCTAAGGAAGGCTTGTGCGATTCAAGGCGTTGGCGATCAAGATCACTGGGTGCGGTGTACGTGTGACTCGGCAGGTGATACTTAGAACGTGGTGAGGATTTACATCGTTTGGATAGGTATATCTGTAACTGCACAATGAGTATAGTGATTTTGATTCCTTCCTGTGGTTTTTTACCCATTTAGGGTTTTCCACGTATATCTCTGTCTTGTGGGTTTTGACTGCTTGCGTAATTTTCTGCTGGTTGATTTAATTAGTGATTCGCATTCATACTGTTAGGGTTTTAACAGATTTTAAGGGAACCCTGATTTTTCATTTTTCATCTGCTCTCAAATGGAGTACAATATATTTAAGTGAAAAGCCATTTTTTTTTTCTTTTCACAAAAGCAGGACTGCATTCTTCATGCACAATACCGGACGCAAGATTGCAAATTTCGCCTACTTTGCAGGGACCACTCTACAGTGATTTTACAATAAACAAAAAATCTAAAAGGATACTAAAAATATGAAGAAAATTGGAGGGAGTGCAGGAGCCAAACACCCCCCTTGCATCCCCCTTGTCCGCCCGTGTCTTTGCATCTTCCTATATATGTTCTATGTGCTTAGCATTTCTGACAGCAGAATGTACTCCACATTGTGCGTGTCACGATTAAATTCCCTATGTATGTAACTTTTTTTCCTTTTTTGTGAACGGGTAGGAAGATGGTAATAGGTTCTGGGAAGAGATGAGATAAGCCCCTAACCCCTACGTCAAACGTCTTATGGCATGAACTTCTTTCTAACACTTCCATATGTACCATCTATATATGTAATTGGTTTGGATTCTGGACACCTTTGCCAAAATCAGAAGATAAAAATGACGTATGGGATAAATAATGAGATATAAGGGAAATAATTCAGTGCTCGAATTTTGCACTCATTTCAATCTTACAACCAATAACTGGAGTAAATTAAAAGAAGAAGAATCAAGTTTTATCGGCCAAGGAAAGAAGTAGTAATATTATGATTAGTATAACACCAATATATAGTCGCCAGAAAGAAACTTGTCTTATGAGGCAACGGTACTTAATATTGTTGAAGTAGAGCACATGATAGTTCGCACTAGCTAGGGGGTGGTAACAGGGAGGGAGGAGCAGGCCGGAACGGGGCAGATATTATCTCCGTCCCCGATTCCCAAACCTATTATCTCCATTACCGTCCCAATCACCAAGAAGAATTTTTTCTTTAAATTATCTTCCCCCTGTTAGTGTCCCACAAGCAAATAAATGTCCAAATGTTTTGAATTACGGAATCTCTAAAGACTTGTTTGAAGATTGCTTCAAGGCAACTAGTAGCTCAAAGAAACATGTATCTGGTAGGGCAATCGAGTATATCCGTTTGTATCTATGTGGCAAATTTATCTTCTCCCAATCCTATCGAATCAGTGTTCTAACTTCTAAAGGAGTAGAGTGATTATTATACTCACTCTTATGTGTATAAAGAATGGGTGTGTGTATATCCTTTAGAGTGATAATATGTATATATATATATATGCCGATATATTTAAACTCGCCTCCAACCCGCCCCAAATTTTCCCAAGTAAATCCCAAATCCAATCCGATCTCCAAAAAGATCCCCAAATCCCCAAACCATTCGGAGTGGATATGGAGTTAGGATAATCGGTTCGCTCGAAGCATTGATTTATGAGTCAAACGATGCTTTCATGTAAAGCCTGAATCTCTTATATGTCGACGATGAAAGTTATGCTTATCATCTGCTAATTAATATAAAAAATTAGATGCCTAAAAATAATTTGACTCGTCGTATATGAACTTAGAAAAGGATAACGAAAGCCGCTTCAAAGTGAAATTGATCGCTTCGAACTTCATCAACTTCATAAAATTAGATACGTAGTAAAAAAAATATATATATACAGAAATTTAAGAACAGAACTTAAGATATTGAATAATAAAACCGACTGAAAATCCATGGGAAGTTTCACCAACTACTCCAAAACCGATGAAATAAAACAAAAGAAAAGGAGACGCTCTACCAGAAACATGAATCTTGCATCTGTCTTGGTAGAGAAAAATGAAACGAAGGTGAAGGATTAAAATCATTTTTCATCTACCCTACAACGAATTTTAGCAGGCATTTTCATGTAATTTCAGATTTTATACTTACTGAATTCTGAGCTTGGTGAATACAGGGCCATTTCACTACTTGACAAAACAGAACTTCTGTTTTTTTACCGCCAAAGCAGGACTGCGTTATGATAAGCGCAAAATGGGAATGCATGCACTTAGCTTGAGCAAATAGCTTCTCAGTAGCCCACAAAACAAACTCATTGGGAGCTATTCAATATCATGCTTGAAGTCTTTCTGAATGTAATAAATGTGAGTTTATCCACTACAAGAAAGTTGGGATACTCCAACAGCGTTGGTAAAAATGCTTTAAAACATTGTTATAGACCTGCGAGGTCTATACCAGCGCTTGTATAAAGCCGCTGACGGTCTACCCGTTGCTATATCCCTTTACCGGCGCTTTTTGGCAACCGTTGGTATAGGATGTATTTTACTAGCATTTTTGCAACCACTGGTATGTTTTACCAATGTTTTACAAATGCTGGAGTAGACTCAGTTTTGCCAGCGCTTTTGGCCGCTGGTGTAAACTTTGTACAAACTTAGTACACACTTTTAGCAGCGGCTAAAAACGATGTTACAATTTTTTTTTAAAACTAATTAATAATTATATTAGTCACGTGTCTATTCACTAATTTTTTTAGAAAGAACTCAAAAATATCATAATGCAACATAATTCATTTTCATTAGAATTGAAAAACTAATAATCCATACAAAATACCACAATTAGATCAAATTAAGGCATGTTCCATAACCTTATCAACATTAGATAAACTAAGGCATGTTATCTTTTGCTGAATTTTCTCACGATTCCCACAAGTAAATGGAGGTTGCATCACCAGAAAGCAAAACATTAGAGTTAGATAATGCAAATGGCCCAACCAATAGTGCGTCTAGCAATGCAGTGAGGGATGTTGAAAGGAACGTCCTGTTGTGCAAGTCCTATTCGAATGTTTGCAGAACCTAAGAGCATCACAAACAACAAACATAACCATGAAATTAGATAAACTAAAGATCCCGTAGGAGAAAAAATGTTGCGTAATTTTGAATATGTACAAATGAATATATGTAGGTGATAAGCCCCACTATTGTATATAACCGGGGCTTATCTCGCTCATTTATTCCACACACGCACGCTATTTCGCGCTTTATATGGTTGATGTGCATGTAGTGGTGTGTTTTTGTAAGTTACAGGTTAAACATGGGAATTGAGCGCGTTTTGTGCACATTGAGAACCGTGCCGCGTTATCGAGGGCCCCGTGCCCCATGGCACGCCAACACCGGGCCTCACGAGCAACGAAACGACGATTTGGTCGAGGCCCGGGAATGCGAAAAGTTGGTGCTTTGAAGCCGTGTGTCATGTTCACAAAAACTCCCAGTGGGGTCCGGGATTGAACAAGCACTCACAAGACCGAGGTTCATCTCCCCCAAGGGTCACATGATTCATTTGAGTCCATTGGAAGAAATCCGGAAGCACGTAATTCAAGCGGAGTGATCAAATGAATGAAATTCAAGCTTAGGAGAACTTGGATTGATCCAAAGGAAGTTGGATCGATCCAAGTTTCATAAAAATTCCAACATAGCCTTTTGGATCGATCTAAAGGAAGTTGGATCGATCCAAGTTTCATAAAAAATTCCCCAGCAACCCTCTTTGGATCGATCCAAAGGAAGTTGGATCGATCCAAACAAGCCCGGGCAGCCATTTTAATGCACTTTCTGTACATGCTATTAATGGAAAGTTTTTATGTAATGTGAGAGCTTTATTGGATATTTTGTAGAGAGAGAGAGGGGAGGATAAAACACACTTGGCTCTCTCCTTCTCTCTCACTTCTTACTCTTTCACTTAGTTTTAGTTTTTGCTCCTCCATTGGAGGATTTTCAAGCTTTATCTCTCTAGAACTCTCATGTAAGCACTTTTCTCCCGTTAATTTGTCGTTTATTAATGTTGTAGCTTGTACTTAGATTGTTCTATCTATCTAGTTTATTTTCGTTCTTGTTAAGTTTCTCATTTCCATGTTTCTCTAGTTATTTCCTCTTAAAAATCCTTGTTCCAAACCTTGTTAATAAATTTCTCAAGTATTAAAGTGTTAGGCCAACATAGTACCTTCATTAAAAATCAATTTTTAAAGTTATATGTCATGTTCTTTATTTCCTTTATAAAATTGGTCACGTTTTCCGTAGTTATGATCGAGTAGGCGGTTTAGGCTCGGTTATGGGGTGATTAACACCCGTGACTTAGGTTCATTCACCCTCCTCGCCATAATGCAAACTTTGCTTGTTAATCAAAATTGGGATTTGTTAATCTCTTTGATCACACGTAGCCAAGGGCTCGTCCACTTGGCACGTGTGATGCTTAGGGCGATGTCAATCCAAATGTTTGTATAAATGGCACAAGAATCCTACTCTTTGTGAAACACCATTTCTAATCAAACGAGTTTAACAACCAAATCTTCCGTTCGGGGTCGTTTAACAACGTCCCCGAGCCGGTTATCTTAGAGGAGAACGAATCGGCCTAAGGCATGGGTGTTGTGAACCCCTTGACTTAGCCTTGTTTAAATTAGTCTTTTTAATCTCGCGTCATTCACAAAGTTAAGTGAATTCCACCCCCAAACTACTAAGCCAAGTTTACCGCTTTAAGGCTAAACCAACATTCGCGAATCAACACTCACGCTCAGCGATTCGGTCTCTGTGGACTCGACCCGGACTTCCGGTTATTATGCTACCACCGGCCTAAACCCTACGCTTGGGGAAATATTATTGGAATACAATCCAAGGGCGCAAGCAGTAGGAAAAGTATAGGAAATAGAGGGTTAGGGTTTTTAGGGGACCTGAATTGATGACGACGAGATTGGAGCCTCTTTATATGGTTGTGTTCATGCTTGATTGACTACGAATGTAGCAATTCTTTTTCTTTTTGGATAATACTCGATCATACTATTGCTCAATTGTTCTTCTCTTTTTTTTTTTTTTTTTTCAGATCGACGATTTAATGGAGTATCCCGCCTTACTTCTTGCAAGGGGTGTATGGTGGAAAACGTATACCTACAGGGGGTGTCCAGGTCATTAACCCTACTTGTTTTCTAAGTATTTTGGTGGACATCTCTATTTATGAATGTTTGTGTTTATTTCTTGAAATTTATTTATTTAGTATTAATTACATTTGGTATGCAGGAAATCAAAATGGGGAAAAAATTTGGTAGCCAATTCTGGAATTTAAACTTTTAAAATTGGTGACCCAATGATGCAGATAATTACCAACCAAATATTTAGTTGGTGATAGGTAGCACATTCCCCGACTAAATATTTAGTTTTCGATAGTTCATACATTCCCCAACTAAATATTTAGTCGATCTCTGATAGTCCATACATTGGCCGACTAAACTATTAGTCTCCAATAGTCCATACATTCCCCGACTAATTTTTTGGTCTACGATAGTCTGTACATTTCCCGACAAAGACACAATGTCGACTAAACTGTTGGTCGGGAACTTTAGTCGACCAAAATAGGTCACATTAGCCGACTAGATCTTTTTTTGGTCGGAAAATACATTTGCCGACAGTTCATTCCCGACCAAAAATGCCGACTAAAAATCTGGTTGGGGAAAGCATTTGCCGACTAAATAGGTTACCTTTGCCGACTAAACTGTTAGTCGGGAATGGTGATTTTTCCTTGTAGTGAGCATATTGACACAGGCTACAAATTCATCAGAGAGCATATGAAAGCCAAAGAAGTGGAGCTAGTTTGTTGTAGGACATATGACCAGGCTGTCGATATTTTCACTAAGTCCCTCAAACATAACGCATTAATGAAGCCAATGCTCGGAATGAAGAATCCCTAAGATTCGTGTGTGTGTGTGTGTGTGTGTGTGTGTGGGGGGGGGGGGATTGAAGAAAAGATAAACTTGAGCAAGTGGCTTCCCAGTAGTCCTTAACAAATGCATATGAAACTATTCAATATCATGTTTGAAGACTTTTTGAACTTCCGTAATACGTTTTGTGATAGTTGGGATTTTTTGCCCACGTGTTAATGGCAAGTGGGACCCATATTTTTTAAATGGAGTGTTGGTTGTGGGAAAACATTGGGCAGTGAAGTGGTTTCGGTGGCTTGGATTGTATGTTGGGTTTGGAAGAGGATTTAATGCTTTGTTTGAAATTGGTGGAAAGTAGACTGTGCATTTTTCCAAGACCACATCTGGAACCTTCTACATGTGTAATATAATTTGTGCAGAAGAGTGAGAGGAGTAGTGAGAGAGAGTGGGCAGATTGAGAGCAGAAACGGAGAAGGGCACGTGGGAGGGCAACCCCTGTGGGGGGTTGTAGAGCACTTCGGTTGTTTTATATATTGTGAGGGAAAATGTAAGGAAAAATAGAGAGTGGGGATGAGTGAAAAACATTGTTTAGAGCCATGTGTTAGGTTTGGTTTGGTTTAGAGCCATGTGTTAGGTGTTATTTGGGTGGGTTTTTCACATCACATTGTAATCTCTATTTATCATATATAGTGGGATCTCTCTCTCTCTCTCTCTCTCTCTCTTGGAGATCGGCATTGAGACAGAGCCACCTAAAATTGCTCGTGTTCTTTGATGTGTTTATTTTATTGCACTTCCGTTGCGAGTGGGATTGAGTTTAATCCCAACAGTGATTTGCTTAATAAATGTGAGTTTATTTCATATTTGTTTTTTCCTCTTGTTATTCCTATAAATTGGCTTGTCATTCAATTGTGTAAAGTGTGCAAGTGTGTGTGTGAGGAAGAGAGAGTGAGAAATGAAGGAACCCACTTTTGCTGTTTGTAATTGTAAGAATCCTCGAGTGACAATATATATACAATTTGGTGTGCGCAAATCAGTGCTAACTCCTTTGTTTCCTGCACCAACGAAATACTTAGTAACCAAGTATGACAATTTGAAAACTTTGACAATTAAGGAGTACATAGTGCCTAGCTACCATTGTTTTTTTTTGCACGGCAAAAAGAAATTTATTAATCTTTGAAAACGGATTACAAAGATTAAAGGGACCACGGAAAGAACCACGGACCCGAAAGGGAAATAACAATAGGTTGACAAGAGGACAACCAGAAGAGGAAGACTAGAACACAAGCCAAACTGCAATTACACTATAAGAGAATATCAATGACTGGACCAGCAACAGAAGTGAATAACAGCCAAGAGAATGAGCTTCAATGATGAATAGCCCCAACCTGGAATGCAAATTGCCAAGATGCCATGCCAGCAGCTACCACTATCTTGAGAATAGATTGGAACAAACTCCTACAAGGACAGCCTCAAGCACACTTTAAGCTTCATGACAGAATGAGCAACATCAACCTTTGACAGTAAAGGCTCCGAACAGCAGCAGTGACAGAAAAGGCTCCGAACAGCAGCAGTGACAAAAGCAAATCTTATCAGCGGCAAAACACGGCAGAAGTAGCCTCCAAAAATCATATGATAGCAATAGACCAGAGAAAATGACGGCAAAAGAAACCTTCAAAGCTTCCCTAAAAGCCCTTGCGAACCATCAACTCACCCACAAGGCACACGAGATATTCCAAGAATCAAGGAACAACACTGACCAGCCTATGCAAAATTAACAACAAATTCACAAAACTCACAAAAGCAATAACCACCCAAATTGCTGCAGCAAACCCCACCCCAAACACAGCTTCAAACACCAGAAGAGATTCACAAACTGACTCGAGAATCACAGAAAAAATGCAGCAAACAGATCCCATGGTCAAAGTGTCCTGGAAGAACCACCTTGAGCTTGAAAGCACAACACACTGCCCAGAGATCACAGCTTGAGAACACCTTTTCAGAACACCTTTTAAAAAATGCAGCAAAAACCAAACCACCTTATGCCTGAGAACACCTTTTCAGAATATAGCTTGCGGAGGATCTCAGCACCACATATGATGCTATCTATAGAGACAAACTTTCAGAATCCTAGCTACCATTGTTACTAATGCTATTATACTCTCGTTTTCCTATTTTACCTTCGATCAATCCTCAACAAGTCATAAGTCGCACATTTCATTGTTGAGAATTACATCACACCCGACATCTATACGGAGTTTTGCCATGCGTTTAATCGGGCACCCTACTAGTAGACCTTGGAATTATCCCCTTAAGAAATAGTCAAATATACTTAAGCTGATTTGAACACCATGAATTATCATAAACCTGATATCAAACTGCTGAAAAAAGTCTTACACCACCCTCACAAACATACAATACGTTCACCAAATGCAGTATATAATACCGTTCGGGGAGATGGTTATACATCTTTTTATTTAATCATTCCACTACGATCGAACAGAGAGGTTTGTAGTGTACTAGATGAAACTTGTTCACATGCATCTTAAAATTCCATAATAGGTACATCCTGGCCTGGCACAAGGTGCGCATGGTTTCTTCCTCAGTCCTCATCTTGTGAAGTATGTTTTGGGTGAGAAGATACGCCCAGGTGAAAACATTCCTGTGTATGTTTTGGGTGAGAAGATACGCCCAGTTGAAAACATTCCTGTGTACCTGTTGGGCATTTAGACAACAGGCCGGTTTTAAACCAACAATATAAATTAAATATCAGTGCGCTTTTGAAGCTAAAAACAGGTACGAAGCAATAATTCATTTTCTGCTATGAAGCTTTTAAAAAAGATCTAACAGTACTAGTACAGTACCTTGGGGAAGCAAGCCCCTGGATGCGCCGATAGCTCGGCATGACGACGAAACCTTCACTCTGATCTTCATTGGCCGCTCCACCACGCCTCTGTCCGTTAAAAGTCCCATACTTAACCAACTTCCCAATCCACGAACTCCTGATCTTCTTGGGTGACTCCTGCTGCTGCTTGTTGGATCCATTCATCTTCTTACTCAAATACTCCTTCACCGCATGCCATCCCTGCTCAACCACCTCCACCGGCGGCGAAACCAGTGGGTTCCCTTCCACGCTGAGCTTTTGTAGTTTCCTGAGGCACCCGAGGGAGTCTGGCAATGTTGTGATATTGTTGTAACTGACGTCCAATTCGACGAGGGAGAGAAGGAGGCCGAGAGAGTAGGGTAAGGTGGAGAGGTAGTGGAAGTTTTGGCTGATGTTGAGGTTTTGAAGGTTGATGAGGTTTTCGAGGTCGTCAGGGAGGGAGCGAAGGCAGTTGAGACGGGCGTCGAGGATGCAGAGGTTGGTGAGGTGGGAGATGGAGTGAGGGAGGAATATGAGCTTGTTTGAGTTCACAGAAAGCTTCTTCAGGTTCACAAGCTCGAAACCTATGGTGTCTGGTAGCTTTGTTAACTTGTTGAAGTTGGCATTCAGATCTTCCAGTGATCTGGTGCAAATATGTAATTATTACAGGATATTCGGAAATTAGTAACTCCTACTATTTTATCAGGAGAATACATGAGCCATCAATAGTGAACCACGAACAAACAAATTATTTTGTTAATTATTTGTTTGTGATAAATCATGCGTTAAATATATATATAGTACTATAGTATTTAGAAAAAGAAACGCTTTAAAAACATGATTTTTTGTATCAAGAACAATTCCTGATACTGATCGATGTGCCGAAGATGTTTTTTGACGTCCAAAATGTAATGTGGTAGCTAGTGCTGCCCTGCAGCTATGAATTGAGGTTGCTGGTTCTATATATATGCATGTACTTATTGACCTTTTTCTGTTGCAAATTAAATGTTGTAGCTAGGTGTGATTATTGGCCTACAAAAGGAAGACCCAGTCGAGATATGTTCCAAAATCTAAGACTAGCACAAAAATTGCGAAAGCAAGGGAATGGGCTGGCCACATGAGATGGAGGAGATCGATGTTGCCTTGGTCGTAGTCCTAGATTGATGCGCACGCAGGTTTGAAATGTGACACATGGCTAGCTGAGAGCAATTTTGTTCACCCTCCTTAAAAGAGGGTGAACAAAACCCTCTCTCTTATTGGTTGAAACATGTGGGTGTCACCACAAAGTGATGTGATGCGTACCAAAAAGTGTATTGCTGAAGTAAGCATGACATCATTTTGTGGTGGGACCCACACCAATTCAACCAATAGGAAAGAGGGTTTTGTTCACCCTCTTTTAAGGAGGGTGAACAAAATTGCACTCTGGCTAGCTGGCTCTAAATTGAATAAAAGATCTCTTCGAACATATCTTTAAAGAAGAAAAAAAAACAGCTGTATTTATTGCATGCATTCTATGGATTGGCATGCGTAGTAGTAGTACTGGTACTGAACTTTCCCAAAATAAACGTAATTTTGATGGTTTCAACTTCCAAGGTCACACCACTTCCTACCAAATATCGGTCCATTCACAATATCCCACGCTGTGTGAACCGCGTTGTGAAGGTTTTTTTTTTATCGGCCGCGTTGTGAAGGTATTGACCAAACATATCCTACATTAATGCATGTAAAAAATATGTGTTAAAGAGAATTATCGGCCGCGTTGTCTCATAATGCTTGTCTCTTTTGAGAAAGCGTGCAAAATGCATGTAAAAAATATGTGTTAAAGAGAATTATTTTTTAAAAAAAATTACACCAATTTTTTCTACTCAATGATATCTTTAAATAGGTGTAAATTTTTTTGAAAAAAAAAATGAATACTAATACATTATATTATGCGTGAAAAATGCACAAAAACCCAAAAAGAGTAAGCAATTTGGGACGGAAGGAGTACTAATAATGAAAAGTGAGAAATAAAGAAATTAATGTAAGGTGCATGTTGTGGGTCAGAAAATATATACCTGCAATTCTCAATAGTTTTAGGGAGAGATTCGAGAAAGTTGGCGGAGACATTCAAAGTCTTTAGCTTTGACAAACAACCAATCGAGTTTGGGAGGGATTTCAGCTGATTTGAGTGCACATCTAACACGATCAGATTCAGCATTCTTGCTGTAACAGATTCTGGTATGCTCTGCAATATTTACATAATTAAACACATATAATTTTTGTTAGCATTCCGCGATAGTGTGATACGTACTACATACCAAACACAAAACAGTAGTACATACATCCATAATACCGAGTGGTTGACTATACAATTTAACCATATAGTATATAATTAATTAATTAAACAAACGAAAATCAACCATAAGCCCTCTAATCGAGTTCCGATTACCGTGATTCTTTACTTATTATTACTAGTAGTTCAGTGTTTGACTTTGATGATTTCATTGATCGGGGTTAATTTTTCCCAATCAGATTACAATCTTTATTTGAGGGACCTCGGTGTGTAATTTCGGACTGCAACGAAAACGATATTTGAGGGATCTCGGTGTGTAATTTCGGCTATAGGCCCGACCTAATTATTTCATTATTAGTGTGTAATTAGGGTAAAACGTTTTCAGATAAAAACAAATTAAGAGGGAGAAGCGAGAGAAAACACAGATCTCAAAGATTGCGAGAAGACTTGTACTCTTGATTTCGATTTCATAGTGGACTGGTGTGGCTCCCGTGATTTTTCCTCGCGTTGAGGTTTTCCACGTATATCTGTGTCTCACTTTCTTTTTCCGTTTTTCATTACGCACGATTACTTGTTTTTCTGTTCTGTGATTTATTGTTTTCAAGATCCGTAGGGGTGTTGCAGGGTTGCGAAAATCCTAACAGCGCGCACATTAAGTAATCTTTTTGGATACTGAACTTAATGACCAAGCTAATATAATTCCAAGGATTAGAATATTTGGCCATTGTGAGATTCAACCTCCCGTCATATAACGAGTTGGCTAGGTATTACCGCTAAATGATCAGATCTGATCCCAAAGTTAATAGCAAAGCTAGGAATTTTCTTTTGTCAAAATTTGTTATTCCTCTTATTTATTTTCACATCAAATAATCACCTTCAAAAAAAAAATAAAAAATGGGAAGAGCCTTGCTGGTAATAGCAATAAGTGACCAATTTTTGGATAAGACGAGGTACCAAATATTACTAACTAACAAAACCCGGAGAGAGATGCATTAATGCTAAAAGAGGGAGGTGTTTGGGAGACTCATTTTTAGATTTTCATTTTCAATTTTTTGGCTTTTTGGATTATGGTCAGGATGTATTTTGAATCTGGTTGAATGTTTGGGAGAAATGTGTAGAATGAATTTTGCAATAGGGGTAATGTTTGCTAGATATGTGCAGAATACATTCTGTAGGTCTTTTTGTTAAGCAAAATGAGAAAAGTGAAAAATGAGAAGTCAAAAAACTCCTCTCCCCCTACGAACACTTCTCTTCTCTAAACCCAAAAATCAAAAACTCAATTTTTGGAGAATGTGTTATGCATGTTGTGCTCGAAACACTCAAAAGTAAAAAATGGAAAAATGAAAATGCAATAAGTAGCTCCCAAACACCCCCGAGGACAAGAGTAGTAAATAATATTGCTGCAAAGCCAAGAGGGGATCGAGGAGGAGAGGGAGTTGTAGTCATTAGTAATTACCAAAACAAGACAACAGCCCAATATTACTAACTACTGGCTTCTGAGAATGGAATACTCCCACAATAAAGAAATCATGATAAAACGGTGCAACAGAAGTAGTATTTGAGATACTGTGGGAAAGGGAAAAAGGAAAAGAAAAAGAGAAACGCAGGAGAAAATTGACTAATTACTCGCATATGAGAAGCTTGAAAATTTTGTTACGGAATCTTGTTGAAAAGTACTGTGGAGGCAACAAGTTGTTCTGTTGGGTTGATGTGGTCTACTCTATTACAGTAATTAAAAAATGGTGCAATTCTATTTTTAAGCAACTTATAGAGAGTTCTAGAATCAAAGAAAAACATACCCCCCCATGCACCATCAAAAATCGAAAAAAAAATTAAGGCTTAGTTTCCACTACAAATACTTTTGTTATTTTTGACATTTTCTGTATTCTCACATTCACATTTAACTGGTGAAATTACCGAAAATACCTGGTAGAAACTCACTCAAACTTACAACAAGTACCTGAAATTTTGTAAGAAAAAAGTGATGAAACTAGAGTACTCCATCCATTTTCTAGCATTTATTTTCATATCAGAAATAGGCAATGATAAAAACACAACTCCGGACACAAATGCATTTATTAGAGCTGCTTCCCTATGCCTGTGAGCCCACAGAAATTGAATGGTTTGGTTCATGAGTTGTACCGAAAATTGTGTTCTTAGACTTTTCATTTAGAAATTCTGTCTAATTTCGATCATCTAATCATTTCCCTCGGTGTTTTTTTTTTTTTTTTTTAAATCTCTAACATGAACCAATATTCTTCTCACTTAATTACGATACCCGGCCAAAACAAACACAAACCCAAAACAATAGTAGTTGAATTTCCTTATTTCTATTTCAACAATTAGTTAGTACTCCTACAAAGGGAACTTTATGGGCGGCAGCAATGAAGTTTGAGCTGAAGCATCATCATGAATATCCGATAAAAAAAAAAAATTAAAAAACAAAAGCATCATCATGATTGCTAAGAACTTGCATCCACCAGGCCTATGCCTAACCATTTTTTTTTTATATTCCAATATCTCTCTCGCCATTGTGATCCATCCCCAACAACAACAAAAAAATGATATTGAAGGAAAATTAAGAAGCTAGATAAGAAAGTAGGAGTTAAGAAAGTAGGTACCTGAAGATCGTTAGAGGAGAGGTTTAGTTTGCAGATGGTAGCAATATTGAGAGGAGAAGGGAGGTGGTGGTTAAGGTTTGGCAGAGAATCCAAACCCATCCCACTCATATCCACGATCTCAAGCTTTTGCCTCTCCTCATCGTCTTCTTCAGCTTCCTGATCAGCTAATTCATTAATGGGTCCCCTTGTTGTTTTTCTTATCTCATCTCCCCATGGCTTCCTTCTCTTCATCGTATCCATCCTCATGATCATTTGCTGCTGCTGCTGCTGCTGCTGCTCCTCTATCATCGTCATGATCATCTTCCTCCTCTTCATTTAAACCTACAAGAAAGTACGTAATTTAATACACCGTTAATAATAATAATTAAGTATTAACTAACTCTTGTGTGTTTTGTTTTCGAAACGATCGAGGAAGACCAAGTAAATGGAATAGTAGTTTATATGATGATGATGATTGGTGGATTGGGAGTGGGAATAGGGAGATTGCAAGGACGTACGTACGAAGAGGGTACAGTCTGTCCACGCTGCTAATAATAAAGAAAGCAATGGTGGTTACCCAAACTCAAACACCTTTCTTTCATTAATTAATTATTAATTACTCCATAGTACTATATTAATTATAAAGTCAACTCTCTCTCTCTCTTCTCCCCCACCTAAGGCCGCCCGCGATTCACTCCCTCCCACCTTTGCATTATATTGAGATAGCGGAGGGGCCGCTGTCGTTTCTTAATTTCATAATTCTTCTACAATAAGCTCTATAAATAATAAGAATAATGCTACAAACAACTCAATTGGTTTTGTTTTTTATACCTTTCTCCGTCTTTTGACTAAGATCAAGTCCGGAACTCAATAGGTTTTCAAAGAAACAAAAAAAAAGAAAAAAAAAAGAAGACATAGCGTTAATGTGTCTTTAAAAAGTGTTACAAGTGCATAGAAAACTAGGTTTTTCTTTTGTATTTTACATGGGTTATTGACTAACAATCTGCTAGACTGTCAATAGCAAAATCGAACCACAATAATAATAATATTAATAATATTAATAATAATAATAATAATAATAGGAACAGATCGAGGAATATACATATATAATCAATTGCAAATTGAGTACGGATCGAGCTACGAATATATAACCGAATTATACCAACAGTCGTTTATATAATTTGGGTGACTCTATAAGAATAAGAATATGATAATAAGAGAAAAACTTGGGTGCAAATGGGGCACCACGTGGTGCCTTTCGGCACATCTGGGTCATCCAAAAGTGTATTGGACGACTCGGATTTGGAGAGAGAATCAGGAGAGAGAGTGAGGTGAGAGAGTGTTTTAATCCGGATCGTCCAATACACTTTTGGACGGCTCGGATGTGCCAGAGGGGCACCACGTCGGATGCTACCCTCTCGGCACCCAAGTTTTTTTCTGATAATAATATCAATGGGCTCCGTGAAAAAGTTGCATATGATGATACTGATACACACTACCGCAAGATGCACCTCCCCGGGAAAAACGAATCTGATCGAGTTGTTGATCTCTTCTTGTCATACGCCATAATATGCAGTAGTACCAACCTTCCGAGTTATAACAATACATCAATATTAGTCGTTATAACCAACTAATTTCCGGTTCCTGAAGTAAACGACTTAACAAATTTTAGAGTGACCCCAATTTTTGAAATTTGGGTCTCATGAGATTCGAACATACAACCTCAAAGACAAAAAAAAAAACTTATTTCTTCGTACCTAGCTAGTTGGTCAAACCCCTTGGATAGCTTGTGCACTTGCACTTTGATAGGCTAAAACTCTCTCCGATCCGGTCAAAAAAGTAACAGCCAAGATGGAGTTAAGAAATTCATAAAAATTACTCTCATGCATGCGGTCTAATTACCTAAGAGCCAAACCTTTTGGACAATAGACTTTCTTCTAACTTATACTCCTTCCGTCCACGTTTGTTTGTTCATTTTCACAATTCCACTCCTTGAAAAACAATACAAATCTCTAAAATTACGTCGCATGGATCTTAGACTGAGTTTTCCAATTGATTTTATAAGATAAAATCTAGTTTTGCTTGGAGGTGTGATAAAATTGGATAATCTTCCCAAATGATAAAATTTAGATTTGATAAGGGTGTTTTCCAAATGATTTTATGAAATAAAATCTAGTTTTCCGAAAATCATTTGAGGATCCTAAATCTTATCAAAACTACATTTTATTTTGTAAAATCAATTGAAAAACTCAGCCTTATTTAATAGATCAACAATGATACATGTACAACAAAAGTCTCCAACACACTCACATGGTGTATGAAGCCCACACACACTTGAATGTGAAATGTGTGTGGGCTCCACACACCATATAAATATGTTGAAGCTAAGTTGTTGTACATTATCATTTTTGTATATAATATAATACTCGTATTGAATTCGGTATGCGATGTACTTGTCCGTATTGATGACTTTTTGCCCATTGACTTAATTGGCAGGTAGGCACATTATAAAACAATCCAATTGATGAGGACAGATCAACATTCTTATTCAAGTACCTTTTATTTAGTGCTAAAACAATTGGAAGGAAGACTATATACATCTTGACCTCTTCCATATATATTACATATGCTTATGCATAGCTTTGTGTCAAGAATCTGACTGAATTTCCAGTAAGGTTTTTTTTGATATTTTTAATATTTTCACATATCTTCACATAGAAAACATGGTGACAAAATTAAAGCAATCGATCAAAAATCACAATGGTGAGACTGAAGTCATGCATAACCTTACCCAATAGATTTATCATTTCTCAATGGACACACTGCACTAAAGATTAAAAATATATCGAAGGATATGAACAAAAAGCACAAATACAATCATTCAGGCATACATAAAACACGATATTCGGCCACATATAAATAATACTCCTCCATTGGGTGGCTTTCTTTTTCCGACACAATAGTAACTGAAAGCAAGTAAAGGATATATATATATATATATATATATATATATATATATATATATATATATATATATATATATACACCGGCGATCCTGTCAAGGATCCCGGATTTCCCGGATTGAGGCATTTTCGGTGTTTTGATGCTTTTACAAATTGTTTTGGGGAAATCCGAGCCGTCCAATGTGTTCAAAAGGTGTTTTCCAAGGTCCACGCGGGAAATCTTCAAAAAAAAAAAACGGGAAGGGCTTGATCCAAGTAGTTTTTCGCAAAAACTGTAAATATAAAGTTTTTGCGAAAACTGCTTGGATCAAGCCCTTCCCGGTATTTTTTTTTGAAGATTTTCCGCGTGGACCTTGGAAAACACCTTCTGAACACATTGGACGGATCGGATCGTCAAAAAAATATCGGGAAGTGGAGTCCCGGATCCGGGACTCCCGGACTAGAACCGGACTCTATATATATATACTTAAATCAAGAACAAGTATTACTCCCAAACTCATCATTTCAAACAAAATTACTATTGTGGTAAAGCAAATAATATGAATACAATAAATCAGAACTCAATATCTGAAAACGGTGGTCACGGTTTGTATGGATATGTATCTCCCAACACTACTTGATCAAACTAGCTACCTACAGAAACAACACTAAAGCGGTGGGTCTGATGAACCTCCTCGTGTTTTGTAGTCTCTTATATGTATGGACTCGAATGGAAGGAAAAATATCAATCCATTAAAAGAATGAAAGATGCAATATATATAAACCAATTGGTGACTTTACGAGTATTCACCAAGAAAAAAGGACACATTTGTTCGTAAAGGATGTGTCCGTCCAAGGGAGACAGGGGGTGTTTGGCCTCTACACTCTCCCCAATTTTCTTGTTATTTTTAGTATACTTTTAGATTTTTTTGTAAAATTATTTAAAAGTGGTCCCCGCAAATTAAGAAGACATGATTCCAAATCAAATCAATTTCCATTCGCCCACGAAATAAAATATTAAGATATCTAAATATTTTCCAACATTTTTGAGGAAAATAACGTAAGCAGGAAGCTGTATCCAGAATTTGAGGGTGGAATCTTCCAAACTTTCACCGTTAGCTAGCTAGCTAACAAGAGTTCATGTTTTTGTCTGGAAAGTTACGCATACGTAGTACGAGTGTAAGTACATGCGTTGGTTTTCTCTTGGAATTTTATGTGATCGAGAAAGAGCTATATAGTGCATGTGTGAGCTAGCTGTCTGTCTTCCAGGCCTGTCCAAACCACAAAGCTATTTCTCTCTTTCCTTTCTTCTTCTTCTTCTTCTTCTTCTTCTTCTTCTTCTTTGCTAGCTTTCTCAGTCGGTGTTAGTTTTGCAGCATTAATTTGCCGAAGAGTCGTGACTCTAGCTAGGACAATAAAGGCATCCCTTTTACCACTGATTCAAAATAAGCCGGAAGACATTTAAACAATTATCACTTGTCCAAATAAATAAATAAATAATTGCACAAAGCATCAAGTAATTTCTAGCTAGTACTACACATTTGCCGGATCAATGGCGGTAAAGATTAAAAATATATCGAAGGATATGAACAAAAAGCACAAATACAATCATTCAGGCATACATATATAAAACACGATATTCGGCCACATATAAATAATACTCCATTAATTGGGTGGCTTTCTTTTTCCGACACAATAGTTAACTCAAAGCAAATAAAGGATATATACTTAAATCAAGAACAAGTATTACTCCCAAACTCATCATCATTTCAAACAAAATTACTATTGTGGTAAAAACAAATAATATGAATACAATAAATCAGAACTCAATACCTGAAAATGGATGGAATAAAAAACGAGTGTGACATTCTATACTTAAGACAGATTTGCCCCCGCTATGGTGCTCACGGTTTGCATGAACATCTATCTCTCAACACTACTTGATCGAACTACCTACAGAAACAACACTAAAGCGGTGGGTCTAATGAACCTCCTCGTGTTTTGTAGTCTCTTATATGTATGGACTCGAATGGAAGGAAAATATCAATCCACATTAAAAGAATGAAAGATGCAATATATATAAACCAACTGGCGACTTTACGAGCAGTCACCAAGAAAAAAGGACACATTTGTTCGTAAAGGATGTGTCCGTCCAAGGGAGACAGGGGGGTGCAAGGACCGGGGGGGAAGGGGGGTTTTTGGCATTTACACTCTCCCCAATTTTCTTGCTATTTTTAGTATACTTTTAGAATTTTTTGTAAAATTATTAAAGAGTGGTCCCCGCAAATTAAAAAGACATGATTCCAAATCAAATCAATTTCCATTCGCCCACGAAATAAAATATTAAGATATCTAAATATTTTCCAACATTTTTGAGGAAAATAACGTAAGCAGGAAGCTGTATCCAGAATTTGAGGGTGGAATCTTCCAAACTTTCACCGTTAGCTAGCTAGCTAACAAGAGTTCATGTTTTTGTCTGGAAAGTTACGCATACGTAGTACTAGTGTAAGTACATGCGTTGGTTTTCTCTTGGAATTTTATGTGATCGAGAAAGAGCTATATAGTGCATGTGTGAGCTAGCTGTCTGTCTTCCAGGCCTGTCCAAACCACAAAGCTATTTCTCTCTTTCCTTTCTTCTTCTTCTTCTTCTTCTTCTTCTTCTTCTTTGCTAGCTTTCTCAGTCGGTGTTAGTTTTGCAGCATTAATTTGCCACTGAGACTCGAGACAGAGAGAAAGAGGATTTTATTAGGACTTCTATTGTTTTACAATACGATCGATCAATTGATCGAGTAGTATATATATATATATATGTATGGCGGGGGGTATGGAGTACACGAGGCAGATGATAGCAGCTTTTCTAACGCTTTCAATGTTCGTGATGCTCGGAAACATGATCAAGCGAGACCATTTTGATTCACTTCAAGTATGTTTTCTTCCCCTATTCTTAGATTTATTGTTAGTTTTATGCACAGCATTGCTCAGATATAGAAATAAAGAAAAGGGCCTTTTAATTAGCAGTTTTCATTCCATTTCCATTTACTCATAAGTACTATATGGGACCGACCGATACGATCTGCAATTGGTAAGCTTTACGTTTGATGCCATGCTTGACCCATGTGTGTAGTCTTTGACAGGATTAACTATAATAGTTTGTATATGATCATATGGTTAATTTCTCAATTTGGGTAATTAATTAGATAAACCATCCAACAACATCAAATGCTCGTTACAAAGCCATCAAGATTTTAAAGCAAAGTGTTGTTACAATTCCTGGAAGTAATGGTGGTGGTGCAAGTAAAGGGCTTTGGAAAGAAGATGGAGAAGCACTCGAACCTTGCTGGAACAATCCATCACCGAGTAAGTTCCGTGATAGCTAGATTTGAATAGATTACTTTTATCATGTGAATTTAACACTGAACACTTATTATAAGGGATGGGTCTTTTTGTCAGACTTGTGTCAGTAGACTTTGTTGTATGTGTTTCTACACTATCCTTTGTGGAAAATGATTTGAACATAGATATCCGAACACAGATGTGTCAGAAGTCTTCCGATACTTGTGGGGTCTACGTACATTGAATGGCTCCAGACAAATCTATGTTCGGAAATCTGTGTCCCGATATCGATGCCCATGGCACTTCACACTTGTGTATTCGTGTTCCACTCGCAGAAGATGGAGAGCATTCAAAAGGCTTTATCGTAGTGTCATTGACGGATGGCCCTGAATATCACATCTCACAGGTACTCCCTCCGTCTCAATTTATTTGTCATTTTTAGAAGTTCGTGCCACTTTTCAACTGATTATATCTTGTAATTTATATTGTTTTACATGATTTCGAAAACATTGTCTTTTAGAACTAATTGAGATGTTTGAAACAAGATCCATATTGAATATAAAATTCATTGCCGATTCAAAGTTATAACTAGTTTTTTATCTGGTTAGAATAGAATGAGGGACCAAAATTTGGGGACGGATGGAGTATATATTTCGCCAAATTTCTTTCTATTTCTTTTTTTCAGGTTTCTTGTTGATTAACAAAATATCCGGAAGATTCCGGTTGTATATGTTAATTCAGTTTTTGGCACAACACGGCCTTTTAGGAGTTATTTGGGAAAAGAACTAGAGGGAAAATCCAAGCCCTTTAGGCGATTTTGTTGCATGCTCTCATTGAATCTACTAATCCACCTATATATGTCTTCCTTTGCTAATTAAATTGCTAACGGTTTCGCTGAAGAAATTTGTTGCGGCATCACATTTGGCAATCAAGGAATTGGTACCAAACTGTATCCTCTCCATTATGCTAGACTTAATTTCATCAATTTCTTTGTGGTGCTTCTCTTTGAAGTATATATCCTCTCCATTATGTGAAATTAGCTGTGATTTGGTTATCAGATTGCAGATGCAGTAGTGGTAGCTAGATATCTTGGAGCAACTCTTGTGCTCCCTCACATCAGGGGAACCATACCAGGTGAAACCAGGTCTGTCCTCAACTTGTCTGTCCCCAACTCAATGAAGAATTTGCACTGCCTTTCCATGGATGGACAACCCTCCTTTCCTATATAGTAGTGTAGTTATATTGTCACTAGTGATACTTAATCCTTTCAGGAACTTTGGAGAAATTTATGATGTGAGGAAATTTGTTAAAAGCTTGGATGGTATTATCAAAATAGCAAAGGAGGATCAGCCTGCTGAAGTGTCGGTTGGTAATCTGACCACTGCAAAAGTCCCTAACAGGGTTTCGGAAGCCTATATTGCTACAAACATTGAACCATTAATCAAGAATATTAACGGAAATTTGAGGCTGGAAACTCAATTCCCTCCCTCAGCTATGACAAATGCAAAAGAGTTTGACTACTTGGATTCACTGTCTTGTTTGGCAATGTTTGGGAGTCTTGAGTTGCAACCAGCGTTGAAGCAAGTCATTGATTTAATGGTAGAAAGGCTAAGAGGTTTGAGCCGCGGACAGTTTATAGCAGTGGACCTCAGGGTTGAGATGTTGGAAAAAGAGGAATGTCAGGAAATTGGAGATGGTCGAACAAAATGGTGTCTCAATGCAAAGGCGATTGGGGATTTTCTTAGGAAGATTGGTTTCCATAGGAACACCACAATCTATTTGACCCAGTCTAAATGGCATAGCATGCTTCATCCATTGAGAAATTTCTATCCCAACACATATACCAAGGTAAGCTATCCTTCCTTCCTCTGCATTCATCTCTTTCTTAAAATGTCCGCCGCCTATGCAGTTTGTTGAAAGTGTTGAAAGTGATATTTTATCATGTACTTACTATTTTCATGGCCTTGTCTACGAAATTGGAATATATAGGTTGATATAATGCCAGCAGATGAAAAGGCAAAGTTCCTCAATGCAAATAGTCCTGAATTCACAAAGATCATCGACTTCCACATATGTTCCCAGAGTGATGTGTTCTTGCCTGCCGTGTCTGGCCTATTTTACACGAATGTCGTGGGAAGGAGAATCGCTTCTGGCAATACTCAAATTGTAGTTCCTACCAAAACAACAGTTTCTTCTTCATCATCTCCCGCAGCTTACATTTCCCCTTACATATCTAGAAAGAGCCATTCGGCTTATTCATGCTTCTGCTGACACTTTTGCAAGCAACCTTGTGTGTCTTCTGTGAAAAAAACAAGTAATGCCCAAAAGGTTGTTGTTTCTAAAAGACGTGCTATTAGTCACAATTGTAAATTCATCCATCTTTATATAAGTTACACCACACATATGTTGATTGTAGCAGCCAGTTGTGGAATTGCCAAATTTTCAATGTATTAATCATTCCGATGACTGATCCTGTTGCTATTGGGACATCAGAGCATTTCCATTCCATCCATTTCGAAGAGATAGAGCATAAATACACTCCAACCAATCTCAATTTTGATTCTTCAAAATGAAGACTTGAATTTGTGTGTACTAATTTAGAAATCCGTGGGATAGTAGGAGACTCAATTCTTCAAAATAGAAACTTAAAAGTTCCTACTTTATCCCTTTTGTCTTCACACTTTCAAGTTTATACCAACCATATCCTTTTCACTTTTTGGTTTATTTTTACATGTTAATTCAATGTTTATCAAATGTATACTATTTGCAACTTCTTGGAATATCTTTCTAATGAGGACTAATTTTAGCTACGTTTAACAAAGTTTGAAAATTTAGAGAACTTTTGGAGGGAAGTTTTAGAGATGAGAAGGCAGAAAATGGATGAGCAATGCTACAACCACTCACACATTCACAAAGACTTGCTCACACACACTCACATATTGTGCCGGGGCCACACAAACGGGAGATGCAATGTCTGTGTGTTCCCCACACAACATGTGTGTGTGAAGTATTTTGTGTATGTATGTGTGATTCTAGAATTAGTGTTTTGTGTGTGTGTGTGAAGTGTTTTTTGATATGAATGGTAAGATTATCCAAACTCACATTAGAAACAGATTTTGTATAAACATATTTTTGAGGTGGCAACAGAATAGAATATGTAGTACTCTTAATCTCTAATGGATAATGAATGACTGTGTTGCATATGCTCACTTTTTGCCAGAAATTTTGATGCAAATCCTCTTTTTTACTAGTATTTTTAACTGCACTGCAAATCCTCTCGTAACCAGTTGGCTCAAATGCTCAACTCAGTAGCAAAATAAGCGGGAAAAGAAATAGCAGATCACCCAAATCCTTTTACGAGTAATCAAAACAATTTTTCACAGAAAAGTGTGTTCATTTTCACAACCGTTTACAAATCCTTATTTTGTGTATGTATGTGTGATTCTAGAATTAGTGTTTTGTGTGTGTGTGTGTGTGTGTGTGTGAAGTGTTTTTTGATATGAATGGTAAGATTATCCAAACTCACATTAGAAACAGATTTTGTATAAACATATTTTTGAGGTAAGAATAGAATATGTAGTACTCTTAATCTCTAATGGATAATGAATGACTGTGTTGCATATGCTCACTTTTTGCAAATTTTGATGCAAATCCTCTTTTTACTAGTATTTTTAAATTTTAAATCCTCTGTAACTTAATTGGCTCAAATGAATGAATTTTAGCAAAATAAGCGGGAAAAGAAATGCTCACCCAAATTTTTAAATTTTTCACGATGCAAATCAACTTTACAAATTTATTTTGTGTACTAGTATTTTTAATCGATTATCCAAACTCACATTAAAATCCATATCAAATTAAATGTAGTACTCTTAATCTCTAAATAATGAATGACACTCAATGCTTTTTTGAGCAAAATAAGCGGAAAAAAGAAATAGCTCAACTCTTAATAATCACCCAAATCCTTTTACATAATCAAAACAATTTTTCACATAAAAGTGTGTTCATTTTCACAACCGTTTACAAATCCTTATTTTGTGTATGTATGTGTGATTCTAGAATTAGTGTTTTGTGTGTGTGTGTGAAGTGTTTTTGATATGAATGGTAAGATTATCCAAACTCACATTAGAAACAGATTTTGTATAAACATATTTTTGAGGTGGCAAATGAATAGAATATGTAGTACTCTTAATCTCTAATGGATAATGAATGACCTCTGTTGCATATGCTCACTTTTTGCCGAAATTTTGATGCAAATCCTCTTTTTACTAGTATTTTTAACTCGCACCGCAAATCCTCTCGTAACCGCTTGGCTCAAATGCTCAACTCAAAAGAGCAAAATAAGCGGAAAAGAAATAGCAGATCACCCAAATCCTTTTACGGGTAATCAAAACAATTTTTCACGAGAAAAGTGTGTTCATTTTCACAACCGTTTACAAATCCTTATTTTGTGTATGTATGTGTGATTCTAGAATTAGTGTTTTGTGTGTGTGTGTGAAGTGTTTTTGATATGAATGGTAAGATTATCCAAACTCACATTAGAAACAGATTTTTTGTATAAACATATTTTTGAGGTGGCAAATGAATAGAATATGTAGTACTCTTAATCTCTAATGGATAATGAATGACCGTGTTGCATATGCTCACTTTTGCCGTAAATTTTGATGCAAATCCTCTTTTTACTAGTATTTTTAATCGCACCGCAAATCCTCTCGTAACTTGCTTGGCTCAAATGCTCAACTCAAGAGCAAAATAAGCGGGAAAAGAAATAGCAGATCACCCAAATCCTTTTACGGGTAATCAAAACAATTTTTCACGAAAAAGTGTGTTCATTTTCACAACCGTTTAAAATCCTTATTTTGTGTATGTATGTGTGATTCTAGAATTAGTGTTTTGTGTGTGTGTGTGAAGTGTTTTTGATATGAATGGTAAGATTATCCAAACTCACATTAGAAACAGATTTTGTATAAACAATATTTTTGAGGTGGCAACAGAATAGAATATGTAGTACTCTTAATCTCTAATGGATAATGAATGACTGTGTTGCATATGCTCACTTTTTGCCAGAAATTTTGATGCAAATCCTCTTTTTTACTAGTATTTTTAACTGCACTGCAAATCCTCTCGTAACCAGTTGGCTCAAATGCTCAACTCAGTAGCAAAATAAGCGGGAAAAGAAATAGCAGATCACCCAAATCCTTTTACGGGTAATCAAAACAATTTTTCACAGAAAAGTGTGTTCATTTTCACAACCGTTTACAAATCCTTATTTTGTGTATGTATGTGTGATTCTAGAATTAGTGTTTTGTGTGTGTGTGTGAAGTGTTTTTTGATATGAATGGTAAGATTATCCAAACTCACATTAGAAACAGATTTTGTATAAACATATTTTTGAGGTGGCAACAGAATAGAATATGTAGTACTCTTAATCTCTAATGGATAATGAATGACTGTGTTGCATATGCTCACTTTTTGCCAGAAATTTTGATGCAAATCCTCTTTTTTACTAGTATTTTTAACTGCACCGCAAATCCTCTCGTAACCAACTTTGGCTCAAATGCTCAACTCAATAGCAAAATAAGCGGGAAAAGAAATAGCAGATCACCCAAATCCTTTTACGGGTAATCAAAACAATTTTTCACAGAAAAGTGTGTTCATTTTCACAACCGTTTACAAATCCTTATTTTGTGTATGTATGTGTGATTCTAGAATTAGTGTTTTGTGTGTGTGTGTGAAGTGTTTTTTGATATGAATGGTAAGATTATCCAAACTCACATTAGAAACAGATTTTGTATAAACATATTTTTGAGGTGGCAACAGAATAGAATATGTAGTACTCTTAATCTCTAATGGATAATGAATGACTGTGTTGCATATGCTCACTTTTTGCCAGAAATTTTGATGCAAATCCTCTTTTTTACTAGTATTTTTAACTGCACTGCAAATCCTCTCGTAACCAGTTGGCTCAAATGCTCAACTCAGTAGCAAAATAAGCGGGAAAAGAAATAGCAGATCACCCAAATCCTTTTACGGGTAATCAAAACAATTTTTCACAGAAAAGTGTGTTCATTTTCACAACCGTTTACAAATCCTTATTTTGTGTATGTATGTGTGATTCTAGAATTAGTGTTTTGTGTGTGTGTGTGAAGTGTTTTTTGATATGAATGGTAAGATTATCCAAACTCACATTAGAAACAGATTTTGTATAAACATATTTTTGAGGTGGCAACAGAATAGAATATGTAGTACTCTTAATCTCTAATGGATAATGAATGACTGTGTTGCATATGCTCACTTTTTGCCAGAAATTTTGATGCAAATCCTCTTTTTTACTAGTATTTTTAACTGCACTGCAAATCCTCTCGTAACCAGTTGGCTCAAATGCTCAACTCAGTAGCAAAATAAGCGGGAAAAGAAATAGCAGATCACCCAAATCCTTTTACGGGTAATCAAAACAATTTTTCACAGAAAAGTGTGTTCATTTTCACAACCGTTTACAAATCCAACAGAACAGAACTACGAAGTTTTCTTTTACTTTAAATTTCATTTTGCCTCATCCAACAAATACAATCTCAAAACCAATATTGCATTAGAAGTAAACAGGCTAAAAAAGGGAGTTCCAAGTTCCAACTCTCCTAAAATCACGTAAGCCAGTCCACAGACCCATGCATCGCAGTCAACTTTCTGAGGATCACAAATTAATTTGCTAATCGGTTTAAACCAAAAGGAACAATTTAAGATTTTTTTTATCCCAAACCAAAGAACAAGATGGAATATCATATTCTTTACAATGCAGAACCTTGAATCCGCAACTGATCCAAACAAAAAAAAAATGGCTTTATACAGCAGCTCTTTCTAGATTTGCATAGCACTTAAGTATGAGTAAATAAACGCAAGGAAAAACAAAAGTATCACTGCACTTGGATTTTTACATGTCTATATCCTTTGCTATTTGTCAAAAGGCCGGCAGAAAATGATGACTTCCCCTACAAACCAGTAATTCTATTTTAGCTCTACGCCATCATCCTGCCTACTGTTGGCTTCACCTAGAAGGAAGCAATATAAATTTAATTAGGAAGCCAGATTTACCCAATATTTTCATACCCACGCTACTTAAGAAAGCAAGTTTTACCTCGCCGAGTTCTTCTTCGTCCAGGCCATATGCTCGACCACATTCTCATGAAGTATTCATGTAAAGGCGTCTTAGGGACAGGAATGAACTTCCCAACTATTGCAAGGGGCCAACTGGTTCAAGAAAAAGTTTGAGCGAAAAGCAGAGTCACAGTAATTCATGTAACTAATCCCTCGTAACTACAATGCATTTAGCGAATAAAATGAGTAAATTTAAATATAAATGACCATAAAATGAATTCCCCATCACTCGTTAAAAAATAGCATGTCCCCCAAATATTATGAAGCATGCCAGGAATGGAAGACCAATAATGAGAATCCCATCACTAGTAACCACATTCAACAATGCCTTTGAAGGGTTTTGTTTGGTTAGGAATTTAGCAAGGGCAACTGAACTTGAGTGAAAAATCAGGAATGATTTTCCTATTAAACTTAGCAAGGGCAACTGAACTTGAGTGAAAAATCAGGAATGATTTTCCTATTAAACTTGATCAAAGAAAGAGGCAGGTAATCAACACTATAACCATAAATACTGCAGCTCATATATAAACGTTAGAAGTACGAATTCTTTCAACTCGCCTCGTCACCATAAAAAAACTGACCTGACAAAGCCAATAGCGATGGAAACAAGCCACAGTTTCCAGCTGAGCCTAATCGTACCAGCAAACTTCCCAAGGAACATGACTATGATGACCTGGGATGATCAAGTAAAATATCTAAATGAGATATATTTGGAGAGATATATTATATATATCTATATGTGTGAGAGAGAGAGAGAGAGAGAGAGAGAGAGACCTGAAGCAAAACAGTCAAGCCCACTATTCCCATGAAGAGGAGGTTTTTCGTCACCCCTTTGAATATATTAATTTCCTCAGGTTTCCGAGCATTAAATTCATTGAAAATCTGCAACAGCAATGATTAGCTCTTTTTATGTGTTTACACAAAACAAAGAGAAATAGAACCACATTGCAATTCAATGAAGAAATTGAAAATACAGAGAAACTGATACTACGCAATAACACACAAACAATTCGGCATGTTCATTTGAGGTTTTTGAGTTTTCAAGATTCTCACACACACACACAGACACACAGAGGACATGGGTTTTAAAAGCTGGTTCCCAAGGTTCCTAAACCAACAGAGTGATAAGCACCCTATGAAGCACGGGTACTCCAAAAATGTCGCCGTACGCGTACCGGGTACTGGTACGGGTACGGCTGGGTACGGCAAAATACACGGCAAAAACGTACCGGGTACTTTTGCACTGTTCGGGTACGGCATTGGTACTCCGATTGGGTACTTGGCTGGGTACGTTTGGACCATTTTGTAAAATTTTAAAAACTTTATGGGGCCCGAATGAAAATTATTGAAACTTCAGGGGTTCATGTGTACTTTTGACACCCATCTTAAGACAACAGACGACATATGTGTTTCATCAGTTTAGGGTTCTCAAATTAGAAGCAGCAGCCTCTCTCTCTCTCGCTGCTCCCTCTCTTTCTTTCTGTCGTGCAGTGCTGCTTCGATTTGCAGCTGCTCCCTCTCTCTCTCTCGGGTACTAAATGTATTTCCTCCCCTCCTCTCTACAGATCTAAACTCACAAAGTGAAGGAGAAGGTACTGTTGAGCAACAATCAGGAGATCTTCTATCGTTTTTTTTTTTGAAAATTTTATTTTTATGGTGTCAGTACTAAGTGTGAAAAGTCAGGTAACTATTAAGTATTAAGTATTAACTCTAAAATGACATTGCAATTGTTTCATCTATACACTTATGAACTCAGGTAACTATTAAGTATTAAGTATTAACTCTAAAATGACATTGCAATTGTTTCATCTATACACTTATGAACTCTTTAACTCTTATTTATGCTTCTTTTTGTTGGTAAAATGTGTTTTATTTAGTTTGTGCAATGGAACATGGTAAAATAGGAAAAAAAAAATTTACACTTACGTACCCAACCGTACCCGTACCCTACTTTTTTAGGTTTTTGCCGTATCGCGTACCCGTACCGCGTACCGGTACCCGTGCTTCCTAGTAGGCACCACTCTTGTTGAGTAGAGTGTTGGCTCTCAGAAAAAATACATGATTGTCTCAACCAATCTCATCAAGAAACGCTGCCTAACTTTTTAGGTTGTAACATCCGCGCAATATAATTGCTTGCAGTAGCATGAGACGCCAAATATACCTCTTCTATTATAAAGGCATTCAAAACTCAAAACAAAAAGGGGCTATTCGAAGTGTCTAAGAGAGAGAAGATATCAAACAGACAAAGATACAACATACTATGCAGTATGCACGTACTCAAGTGATCCAAATACTAAGCAATCCATTTTATCTCTCTTAATTTGAGTGAATAGGCTTACTTGAGAAAAGACAAATGCATTGAATATCAATGTATTCTTCACTTTGTTAGCATGGTCAATGTCATAATTCTCCAGATGTAGGATCTCTCTGCCTTTGAAGTTGAGGATAAGCAGAACAATCACTTGATATAAAGCCTGTTGTTTTTAAAAGGAAACATTTACTAACATTTATGAACATAATGGACAGGAATAGAACCCAAAGACATTTCTTTTGGAAACTAAAAATTATCAACGTGGTAAAACTGCATAAATGCGGTAACTAAAAAGGAAACAACAAATACCTGTACTAATAAGTTTCTCCACATGATATTCGTTATAAGCGGCTCCCTGAGAGAGCAGAAACAGTAATTAGTACAGGGAAACATACCCAACCCAGAGGAAATGACAAAAAGGCAATGAAGAGAGCAGTAGAAAATTTTGCATGCCATTTTTACTATATTCACCACTGAAGAAATGGCAATCCATCCTATCATATAAAGCCAACACTGCAATTGGAATGACAGATTGTTTTTTATATGATGATCTGTATAGCTTTGGTTTAGCAACTACAAGTACATAGAGTCTATTGAAAAGAGGAGTTAACAGATACCAGGTGTGGAAACAAATGATACTAAAAGAGAAGCAAATTATGCAGTAAGGAGTCTTCGTATTGTGACTTAACTCTATAACCTATTTAAGAAATCTTCACTAACTACTTTATACGGATATCGCATCAACTCTAAAGCTTAAATAAATTGGGAAAAATGTGATCAATAGTGATTGGGGGCAAAGAAGATACTATGCTCTTAATTAACAGCAGCATGGGTTACATAGAGGTACGCATAAAAGCTGCTAAACCACTATGATACAAGAATCTGCTTAATTTTACCTGCTTCATCAATCAAGTTTCGAGGAGAAGTACTTATGCCACTAAACCAAACCTATTTCAGCTGCTATTGCAATATACTACATGATTGCATCACAAATCCTTTTTCAACTTTATTGACCTTCATCAACTTGTCACCTACAGTCTGCTATTCTATAAACCAGACGATGCCATCCAGCAATCCGCCATACATGATATTCCCAAACAAATAATACTTGTCCAGATTGCATTGCCTGGGACTAGACCAAGCTGAAATTATAAGATAACAGAATTCTCTGTGCATGCTATATGAAATTTCACAGTTTCCCCCATTTTAAAAGGTCCAACCTTCGACCAACGGGAGGCCTATGCATAAGTTCATCAGTTGGCGGTTCAGTGGCCAACGCAAGAGCTCCAAGAGTATCCATGATAAGATTTACCCAAAGAAGCTGCAGAATAGAACACAGGAGGACAAAAGTACAGCATCAGCCCACAAAACTCAATCGAGAGAGAGAGAGAGAGAGAGAGAGAGAGAGAGAGAGAGAGAGAGAGAGAGAGAACAAACCTGTACTGCATTTAGTGGGACATCGCCAGAAGAAACTGCAGCCACAACATTTATTACAAGAGCTGCAACATTAACTGTGAGCTGAAACTGGATAAATTTCTGAATATTTGCATAAACAGACCTTCCCCACCGGACTACCTGCATTGGGCAGTTAGTTTTATTAACATTCTATATTTTTTATTTCTAACCAACAGAGCTATATAAAAATTTCTTCTCTGCAAGATTTAGAAGCATTGTATCCATGCAATGCACAGGAATACATCAACAATTGGATTATGTAGGAAATTTTTTGTGGTTTCTTCCAGTTTCTCTTTTGAACTCTGGTTATAGCTAAGTTTATAGTCCAGTACCAATCCAAGTAACTACAAACGATGCAACAAAAAATCATATTAAGCACAAAAATAACTAAGAAAACACAATTTCTTTTGTACAAGTAACCCAAAAAAGGTAAAAATGTGGACTATGGAGTGATCGATGAAAACATAACAGTGGAAACTTTTAAGTGGTGCGGTGGAGTGATGGGTTTTTCAGTTCTATCTTAGTTTGTTTATATTGTTTGTTTTGTTTTGTTTTTTGCCTGCCTCTCAAATAGCCACGTGACGTGCACAAGAGTGTGCAAATGTGTTTTGAATTCCCAGTTTTGTGTTAGAAGATGGGTTTCATTTTTTTTTTTTTCTTGGACAGGTGGAATGGGGGACGAGGATGAGATATTTGGGGTGGGTTTTCAAAAATAAATAAAAAACTAAAAGATCTTAGGATTTGAAGGTGGGGATTTCGAGTGGGAGGCCAAAACACATTTGTACATAGTATTGATAGATTTATCAAGCGATAGGAAATAACTCAATAGCAATCATAGAGCCACAGCCCGAGTATACTGCAACACCTTCACCCATTTATTTAAATGGGTGTCAATAGCTTCACAATTTAGCATCTACAAGGTACGCTGAGCTATTGCGAAGTGATTATGCAAAAGAGAAGTCCTTAAAAATCAGATTCAAATGTAAAACTCAATGAAATCTATTTCCTATCATAAACCAAACCAAACCAAACCGAATTTGTTTCCTTTTTCAACACTTAATGAAGCTCGCATCTCTGTCGCACTGAATCAATGGAACAGCAGTGATGTTTATGGCTAGTAGTATTTTCCCGATCCAGTCCACAGAAATAGAGTACTGTTTTAACGGTGTTAATTACTAGGTTCCTAACAGAAAAGAAGAATAGAAATCAAGTCGGTAAGCTTCTTCAATCCTCATATAATTAGAGGTGCGAGCAATGATCAATAACAAACCTTCACAACTGAGGAAAAATTGTCATCCAAGATAATGATGTCCGAGCTTTCTTTTGCAACTTCTGTTCCTTGGATACCCATAGCAAGACCAATGTCAGCCTACATTACAAAGTAATCCCAAAAAAATGAGAAACATAAAATCTCGACTTTAACGGAGAATTAATGCAATTTCGGAATAAACAAAGATTGGACACGGAAAATTGAAGCAAGAATACACGGACAACAGCAGTCATCAACCAGGTCAATGCACATATCAAGAGACCTGCAAAATATGCACCACTTGTGTGTTCCACAAGAGAAACCTCAGATGTCAAAAAAATTAACATTTGTGTTCTACTCATGAAACCTAACTAAAGGAGAGAATCATATTTCAGGGTCATTGGTTCAACGTAGGAGAGACGAAAGTGGAATAAATTAACAATAGAAAGTACACTACCTAGAAATCAGCTGACTAAAGTATAGACCAATCTATGTAACCCCTACCATGAAGAAAAATACAGACTGTCATACCTCATGAAGTGCAGGAGCATCATTAGTGCCATCTCCAGTTACTGCAACAACATGCCCTTCCTTTCTCAATGCTTGCACAAGCAGCAGCTTGTCGTTAGGAGAAGACCTTCCCATAACCTATATAACAAAAGAATTTTGTCTCTATTTGTGCCCAAATCAGAGAATAGTCACTTGATTTATAAGGTGGAAGTTGATTGTCAAATCATACCGATATCTTATCAGCAATTTCTTGTCTTCGAACTTCTGACAATGCACGAAATACCTTCCCTTCTATGAGGTTTGGCTCAGTGGCATCATCAGCATCTGACCCCAGAATCCCACATTCTAAAGCTATAGCTCTAGCTGTTTGGAGGTTGTCACCAGTGACCATGCGCACCTAGTCAAGTGAAACTTTATGTTCAGCCAACTAAGACGGATCATGTGATAAAAAAGACTACAAACTACAAAGGAATACACTTGCATCCTCACACTATTCAGAATGACAACACCCACAAAAACTCTAAATCCCAACCAAAAAAGCAGGGGAAGAAGTTTCCTTCCTAACGAGTTCTCAGGAGTTATGTATGAAAGGTCAAAGAAATGAATACTCACGTTAAAGCATCAGATGACTGACGAGGAATAAGTCTTTCTACCAAAATCTCAATAGTAAAAGAGTATCATTTGTCCATTACACAAGAATCATTTCAAATGCATATTTAATTTGGTTAAATAGTACTTTAATTTTATAGGAACCAACCAATACAAATTTAAAGAAAGTCCACAGGATCGCATTAAATTAAATTCGTCAATTAGTTGCTGTCATCAAAGATCTACCACTGCAATATAAAACCATCTTCATACTGCACCCACATTGTCAAATAGTTCTTATTTGCTCAAACCTCAATGAAAACCAATCATCGAAATCCTAGGTAATGCTAAGCTAGGGAGAAAAAAGGTAAATCAGACATGATACCAAATGCTTTATCATCTGTTTTATTTCCTTTTTTAGTCTTCCATAGGGTAAGATTACGTTGGCAACACCAAAACTAGATAGAAAACTCCATGATGTTCAATACTTCCCATATCTGAATATCGTGCAAAGCAGATAATTTTTAAAACCAGTAAAATACGAGGTTAAATGAAGATTTAGCACCAAACAGACACAAACAACAAGAAAATAAAGCCTGGTCCATTCAATGCCATCTTGGTTGCCAAAGAACATTTCGTCTAGCTGTAGGATTCAAAAACTGTAAACAAAGAGAGGCTGCACATCATGGTGATCAGCACCAACACATATGTATGGAGGTCCAATATGTATTATAAAAGAAACTACAGATAATATTTCAACTCCTCTCTTCATAGGTTAAAAAGTACCTTAACACCTGCTTTTGTGCATAACAGAACTGCGTCCTTCACACTTGGGCGACAAGGATCCTACATCACAAAATAAAGACATGCAAGCATGAGTGTTGAAAGTTTATCCAGACAGTATTAACAAAAAAAATAAAGAACGGCTCAGGAAGTAATCATAGAAGTACTAAAATATCAAACGGCACCATCAAGAAACAATGGAACAAGAACAATGTGACTACACCAAAGTAAACAGTGGAGCAATTTTAAACATAATGGAGCATTTCATATGAATCTTACAAGTATTGGATGAACCACAGTTGTGCAATGCTGAATCAGGAATAGAGCGGGAGCAGGGGCCAGGACATGGTGTCATAGCAAGGACACTAATGCACAACGCAGTTAACAGTACCATGTAATCCTCAATCGATGGGATGGGGGTATGGGTGGGGGATTCGAGACAGACCAAATCTTCGGCACTATAAGCACAACGTGACTGCTTTCACAAAGTTTTACCCCTAAAATAGCGGTGAAAAGGTCGTAACAAAGACGCATACAACAAAAAGGAGCACCTACCGAAGTGTTATGCACTATGCATTTAACAATACAAGTAAACTTCAATTTGCCAAACATTCCTTTGCTTATTGCAAATATGCATGTTAAAATATGAATAGAGATTGGGAATTTATGTAAACTTTGAATGTTACTATATCAAATAGTAATAGGGTTTAATCTCTGTCCCACCAGAATTCCAATCGTGTAGGTTTTCTTCTGTTGCTTTGGAGTTTGGAATCATATGTTGAGACTTGAGAGGTTCCACCCCAATTATGCAAGGTTCTTTCTTGATAGGAATGAGGTTCACAAAGTATTTCCTATTAAATTAGAGGGTAAAACCTAATAACATGAAGATCATTCATGTTAATTTCACTCTCCCCAACTTTTCAAAAATTGCATTCCGACATTCTAACATTCCCCTAGCATGTACCTACGTGTCCTCAGTTAAGAAATATATAATTTGAATGTGTTCAATAAGTGTCTGGAGCATGTACGAATGTGTATCGGTGTATGTGACCTACGAACGTTGCACAATGAGACATGCAAATGTATCCGTGCTTAGATAATCAAGCATCACTACGTTGCAAGTTTTTTTGGTTACCCTACATAGCAAAGAAGAGAAAAGATATTGTATCTATAAACAAGCTTGCGAGGAAACTATGAGAGCTGTTAGGGATGCTAAGACAGGAGCTTATGATGATTTTTATGCTAGATTAGATAGCAAAGATGGAGAGAAAAATATTTGTAAACTCGCCAAGCTAAGAGAAAAGAAAACTAGAGACTTCTCTCAAGTTAAGTGCATAAAAGGAGACGATTCGGGGGTGTCGTGAAAGATGAGGAGATCAAAGATAGATGGAAAACGTACTTCGAGAAGTAGTTGAATGAGAAACACTTGGACGTCCTTGAAGAAGAGGGATCTCCATATGATTTTCATAGATTTAGAAAAAGTCTATGATAGGGTACCCAGGGAGATCATTTGGTGGGTTTTAGGGCAAAAAGGAGTGACAAAAGGATATATCGATGTGGTTAGAGACATGCATGAAGGTGCCGTTACTACTATTAGATCACTAGTAGGGGAAACAAGTAAATTTTCAATTACAGTAGGGTTACACAAAGGGTCTACTTTGAGCCCTTATCTTTTTGCCTTAGTTATGGATGAGTTGACTAGCCATATTCAGAATGATATTCCATGGTGCATGTTGTTTGCAGATGATATTGTCCTAGTGGATGAAACTGCAAGGGGGGTTGATGCTAAATTAGGATAAGTAAGAGTAAAACCAAGTATATGCACTGTAAGTTTAGCAACAATGGAAGGGCCCAAACAGAAGAAGTGAGGATTCAGGATCAAGAGATACCAAAACGTGAACACTTTAGGTATTTAGGTTCAATATTTAGCAAGGATGGAGAGATTATGGACGACGTAAACCATAGCATCCAAGATAGGTGGCTCAAGTAGAGAGCCACTTCAGGTGTATTGTGTGATCGAAGGATGCCTAGCAAACTGAAAGGGAAGTTTTATAGAACTGCTATCAGACCAGCGATGCTTTACGGGACGGAGTGTTGGCCTATCAAGAAGCAACAAGTGAGCAAGATGAGTGTAGCCGAAATGAGGATGTTGAGGTGGATGTGTAGCAAGACTAGGAGTGATAGAATTAGAAATGAGACTGTTCGTGGAACGGTAAGAGTTATACCTATATAGGATAAGTTGAGGGAAAATAGATTGAGGTGGTTGGGACATATCTATCGTAGACCTCCAGACGTAGTAGTCAAGAATAGTGATATGATAGTATTGGATAGTAGGGCTAGGGGAAGAGGAAGACCTAAATTGACTTTGGATGCCGTCATACAAAAGGACTTGGGCTTACTAAACCAAAGTGAAGAGGTCGCCCTAGACAGAGCTCAATGGAAAAACAGGATTCATGTAGCCGACCCCAATTGATTGGGACATAAGGCTCAGTTAGGTTTGGTAAACAAAGTAAAGTAAAGATAAAGAGGGATTGGCAACCTTCAATTGCAAACCTTGTGCAATACTATGTTGCATTTAAAACAATCATAAAAGTTACAATCAATGTCAACATAATAGTTCTATTTTGAACTCAAAAGCTTTCATTGGGTTGAAAGATTGAAGCAGAGTCGGTCCAGAAACAGATGCAGTAAAGTAGATATACAAATTCTAAGTAAAAGGCAGCGTAATCAAACCTTCAAGCCAACAATAGCTAGCAATACAAGCTCATCATCAGGTATTTCCCAATGAGCTAGTTCCTCGTCAATGGTTGGTACATTTTCCATTCCACAAGATCTATAAGCAATTGCAACACAACGCAAACTTCTAGTGGCCATATCTTCAATAGATCTTTGAAATAGTGTCATCTGGAGACAGAACAAATACCACGAAATCGAACTTCAGGCAGTTCTTGAACACTTAATACGAAATCAACCACAATATCTTTCTATTTTCTGAACAGATCTAAAATCAGGTAAGCTGCTTCAACGATGGCCATATTTCAGGACACCGCCATAGAACAAGTGCAATAGAGAGCACAAGAAAGTTATGGAAACAAGAACAAGACAACGACAAGTTAATGATTTTTATGAAAGACTTGAATTCAAGAAAACTGTTTTGACTCCAAGAAACAGCTTAAACCAATTAACCAATCACTCCCAACTTTAACAATCTGAAAAGGAGAAAATTCTTATCAAACCTTATCTTCATCCATTGGAACAACTTGATCATCGGTATCAATGTATTTGGTACAAGAAGCCAAGACTAGTTCGGCCGCACCTTTCCAATGTATATGAACTTCAGAATCACGCTGTAAAACAAAGAAGTTAACTCCAGAACTGTACGAGGATAGCGTTCTACTTCTGCTTGAAAGGCAGACTATGATCCATCGTTCTTAAGAAAACAAAATTAAAAATTTAAAAGAAAAGGAAAAAAATGGAGCAAGAATTTACATGGTAGGATTATTTCGAGATACATCCAGAGGTCCCCATACCATAATCATTCAATGAAGCATTGAATATAACATCAAAATACAAAGATACATCACCAGATCAATATGTCTAGAATGTGAAAATGTGCACAGCCCCAAAGTTAATTTTGTTCTTAAGAAAACAAAATTAAAAAATTTAAAATTTAAAAGAAAAGGAAAAAAATGGAGCAAGAATTTACATGGTAGGATTATTTCGAGATACATCCAGAGGTCCCCATACCATAATCACTCAATGAAGCATTGAATATAACATCAAAATACAAAGATACATCACCAGATCAATATGTCTAGAATGTGAAAATGTGCACAGCCCCAAAGTTAAATAGCCAGATGCTTGTCTGATGGTTCGTGATTAGAGAATAACTTATTGCATAAACCCAATTGTTCACCACCATTTTAAACTCCAAAGATGTATCCTCCCAGAAGAAAAGGTATAAATGGCTACGCATTATTTTTAAACCGTACATTATAAAAGTGCCTGGAAGAGGTACATTATAAAAGTGCCTGGAAGAGGTACAGGGATTTTGTGTTTTTGGCTAATGCTTCTTGGTTTACATTATAAAAGGGCCTGGACGGGGATAGCCGGATAGGTATTGTCAATCAAGGGATTTTGTGCTTTCTTCAAAATTAATGTGTGAAGCACAAGGACATCTCCATACAAATTATTAATGAGCACTTCATAGAGCACATATGCCATTTAAACTTTTTGAGTCAAAATGTCATCAATATCCAACGATGGGAAGTTGGATGGAATGACGTTCATGATCAGTCAATACAAAATGCCTTTGTTTTCGACCCCACATATTCACTTGGGTCAATGGTTCATAAGAAAAGAGCAATTATGAAAAAAATTGATAGTCAAGAACTAGTCAGGAAAGATAGAGCGGGTAGAATAGGAATGTTGTTCACACATGAACTACGCTTCTTGAGTTTCTTCAAGGATAGAGTACCACGACCAACAAGTAGAATGTATGAATGATCCATGAAATCTCCTATTGTTTGATTACATCACTGTTGGACAATATGAATAGTTAAATCATATATGATTGAACTTAGAGCTACCTGAATCAGAACTTCACTCACAGTTACCAATAGTTTGCACTCAAAATATCCTACGAACTTATGCACTGATGACATATCAGTGTATCCCTCTACAAAGGTGACAACAGAAGTAGAAAATATGGCATGCAATTGTATTTAGCATGATCCACATAAATCAGATGCACTCAGTCAACACAGTAATATTTTCAATAGAAACATCTGCAGTCTCATACCAGTTTTAATGCAACACCTCCTCGTTTTTTCTCCGAGTTGAAAGGGAAAACATGGATTATTGAAGAACTTCTTCTAATAGCATCAAAATTCATTCCAATCTGCCAAAGGGACGTCAACATATCAAATTTGTTCTTTGAAAACAAATAAAAATAAAAATCCAATAAGTAGAGAAAGTAGTAAAGATACATTGGTCCCCCACTGGAGAATGGCTTTTTCAGTTGGTGATCCAGTAATCTCCATCTTTCCTCCACCCTGTTAAGTATCAACCATATTGAAGGATAATAAGCTGACGACATAAGTAAATAAATACATTACATTCAAGAAAAAAAAGTGTCAGGGACAATTTAAAATAAAATTAGAAAAAATCCATGGAATACAGCGCTAGCAATACTTGAAACTATGATGAACGTTATCACAAATTTAATTTAACAATGCCATGGGATGATGCAAAGCTCAGCGAGTAATCTCCTCTGAAACCAACTTCCTACACATTGCTTTGACTCACCTCAGGCACAAATACACTCCCAGTAGTATTCTGTGCAATGCCTTCAATGAGCAGAGATTTAACCTTAGGAGGCAACACTGACCCATTGTCCGGAGACTCGGTTTTCTTTCCACCGACATATGCCTCCACCACTGTCATCTGTAAGAGAGGGAAACTATGACAGATTAACAATGAGAGAACATAAAAAAGCTTTCTACCAAAACCTTCAAAAGCTCCCTATCACAAGCCCCGCCAGAGAAAGGAAGAAGAGAAAAGAGACCATAAATACCACATCCAGTTTCCCACCACCCACTTCTACACAACTAAACGGTTTAACCCTAGAATAAGTAGTATTGAATGAAAGAAATTTTAAAAAAAGGAAGCTGTTAATACATTTAACAATTCATTAAACATCCACTTCCAGTCAGACAAGTAATGACTAGAAATATAAAATAACCCTCCAAGGAATGTCCAGTGGCCCAGTTTAAAACCGACTTAAAACCTATTCGAAAACCATTCAACAAATCATCCCACGGCGAATGGGCCAATACCATTGGAATATTGAGAAAAAGATGTTAAAAGACTATGGCGTTAGAACACACCTGATTCAGTGTCAAGGTTCCAGTTTTGTCACTGCAAATGGTAGTAGCAGAACCCATAGTTTCACAAGCAGAAAGCCTCCTGACCTGCAGTTCAATATGTGCTATCAAGTATGCGTATTGCGTACAATCTAACCTATCTAATAACAAGCTGCACTCAAAAAATCATGCATACCAACGCCTTGTCTGCCATCATTTTCCTCATTGAGTAGGCAAGCCTGTAATACAATCGTAAAAAGTAAGACATACAAGGGCAAAGGACTACTAGTGCAATTTAAGAGATTACAACGAATCCACAGAAGATATGAAGCAAGAACTAAACATGGCACAAGTAGGCAATGATATTTTTCCAGCTTGACCATGAGTCAAGGACTAAGTAACTTAGAAGGGGGGGAAAGGTAAAACTAGAAAGTACTGACATTATATCAAACCAAATCAAACAATAGAGAAGGTGAATAGAGAAAGAGAAGCCCTCCATAATGACAATTTTGCACTTCCAATCCAGATAATGAAGATGCTTTGAACCAAAATAAATAAAGGATACTCAAAAGATTAAAGAGGCACCCAAGCTTACGTTAATGTAACTGCTAAGGGAAGCCCTTCAGGCACTGCAACAACCACTATGGTGACCTAGAAAAGATTCAGGAATTAATCAAACAAATACTCAAAGGCACATCTAAGCACATACTATTTCTATCATAAAATGGCACATACAGCGACTGTGAAGATCTTAATAGCTCCATCTATAGCAGTACTGAACTTGGTCTTGCCAGCCTTGAACAGAACATTTCCAGCAGAATCTCTTGAATGTCCAGTAAAGTATCTGCAGATAATCAAATTCACAAGTTTCCGCAATCAATCATTGTTTTTCCGAGAGAGATAGAATGACAAGACAACTCAACACTGAGTATTGAATTACCTAACCATCAGGACAATTAGAACAAATACAGCTACCGTGAGTCCCACGAAACCTATAAACGTTGCAACCCCATTCAACCGCACCTGTTGTAATTTGTAAGCAATTGCCATATATTGTAAACCAGTTGAAGAATAACCTTATTTGAACAAAACAACCTGATATAACCGTACTATGAAAGAAACCAACCTGCAATGGTGTTTCTTCACCAGTATCTTCCGAGATGCTCGCCATTAGCAATCCCCACTCCGTATTTATACCGACACTTGTTACCTTCAAACAATAACCACGGATGTACTTATCAAAAAAAAAAAACATGAATGCAATGTCAGTAGCCGAGATAAATAAGCAATCAGCATGTCACCATGTCTAATGTAGATGCTCAATATAGTGCATTCCCAAGTATTGGGCCAATGAGTCACAGGACTATAATCATTGCTTCTACAAGACCTTCACACTATCTGCTTATAAGGCCACACTGGAAGGATATAATAATCTTCTTGTTTTTTCAGCTTCACCGGTGGTAAAAGAACTAAAATGCAGGAAGGACAATAAAACTGTCATAAAATAGAGAAGTACGATACAAAGTGCAACATGAGAGTTTCAACTCGAACATTACTCATCCTTGAGACCAAGCCATTACGATATTAATGTTAAACCAATACTAAAACAACACAGCAACTAAACAAGCCATTTGTTAGAATAACAAAGAAGTACTAATCTATGAACATGAAAGGATGCCACAGACCAGGATAAACAGAACAAATAAAGATGGAGCGGAGAAGAGGATAGCAAGATCAGGACTAAGAGGATCACAGCTAAAAAAACAAACAATGTATCATGTGGAATGCGGACTAGAGCTCACAGAATAATTACTTTAAAACATTAAAATTTCCAAAATGGATGGTAAAATCTCCATCTGATTCTATTTATGAGCATTTGTTGGCGATTGAGCAGAAATGGTGAGCAAAGAGAATCACAAATATTACCAGCATGGTGCCATATCCGTCAGCTACTTTGCACCCAGACATCAGAAATGGAGCTTTAGGACCTTTCACAACCTGTAAAAAGGAAAGTGCTCATGCAACAAGTATGAGAATGAGAACTAGCAAACAAAATGGCACTGTTGAATATGAGGTTGCTTACAATCTTGCTCTCCCCTGTCATGCTTGATTCATCAATCGCAAGTGACTGTCCAGAAATTAAAATCCCATCAGCTGGTACCTGGGACAAGAAGTTCAATGTAGAAGTCAATATAACACAGAAATTGACCTTTGCAACTGCAAATAAGATATAGATACTATTTTCATTCACCTGGTCACCAATTTTCAGAGGTACGACGTCACCCACAACAAGATCATATATGGAGACCTGGATCCTTCTACCACCTCTAATAACCTGTTTGCATGCACATCTTCAATGGCGGGGCAAGAAGAAAACAGCCAGATATGACAACAGCAGAAATGGAGGTAAGGAAAAACGGTCTCAAACTGACAAACCTCCAAATGTATATTCTGCTTCTCCTCATTTAAATTTTGAAACTGAAGGGATTGCTTGTAATCACTTACAGCTGTAAATGTTGGGAAAATAACAAGTGCAGAAAACAATATAAGACAACATACAGTCTTTAATACTGTATACCAACTGAATGAGCTATTCTATGGAGCCAAAGGTGATATTACCAAAGGGCATACAGACAGCATGACATAAACTTCCACTAAACATGGGAAGAGCTATATTCACCATCGCAATAGATAAAAAATCGAACAAACAACATTTACCATTCAGGAATGACATTCAAAATCCATGCCAAATAGAGAAGGAAAAAAATGCATTGAAGCAGATACCGTCTAGATCTGCTATTCTCCAGAATTACAGAAACCACCAATAAGCCAACATGGAGTTCTGAGAGTACACGCCATTAGAGCAGCTGAAGATGAACTCTTTCTTTTTTTTTCCAGTTCAGATTCCATCAGTCACAAGCACAGATTGCTTATTGTCATTCTCAGTCCTCTAAAGAATGTCAAGAGTTTGATGTAGCCATGTAGGTACCGAGCAATGAAACATGCCTACTTCTTAAACCTTGACATGCTCGTACCCATAACATATCAGATACTGCTATTTTGCATGGTACTTCAAGATATGTACCCGTGTACACGAAACGTGTCAAAAAATTTCTGTGACTTTTACGGTTCCCAGAAGTATCCCAATATATATCGAGTCTAAACCACTGCACTCGATGTATACTCCTATTACAAAAAAGTTTTTGAAAACTATGCAAAATAATAAGACAGATCTATGAATGGAAAAAGAGGTGTAAACACAATCCTAAAATCATTTCACAAATTTCATTCCCTATTTTCAATGCTTTAGAGCTTAGGAGTTACAAAGTTCAAAGCGAGTATATTTGATTTTAAGCTTGGTTCCCAATTGTAAAAGTGAAGGACCATGCCCCAGTCCAAAGCATGCATGATACTAAACAATAAGAAAGTAAAAGGACACACTTGCAAACGTTTTGTGACGTATTGGATCGTGTGTGACAAAGGGAGAGCTGGTTTGCAAGCTTTTGCTCATTCTAGCAGACTGCTAAGAAAGCAGATTACAATCCGCAAAATACTATGACCATTGTACCACAATAAGGACTGCTAAGAAAGCAGATTGCAATCCACAAAACGATATGCATTTGAAAAAGCTTGAGACCCTGTACCTGTAACAATTATAACAATAAGGACAGCAATTGCTATACTTCCCCCATCATACCATCCTTCTTTAATACCCTGTAAGTAAAAGGTTATAGCAGAAACATAAACCGATATGTATATGAAAAAAGACATAATACATGTGCAAATAGGCATTTGATACCAAACATGGACATGAGTATAGTTGTATTTGTTTTGTCAAAACAAGTAACATTTGTAAGATCAATGGAACCAAAAGGCAATGAAAGCATGTTTACCATTGCCCAAAAAGACTTATGTTATGAATAACGACAAATTATTTTAAAAAAGAATAAAAACAAATCAATCGTAGAAATAAAATCTGGAATTTCTTCCAATAAATGTTTTTACCGACATACACCAACTGATTTCCACAACAACATACTTCAATTTTTCAAGAACAGGGAAGTATTGATAGTTGCTACATGCATGTATGAAATAGTAAATGTTGAACAACTGGGAAACCTCTCTTACCTGTTATGACCTTAATCTCACTAGTGTAACATCTAGCACTAACAAACACAATTTCTAGAGTGACAATAGGAGGGGGGAAAACTCAATTTGTTATCAACTTACAATTTAGGAACCATAGTTAAATCCAGGCAATCACATCATCGTGTTAAACGTTCCAATATTGAAGTTCAATTTTCAGCATGTAGCTCACAAAATGTGCCCGTACAAGGAGCAGACTTTAAATGACATGTTGAATAACTATCATTAGGCTCACCTCGGACTTTATGCCTAGCCCCAAAGAAGCAGCCGCAGCTACCATCAAGATGATCAGAGTAGTATCTCGACAAGCATCCCAAACAAAGTTCTGCAAGGCATATGTCATAGAAATGATATATAGCAACACCTTTTTATTTAAACATAAAAAAATGTATATTTGAAAGAAGCATCATAGAATAAACAATGACCATATGTTCAAAGCTTGGCAATGTATACCCAAAAACCACGTCCTTTTTTCCGAGGATATGTGTTTGATCCAAATGCATTTTTCCGCTTTAATAAATCGGCATCGTCTCCGCATATTCCCTTCTCTACATTTGTTTTCAATGCATTGGCCAACCCTTCAACCTAAGAGGAAGCAAAAACATTCATGAACGTAAAGGAACAATACGAAACTAGCTCACAAACACTATGAAGAAAACGCAGACAAAAAACCAATAAGATAAGCTGCTAATAAACTTACCCCTCCAAATTCCTCCAGAGCAGAAAAATCATGATCCCTTGTTATTGAAGCAAGTCGCTCTTGGTCAGCACCATAATCACCAGCTGAAGTTGTAGCTAATGTTGGGGTACCTGACACTAAGAACCATTAACTAAATCAACGTAAACAAGTGTACGGCACAGCTTTAATAACAAGAAGGAAACCCTGGTTGGAAGTACCATAAAACAAACTTCAACAGAAATAAATTTCACCATGTTATATATATGCCCATGATTAATGAGATGGAGCGGGGCGAACAAGTTGCTATGGCAATACATCTTACTAATAAAGAGACTAAAAACATACACTTCATCAAATTTACATTACAAAAACAATGTCAATTTGAAAGAACCTAGAGTTGCATGACCCTCAAAGTTGTGGATTAGTTGAAGTTCAAATCTCAATAGGGTCCCAACAGAATACAAAACAATGAAGATAGGGAAGTGTCCGCCTAGTATGGTTACTGAACTTTTAACCAGTCAATAATAAACCAATGCAAACAAAATTTGATAGAATTGAATAGCCTTAAAATGTCAATGAAAGCCAAAAGAAACTGATAGATGAAAATTTCAGTAAAGGCATAAATGCCACGAGCAAAGAAAAAACACGTAAGAAAACAAAACAAGAACAATTATAAGTTGTAAAGAATTTCAATTTCAATAATATATTATCCAGCGAAAAGAAAAAGATAACAAAATCAATTCAATGACTAGATACAACAAGGAATTACTCCTCACAGTAATCAATGAAAAGTTAATCCAAGATAAGGAAATAATTTCTTTCTATTTTTGTCAAATGTAACTTCGACATGAGAAAATACAGAACCGCATTTACCTTTTTCTTTTTTCCCCGCCTCTTGGAAGAGAAAGGCTGCCTAATAGATATAAAGACAGATATCAGAGAGAATAAAATTGCCGAGGAACAACAAGTTCAGTTCAAAACAAAACATTACTCTTATAACTTGAGCATGCGCCCTAATCTTTCTTATCGTTTGCGTCTTCTCTTCCTCCTTTTTCAAGTCCAAGGTGTATCGAAATCGGCGAGAAGCATTTAACACAAGTGCCGCTTGCTGAAAAAGACAGGATCAAATCAGTCCAACCATTATGGTTGTCTTGAAATAAGACAAACTGGAAAAAATAATAATAATAATAATAAGATAACATTTTTAACAGGACATGGAAATACATACAACATATATAGGAACAGAACTTGATTTCACCTCACTGGCACAGTGTTAGAGTAAGGTGAAATGACCAAGGCTATAAGATAGGCACATCCGAGCTCATTTTCCATAGATAATACTCTCCAAATAGGCACAATTTATCAACATTTAATGTACCATCCGAAATTTGAAGATGAGAGGCATGCCATAATGAACAAAACCAATATTTAATCTTCAGGCGAGATCCATATACCAACACTACAGACCATGGAAGACAAAATCATCGGCCCTGAACCTCTAAACAATGAGAATTAAATTTTTCTATTGTTCTCAAGGCTTCGATAGCAAGAGAGAAAAACGAGCACTGTTATCAAAATGTTTTGGAGCACTTCATACCAACTACTAAATTATATTTTACAGTTTGCAAGCTTGTGCCACGGATTATACCACTTCATAATAACATACAACTTTCTACCTGATACTGCATTTTGCATTTTTTGAAGAATGCTTTTTTCTTTTATTTTTTCTTTTTATTTTTTTTATTTTAGGGCAACATTCTTATAACATTTGTGGCAAGTGCTATATGCAATACTTTTGGAAATTTTTTAGAATTCGGCTTTGCTGCAAAATAAATACTGCAAGCTTTTTAGCACATGAAGAGTTCTTCCCCGACACTCATGACATTCGTATTTCAAAAATGTCCCAATCGCTTAACCTGAAGCAAGTGCTCATAAACTTAACCTACAGTCTCTGAAAAATCTACAAGGATAGTTAGCAATTACTCTAACAAGAATATACTGCTTGTAACCCACGCACACTCAAAAACAATAAAAAAAAAAAACAATTAAAATATCAAAAGGCAACACCAAACCAAACAATAGCCTCGCGAGAGAAGCGATCCTTTCCGGTTAAAATAAACCGACAGGAAAGCAATTCATATTTACAGAGAAATAAATCGAGAACAGAAACCATAACAACAAAACAAGTCAGCAATGCAGTTAAGTTATTATGAAATACAAATATTGGATCGAAAAGCAGAGAGAAGGAAATCGAGGAATACACACCCGCCATCTTCTGAGGCGGTCGACTGAAGCATTCTTGGTTCGATAGATATCGAATGGGCCTGATGAACCCTCGTCCTCGTAATCGCCTGAATCCGCCGCCTCTACGTCGTTCCGGTGCCGACGATACGGCGACGTCTTGAATCTGTCGTCTGTTTCCATGGTAACTGTCGCAGGAGAGATGACACCGTCGTCACTACCAAGATACTACCATAATCCTCTCTATATCTCTCTCTATAGAATTGATAACGCTGTTTTCTGTTTTTCACAGAATTGATAACGCTGTGCAGCGAGAAACCAGTGTCGCCTAGGGTTTCGTAATCCTTCGACGCGTAATTGGCTTTCCTAATCCTAACTGCTGAGAATACACGGGCCACGTTCGGGGTAATATTATAGTATCACATCATGCCCCCTCAACTATTTTTTTGATCCATTTTCGCTAAATCACTGTATGGTTTAAAATCCAATACTCAGGGGTGCTTTCGGAAAAAAGTAAAATTTAGTTTTTTGGTTTTTTTATTTTGTCTTTATTCAAAAAAAAATTACATTTCTTAGTTTTGCGTCAAGTTTTCGTGGTTTATGAATTCGTATTCGACGAGACGAATCCAAAAAGTATAAAATTATGGCTGAAACTATTTTTTTTAAATAAAGCCAAAATTAATTTAGTTTATTTTTTACTTTATTCAAAAAATTATTAGGTATGACCATAATTTTATACTTTTTTAATTCGTGTCAAGACAAATCCATACGAAAACTTGACACAAACTAACAAATGCAAAAAAAAATTGAATAAAGACAAAACCAAAAAACCAATTTTTTACTTTTTTGCCAAAGCATACGAATCCTAGATGTTAACGAATCTTTTCACCTTAAGGTCCTTTTTTTTTTGAAAGGCAAAAGAAATTTTCACCTTAAGGTCCTTAACCTTCACCTATAACCAAATCCATCATCTTCAAGCGAAAGTTATTCCATGCCAAATCACCGCTATTCCGCTATCCTCAGCGATTTAGGCCTCCTTTGGGTAAAAAAACCATTGTGGTTTATTTTTCGTCTTTATTCACAAAACTTTAAGTTTGACTAATAATTTTATACTTTTTAGATTTCTCTCGTAGAGAGGAGCCAAGAAACCACAACAAATCGACCGAAAACTAACAAATGCAAAAAAAAATTGAATAAGGACAAAACCAAAAAAACCAAAAAACCAGTTTTTTCAATTCACCCAAAGGAGGCCTTACTTAGAGCATCCTCATCAGGGGAGGCAAATCCCCCTGATGGCTAAGTTGTTGAGTAAAAGGGAAAAAAAAACTCAAAGTCAGACTCAACAAATTTTTTGTAAATCTGCAAAAGTTATAACTTTGCTACAGTAACTCGGTAAATCCTTTGAGACACTATTCACAGGTTAAAACAATTCTCTCTCCTGACTTCATGAATAGAGAGTCAGATTTTGTGAGTTTTTGAAAAAGTGACTTGTTAATTTATAAAAGGTGTTTTTGAGGTTAAATTTGACCTAATTTTTGTTGAGCCTGATGAGGATGCTCTTACAACTTAACAACTTGTACCAATAGTTAGGTGTTTTTGTTCTCCTCAGCCTATTCTAATTTTGAGACATACCTTTAAATAAAGAAAAAAAAAACTAATTTAGTCATAAAATGTTATTTTATCATGTTATATGGAGTATGTTTTACTCACATGACAAGTTCTATCTGAAATCCTAACATTTCCTGTCATAAGGAGTTTATTGTCATCAGATGAAAAATACAAGGGTCATGTTCGTTCCCAGTTTAGTTTTAGTTTTGATGACATCATCATTTCTCTCATTTCTCTCTCTATCTTTTTTCACTCATTACACCTGATGACATCATCAAAACTAAATTAAACTATCTAACCAAACACAGTCAAGATGGTTAAGTCTTGAATTTCAAATATGATGGAGATTAAGTGAAAATCAATCATAATTGAGATGGATTTTATGTCATCTACCCTAAATTTATGTTGTGGAATCTCGAGAATTGGATTATGAAAAGTAAAAAAAATCAACCAATAAAATTATACCAAAATGATCAATTATTTTCCTTAGTTGCAAGAAAAATTACTACTATTTGATGAAAGTTATATGTATATCTAATTTCATTTTGTTGCCAATATCTTTCTCTAAATGAATTCATGATCCACTAAAAACTCGGTATGGGTTGAAATTAAAATTCATAACAAAAGGCAATAAATTAATTTTGAGTGACGTATACTCAATTGCTCGAAATGGGATAGAATGTGTTATTGTCACATAAGCGTATCGTTAATCATCACATCTTTTAGTATATATATACATACCGGGGCGGTTTCATGGACACAATGAATAACACAACAATAATCGAAGCCCCACGCTTACAATCGGACCCGTTCAAGTTTTTTAAAATATGTTTTTAAGATTACCTGTAAAAAATCAACTCATTTGGATATCGGTAAAGGCTTGATCGGTTCATTCAAATTTATCCTATAAAATATGACAGGAATCAACTAAATGAACTGATCAAGACATTATCGATATTCAAATGAGTTGAATTTTTTACAGGTAATCTTAAAAACAAATTTTAAATAAATTGAACGGCTCTGATCATTTGCGTAGGGTTTACAAAAAAAAATTGTGTCAAATGTTGTGTTAACGGAACCGCCCCCTATACCTATATGCAAGTGTGAGATATAAAGTGCGATGTCGAATTGGCAATCAATTATAAATGGTGGTTACGAATCATTAAAACAAAATCTAAATATGGACCAAAAAAAGGAAAAACAAATGTAAATACACATAAAGACATAAAAATTTGAGAACCATAACAAATGAAATTGGATTTTGACATATATGATTTTGTAACGTAAGTGATATATACTAGTATGTTTTTAAAAGTTTTCCTCATGAATAGCCATTTCATTAATTTCAATAGATTAAACGGATATTCAAGATCGAGGTGAATATGTAGGGAATAAGTAAGTATTATAGATATTTTTCCCTTTTTCGTTTTTTTTTATTAAAAGAGACAGATAATTTTTCCTAAAAGCCAGGATTCAAATGAAATATAAACTCATACTACTTAATTCACAGGTATGTCACTTTCATTAATTCATGTAGCTACTAGCCTTACAATGAACCGGTTAGTGGAGTTTTGTTGAGAAAATGGCGGAGGGGTGGGTGGTCGCACTCGTGGGTTGGTTTAATTCGGAGTGCCAAACACACCCAGTCTGTCTATATGGAAGAAGTTTCAAGGAAGTTTCATTCAATGGTTACCAACTTGTAATTATTAGAAGTACCAATCCACGACGAAGTTTCGAGGAAGTTTCGAGGAAGTTGCAACAGTTAACTTTACTTCAGTCGGTGTCCTACGAATAATATCTTACTCCAATTTTTTTCTCTTTTGGAATCACATACCCCATTTTTTGAAATATCGATCAGAAACTTTTACATTAATTATTATTCTTTTTGGTTTTTGATGATCAGATCAGGTCAGGTTCAAGAGTGTGAATTACAAGAAACGCGTTTCGAGAATTATTATAGGCTTTGGCTTTTTACTGATGAGGATCGAACCAATTCTGCTCGATCAGCTTTTCCTATTTTACCCAAAATGTCAAAAAGGGTATGCAACACTACAACCTCTTTAATTTTTGCAGATTTTGCAAAAGGGTATTCAACACTTTTGCAACCTTTTTAATTTTTTAGGAGATTCTTTGCAATTTCTTTCTTGTTAGGACGGACAGTGACACACACACACACACATTCTGGTCCGTCCAGTTGGGTGACAGATGGATCACATGCAAAAGGGCTGGGTGTTGGCATAGTCAGTCATGTGAATGTGGGTGGGTTCCTAATTCCTATTAAATAAGTAATTCCACCCCCGCCCTTGTTTCTTTCTTGGATCGATCTCTCTAGAAGAAACAAAAATCAAACAACAGCTAGCTACCGCATATCACCATGTGTCCTTCTGACTTTTGGGGTATCAATAACAAAATGATAGATCTTTTCAAATAACTCACTTCTTCCACCCCCGCGTGTTTCTTTCTTGGATCGATAGGTCGTGGTGGGTCAAACAACATGTGATGGGTCCACCATATATGTGAGAGGGGGGTGGTTGGGAAAGTGTATGTATCGTTGTTATATCAATAAAAGTCCATGATTTTAGTTTTAGGGGTACGTTAGTACGTACTGTTAAGATTTAATACTAACAAATAAATTAGTATATTTACATGTAGTATTTACTGATATATATATATATATATATATATATATATAGGAGTATCTCTATTGTTTAAAGTTTTTGAGTCATAAAAATGCAAAAGTAAAGAACGTGAAAATTGAAAGTTACACATACTAAAAATATGCAAAAGTAAGAACGTGAAAATTGAAAGTTACACATACCTTTAACTTGGATTGGAAGTATTCCAAACCACTTTATTATTAGAGAAACAAAAGAAAACCAAATGTCGATGACTACTTTCATATCACTAAATATCTGATTGCTACTTTTCAAAAAATAAAAATATATATCTGATTACTACAGAGTACCATATTAAAGTGAGTAGATGTTTTCCGACCTACGCGATGATGACTCACCAAAAAGAGGAAATGGGTATAATATATAAGTCACAAAATTGGCCACGTATATACCTGCATATGTTAAAATTACGAGAAAAAAATACTAATAAAATAGTAAGAAGAAGAAGAAACACCCTCATACTCATAGGGTCCGTTTAATTAGAAAGAAATTCATGCATGAAAAGAAAGTGAAAAAGAAAATTTATTTTCTTCCATGCATTTGATTAGAATGAAAAGTTTCATAAGAATCTAGCAAGAAAATAGATATAGTTACTAACATAGTAGAACCTTTTAAGATACAATATGGATATTGGGATTGTACTTCATATGATACCGACAAAACACTATTACCTATGTTAATGGACATAATGGAAAAATTGAGAAGAGTACGTTTTCTCTATTTGTAGGGACAACTGATGATGGTGGACCAACAGATGAGTGGATTTTTTGTCAACGACAAACAAATCAAGAGTCACCAACTAGTTAGGTGATTTTGAATTATGAACCAAGATTAATTTGGTGTAGAGAGAGAGAGAGAGAGAGAGAGAGAGAGATCTTAGGGTCTTTGAGTCAGCGGTCATAAGCTAGCAACTTCCCTTGGTAATTCGTCATGGAAAAGATAAGAATACCAAAAATGCAATGGAAAAAGAAGTGTATATATTTACATACCTCAATTAACCTGAGCAGATCAATATTAGGCTTTCTTGGAACTGGGTGGAGAGAGATACTATATATCAACCTCTCTGCAGCACAAAAAACTGAAGCTTCCTGGGAGAGATGCTTCTTCCTCCTCCTCCACAATGTTTAACGTTTCCTTTCTTTCTCTCTCTCTCCCTCTCGCTTTCATAAACAACAACAACAAGCGAATCTGAATCAATTACTGTTTGTATATATATGTACATATAGGACCGGACCAATGGTTATATGCGGATTTTAGCTTCAGTGGTGCTTTAATTTAAATGAGAGTTTTAACTGGGACAGATATTTCAATAAATAAAGAATATGTTTGTTTATGAATTTTCAAACAGAGAAACTCCATGTGGAATTGTGCATGCTGATGAAACCAAAGAGAATAAGTAATAAGAAAATCAAGTACTATCTATGTAATTGCACGGGACGACAGTGCTCTCTTTTCTTTATTGCCATACTGGTGCATATATATATCAAAAATGATAGATACACTCCCTCCCCAACCACTCCCCCTCTCACACGTGGTAGGTCCCACCATGGGTCCCACATGTGATGGGTCCCACCACATGTGAGAGGGGGAGTGGTTGGGAGGGAGTGTATGTATCATTGTTCTATATATATATATATGCATGCGAATTAGGTTTTTAAATCACAATATAGATACGAAAATCTTATAATTAAATATGTTGACCCTTAGGATCATTCATTATAAAATGTTGACACTTAAAATCATGCATCATGCTTATTTTATATATTAACAATAATATTAAAGGTAAATACAACTTGGGAAATCATATTGTGAAAAAATTGGTGGACTCGTGAATACAGGAGTGTTATCATATGGTTGCAAAATTGCTTAAATTGAAAAACACGCCATTGGCCCTGATACTAATATACTATATTTTAGGTGCCAAATAAAACATTAAGATTTGTGAGTGCATATATATATATAACATCCGACTCAGAAGATACATGGCTGAATATCAAATTCTGAAATTCCTTCCTTAATTTGATTGGCAGAAGAAGATTGGGTTGGAGTATGTTTAATTGCACAAGAAATCCAAATTCCAAAATGAGGAAGCAAATATATTGTACGAAAGGATTATGGCATTAAATACTTACAATATTCAGTGAATTAGTATTAAGTAGTGGAAGATGGTACGTATGTTGAAAATCCACGCCAGCGTTAACTTAAGACGACCTGCATGTGCTAGATAAACACCCAATTCCCTCAAGCTAGTCTGCCTGGTGCTAGCTGCATAAGATATACTCCACTTACTAGTAGTATATAAGAGGTCCGGGGACTTTTTATATTCTCCCTCCTCGACCACTACTAATCACCTTCCTCGAAAGTCGAAACCTGAAAAACCATATATGTACATGTTTCAAATCTACCAGTAGTAGTGGCCCTATTCGTTTCCAAGTTTATTTTTAGTTTTGATGACATCATCATTTCACTCATTTTTCTTTCTATCTCTCTCCACTTGATGACATCATCAAAACTAAACTAAATTATCTAACCAAACACAGCCAATATATTTCTTCAGTTAACAATATACTACATTTCTTTTCCTCTCTAAATTCCCCCTTTTTTCCTTTTCCTTTTCTTTTTCTTTTTCTTTGTCTTCTATTCTTTTTTTAATGAAACAACACTTTTTCTTTTTTTCCTTTGTTGCACTTTGTGTAACGTTAAGGATTTCTTTTTTCCCAAAAATATTTGAATAGCGCAGCTTTAAATCATTTTGAAGTAAGGCATAAGAGCATGTGGAGCAGTAAGCGTGTACAATTACTCCATATATCTACCCACAGTTGCTATTATTAGCTAGCTAATCTAAAATTAAAGGTATTTTCCACCAAAAATTCTCTATATATTCTACCATTCTTATTCATGATATTCTTTTCATATTCATTTTGAAGAGAAAAAAAAAACACTGGAGAAAGAGAAAGAGCTGAGGCAGTTTGCGAATCATTGGAAGAGAGAGAAGACCTGAGAATATTAACTGGTTGAATGCCCCCATTATGCCCTTATTTATCCCAAATCCATTTTAATAATTGAATCACCGATATTTTGAACACACCCCTAAATTCACTCTCTCTCCTTTCTATGATCTCTAGATCGAGAAGATCAAACCCAAACCAAATTTACGGCCGCCGTTCTCCAAACACAATAACTATTTAAGTATCCCTTAGAGAAAATTAAAGTACTGTTACAAAATGTAATACTAACTATTTATTATTCTATCAGATATGCATACGCACCGTACCACCATATGTGTCCAGTCCGCTCTTCTATATATTTAAGAGTCGAGTTTGCTTTGAATCTCTGAATTAACGTGATACTCTTTCCCAAAGTATATACGATAGTCCTGACCCTAATTTATATGAATAATCTTGTCTCTTATACTAAATCTATTTAACAAATTAGGAATTTATCTCAAAAAAAATTCCTTCATCTTACAAATCTCTACCCTTCATTCTATATATCTAAAGGCCTAAAAATACGCCTCTCACAAACTATATTTTGAGTGGCATCATCGCAACTACTTTGCATTAATGTTAAGGACAAAAATAGAGCACAATTATGCCTTGAGCTCTACCTCTACAATCAAAATCTCTTTTTGAACTCGTTAAATATGCTATGCTCCATCCTCTTTTATAACATGTCATTGTATGCACAATGCAATTACATGTTATTCGCAACATTTTGTCTACCTCTAACCAAATAGGATGCAAGGGAGACGTCATGCTTTTATGTCACTGGTTTTTCTCTACTATTATTTCCGCATTGCTGCACGATTAAATTGAGTCTGGTTTGGTTTGGCTTAATAAATCATCTGAATAAATTTTTAGTCTTTATTTAAAAAAAAATACCTTTATTGGTTTTGATTAATTTTTGTGGATTATTTATCAGTGTCGATGAGATGAATCTAATAATTAAAAAACATCTTCAAAACTATAAAAAAAAAAATATGTACAAAGACAAAAATAATCCAAAAATTTGTCTGCTTTAGATTACTTTTGTCTTTATACAAAGAAGTTTTAGTTTTAAACATGATTTTGTACTTCTAAAATTTATCTATTTCGCAAGGAACCAAAAAAAAAACTGTCAAAAAACTAACAAATGGAATTGTGAAACAAGTATAAAGGGCTATTGCATAAAGGGCCCACACCCACAAGGTCGGTCCAAGCCCTAGGCCCAAGAGGCCTGGGCCTAGGGCATCCAAAAAAGTCAAAAAATTAAAGGCACTCTCATACATTTTTAGTATTAGGATTGAGTAAAACTCTTTTTCAGGCTCAGTCCACCAACGTCTTTCAACTTTCTCGGCTATTAAAGAAGCAATGGGTGTAGGAAATTATTTATAGAGGGAGTAGATGCCTCTTCGGTTCATAGATTTTCGCTGTGGGACAAAAGGTTCTTGTTGCAAATGGTTTACATAGCCAAAAGGATATTTCTTCTTTTTTATGCTTTAATCCCACATTGGCTGTTCACCCAAGTGAAAAAGTTCGATTCTCTTTAAATTAAGAGTTGTACCTCCTCATTTTACTAACGTCGCCAGCGCATGGCAAAATTATCGACGCATGACACAACTCTCAAGCTATAGGGAGCATCAAGCTCGATCCCAGACTTTGAAGCTTGTTTCGAGCTCAAGCCGAGCTTGAGCCAAGCCTATTTTCCGGCAAGCCAAGTTTAAACACTTCAAAGTTCGGCTCAGCTAGGCTTGTTTACACCTTTTTCTTAATGACACAATTTTTAAATTGGGCATTGGCCACTGAAGACCCTTAGGCTGGCCCTGCACACCCAAATGGGTTATTAAGCTAAATCTAGTCTCAGTTACTAACCGGTTGATGGGAGCGCAAAGATAGAAAATATATATATAAAAACCAATGCATAAAGGGCCCGCACCCAAATGGGTTATGCAAACTCTAGTGGGAAACGGGGAACTCAATTCTGAGACACTTTCTAATTAATGTTCTTCCCACTTTTTTTATCTTTTCCATTTATAGACATCTTTTATTTCGTGCTTTGCAAGACTACAACCACGTGGCGTTTTGTTCCTTTCTTCATCCAACCACCAAACGCCATTATATAATGACAATAATTTTGAGAGAGTTCTAGGAAAGTTCCAATTGGGAGTAGGACCACCTTATCTCCGCTAGATGTCAGCAGTAACATATACCAGTATATATACACGAGACCCCATTTCATATGGGCTCATTGTCAGAGATAACCTTATCCCTTGAACTTAATAGATAAGGCCATATTTTTAGGCTGGTTTCAACTAAAAATGTTTTATTCACATTTTAATTGGAAGTGGGGTTTTTTTTTTCCCTAAATGATATTTTTATAATGTATGTAAAAAGAATACTAACTTGTAAACAAATACCGAAAATATCGCAAAAAATATCAAAAACACCATAATGGAAACTCAGCCTAAGAGATTTGGAATAACTATTCAAAACCATCACTACTGCATTCATAACCTGAGCCAATGACTTCCATTTACCGGTGTTTTGTATAAATATTTGGCTCATAAATTTGGAGTTCTAAAATCACACCACTACAACACAAATGACTTTTGGGACAAAACCAAGTGATGAAATTTGAATTTCTTCGCCAAAATATACCTTCTGGCTTTTGCCAACTTCTAGAAATGAAATTGTTTTTCCTCCCCAAAAAAAAGTAACATTTGGCGACCAAAATTAAAATTTTGTTGCCAACATTAGCTTTTAGTGAAGAAACTCTTATTTCGTCGCCAAATCGTACTGATTTGGCTAAGGAATTTGGGCTTCGTCGCCAAATCGTATTGATTTGGCAAAGGAATCCCTCTCCAAAAATCAAAAAAAATCTTACTTCGTCGCCAAATCTAAGACTAAAAAAATTTGATTTAAAAAAAATTCATGCTCCCCCCATCTCCAAATAATATTGTAGTATTTCATTTTGGGCTGTCTCTTAATAAGTGTCAATTTCGAAAAGTTAATGGGTAAAGAGTTAATGAGCAAATGTGGAGGATAATTTTGGAAAATGGATGTAAAAGTTAGAGAAAAGTTTATGTATAAGGTATAATTATGATATCTTTTTAATAAGTTAGAGTTATGAAGCTACACACTTAAAAAGGGACGAAGAGAGTATTATTTAAAGTAGTTAATACATTTATGCATATGCATTATATAGATTAATTTAAAAATTATTGAAAAGTGTTTATATATATATATATATCCAAACCACAAAATGCGGACCTAACGTCCGGACCCTGCTTTCCGGACCAAATTTTGACGATCCGAACCGTTAGATGTGTTTAAAATGTGTTTTTAAGGTCCAACGCGAAGATTCATAAAAACAAATACCGGGAAGGGGTTGATCGGATCAGTTTTTCATAAAAAGTGTATATGTGCAGTTTTATGAAAAACTGCTTGGATCAAGCCCTTCCCGGTATTTTTTTTTTACAAATCCTCATGTTGGACCTTAAACACACATTTTAAACACATTGAGCGGTTCGGATCGTCAAAATTTGGTCCGGAACTATGAGGTGTGGACGGGTCCGGATTTTTGTGGTTTGGATTGGAAGCTCATATATATAAAAGTTTGAAAAATTATAAACGAAATGTTAACTGGATCAGTCGCTAATAGTAGTTTTGGCAACAAAATTACGAGAATAGAGTTTAGTATAATTGAGTATGGTGTAGATCAACCAGAAGAGGTGTGCATAAAAGTATTTGCTTTAAGGAGCAATCCTAGAATTCCGTCTGTTTTCTGGGTTTGGAAAAGTGTGGATTTTCAAGAGCGGGAATCTTATGATATGTTGGGAATTTCGTATGATAATCATCCACGTTTGAAACGTATCTTAATGCCTGAAAGTTGGATAGGGTGGCCCTTACGTAAAGATTATATTGCCCCCAATTTTTATGAAATACAAGATGCTCATTGAATGATAAGAAAGTAATCTTTAGTTCGACAATTCCAGAATTCCAGATATTCAAGAATTGTACGTTCTTTTCTAGATTAAACAAAGTCATCCATAAATTTATTGAAATGGAATCTGTTTTAGGGTATGGATGGACTAAGAACAAAGTCAAATTTGGAAGGTACTTATTTCGGATGAGCCAAGTTAATGTTAATAAGATGAACCAAACGAGTTTCGCATCATGAACTTTGTACTGCGTACGTCACTTAGACGGGTTCTATAAATTCATGTAGGAGGGAATGAAGAAAGAGAATCGGAATGAAAATACAAAGAAATGTAAAAAGAAGAGGAAATAGAGTCAGTCTAAATTTTTGACTTTCCTTTCTAGAATCTATTCTTTACCCATTAAAAAAAATGGGGTATATCTCTAAACACCTAGATGGATAAGAATATGGATTCTAATCGAAATCTAGATTTCGATTAGATAAATAGGTATGTCGATGCATATCAATTAATTTGTCGAATCGCTCCTCATACAAGTAAATCATGCGTCTGGAACCAGATTTGACACATGTACTTCGAGTAATTTTCAAGGCCAAATCTTACCTTTTCACCTCTGGGAGGGTGTAGTGGGTCGAACCCTGACAGAGCATTGGGTTGAACGTGACAGAGCATTGGGCCGAACCCAACAGAGTATTGGAAAGAACCCAATAGAGCATTGGGCCGAACGTAGTTTATGGCCTAACTTGGGGCCGAACATAGTTACCCGAACTCGGGTAGTAGCTGGTCGAACCTACATGTTTGGTCAAACCCGGGGCCAAACGTAGTTGTTGGCCGAACCCGGGGTCAAACTTTCATGTTGGCCTAACATAGTTGTTGGTTATGGGTAATCGTTGGCCGGGCTGAGTAAGGCCGGGTCGGATGAGTTCTGACTGAACAGAGATGAATAGTTCGCATACTAATTGAAGGTTCAGTTCAGTCAAGTGGCACTTGATGCGTCATCCATGATGTCACTTCAAGAAGTAGTTAGTGCGTGTCTATTAGGAGCTTACCTGGGGCCTAAATCAGGTCACTCTATATAAAAGGACTGTTCTAAACCCTACAGAAGTATGCCGCTACTATTCACTCATGAGCTATGTGTTTTCTCTCTTTCGATTAAAGCTGACTTAGGCATTTGAGTGTCTACCGGCCATCGTGTCTGTCGGCCAGTGCCTACCGCCCGATGATGGCCGACAAACACTAACGGTTTTCTCTCTTGCAGGCTCTGGTCGAGGAAGGTAATGCTCCGTGTAATCCGAACCAGAGATCCAAAGGAGATTCAAATCAAACACCTCCCCACAAGAGAGCTTTTAAATCCCGAGCAATTCTCTTATGAACTGACCTCTAAAATTTGATAGCAATTGAAAAGTCTATTGAACCTTGAACGATAGGAGTGAGTAACGCCCTAAATTATTGGGTCTTTCTCATCATGTCCTATGTTCAGCCCATATTAATTTAACTGATTAACATACTCAATCCTTCCAATGAACCCATTGTCTCTTACTTGAAACTATAGGAAAAACTGAATTACTATGTATGGTTAATATTTTTTTACTTTTTAGATTCCTCTCGTTACAAATCAATAATTCACAAAAAAATCGACACAAAATTAATAAATGCAAAAAATAATAATAATAAAGATAAAAAATAAACAGAATTATTTATTTTGCCAAAGACACCGTAGTATTGTAGTGGTCTTTCAGTTCAAAAGAAAAAAATTAGTAGTGGCCTTCCCTCTCTAGTGCCAAACTGAATTGCAGGTAAGGTGATCGAGGAAGCACAATTTGGTATATTATCAAGTTATTTTCATTTTTGACTCGACTTCCCAATCTCATTCATGTTAGAAATTGTAGGAGATGGTTCTTGCTATGGCCAAATAGGATGAGCTGGAGAGGTATGAATAATCAACAGTAAAGACACAGTAGGAAAGGAAATGAGGTGGTCTAGGGGAAGGGTGAAGAATAAGAGCAGGTGTGCACAGAAAGGACTAAGGCAGTGGATTGCTCTCAGTCTAATCCGTAATACCCTTGGTGACCTAGGAGATGGGGACCGATTTGCAGAGAGAATGTTCTCCTCTCAATCAGCAGTGTCCCTTTTCTCTCTCTAGAATGACATGTGCTTATGCCAAGATTTCACCAACCTCTGGGTATTGAAAGAGAATGTCCAATATTTATAGGCACCTTGGACCAATCATCAGGTGTCAAGCTGTCGTCCCATAATATGATAACACGTGTCCGTTCCGTACAACCTGGCCGTACGGGTGATGTCATCACCGCGCAGCTAACCCGCGCGGTGACGAGCCATTCCCCCGCGCAGCGATCCCCTTGTTCTTAGTCACCAAGCCACTAGATCTCCCTTACTCCCATTAGGGCAAGGTCGTGACCTGTTCGGTCGCGCCTGTACCGCATCCAAGCCTCAGGGGGCCCCCGGAGTCCTGCCTTCAGACCGCAACAGGTATAATTACCTGGGCTAAGTCGGACTAGCTTCTTGCGTTCTCGCCCATGTTCTGGGCCGCGCTAGCCGTTTTAGCCATGGGCTTTTCTCCGATTCGGATGGCCCATGGTTGTCCCAGCACCGCCCTTGTTGGGCTTTGGGGTGCGCGTCGTGGAGGCGCCTTGCGCGAGAGGGTCCAGCGTCAGCGGCCCCCTCCACGCGAAGACTTGTGCCTGCGTCAGTGCCCCCCCCCACGCGGATCTTTCCGCGGAGAGTGCCACGTGTCACGCGGACATCACGCCACCTGGGTGACACTTGTCATGATCTTATTGGTGGGTCAACGTTGACTCTGGTCAACAGGGGGTCTCGCGCTGACCTCCCCTACAGGATTCTACAGTAAATACAAAAATCCATAATATCAATTTAAAAACTCGTAATCTTCAAGTATTAGGCAATAGGCATTCAAGATTGATGTTAACAACTTATGTATAAATATTATAATTATAAATACGGATGTTTAATGAAGCATATTGTATCATTTCTCTCAAGTTTGTCCCATATCTAGTGACTCTAGTCTGTCAATTAACAGAATTAACTAACGGAAACACTTAAGAACTTTCCTCTTCGAATAGAATAAAAAATAGCCCACTTCTAAGAATTAGATGTTACTTGAATTTATTGTACATATATAAAGCAGAACTGGATTCGAGTATAAAGCGTGCGTTTTGCTTTGACGGCAGACGAAATTATGTAAAGCCGAAGATACAATAGATGAATATGCCTATATGCTAGGTCGGCAATTATCCAATCAAGGATCCCGGATGGGAGGTTTTTTGGTGTTTTGATGCTTTTAAATTTTTTTTTTGGGAAATCCGAGCCGTCCAATGTGTTCAAAAGGTGTTTTCCAAGGTCCTCGCGGGAAATCTTCAAAAAAAATACCGGAAAGGGCTTGATCCAAGCAGTTTTTCGCAAAAACTGTATATTTACAATTTTGCGAAAAACTGCTCGGATCAAGCCCTTCCCGGTATTTTTTTTTGAAGATTTCTAGCTTAAACCCTTGAAAACACCTTTTGAACACATTGGACGGCTCGGATTTTCAAAAAAATATCGGGAAGGTGGAGTCCCGGATCTGGGATTCCCGGATTAGATCGGGACTCTATGCTAGGTATATATAATCCCACTGGGCTTAACTTATTACTACTCCAAAGATTCGAATGACACTCACCTTTGATTGCAAGTAAATCAAGCACATCGATCCAAAGTCACCGGGAAAAGTTTCCGAGGCCGAATCACGAATCCTTCCTTCTGTTGGTAGAGAATGATCGATGGAGCATATGACAAAGACAAGAATTTTGGTAATGTCAAAAAAGTAGAGAACAAAAAAAAAAAAACAAGATGCTTGTGTAGAAAGCAAGTAATAAGCATCTTACAAGAACGTACTCGATTCGGAGCCTTGTTTCGATTATGAACGCAATTCAGCTTTCTTTTTTCTTTGGGTTAATTTCCATTTTTGAAATATGCATAGGGTGGGGTGTAAATACAGTACTAGCAATTAAAAAAGCGATTCTTCTTTGCTTTGCTAAAAAGTAGCGATCGAGGTCAATAAGGCGTTAATTAAAAAGCAGAAAAAGTCATGGGGGAGCTGGCAATTAAGTACTGATTGAATGCTTACATGATGATTTGTGTCGGTAAGATCAGCCACTATGTATAGCACACGGCGATCGACCGACAACGTTTTGATCTATGTGAAAAATATCTCGCGACCGACGAGGTTTTGATCATGTGAATTAGCTGCTGCATGCGCCTGCGGTAGTGTTTAATTTGTTCGATCACTGAGGTCTGGTCCACTCTACCATTGGAGACTGGAGATCCATTAAAGTAGTATTCTGTATTCTTCAATGTGGGGGAGTTGCGAAACTTCGAGGAAAAACACATAGATATGACCCCTCCATCTTGCACTACACTACTTGTCCCATGACAATTCAGCGAACTCGAGCTTATGAAAACATCAAGCTCGAGTTCAAATATTTAAGTAAAAAATATAAGTTATTTAATGAGCCAAAGCGCAAACTTATTTAGGTTTAATTCAAGCTCAAACTTATTCACAAGCAGGGGCAGATCTATCAGGGGGTTGGGGTTGGCCCCGGCCCCCCGGGTTTTAAAATTTTTCTTAATATAATACTAATTTTTACGTGTTATTGATATTAGCAATATAAGTATTTATTATGATGTTTTAGTTTGATTTACTACCAAAAAAAAGTTATTTTATATTTTAATTTCTTTTTTTTTACTGTAACTTCTTATATTTTAATTTCTCAATTTCTTTCATAAGTGAAAAATAACCATGCAAGTGTTGTAGAAGCCTAAAGAATAGAACAAAACTATTCATATATATTTTTAACGCATTAGGCTAGAACAATTACAATGTACAAATGTGTTATGTTGAAAAACAAAAGTTATATGAAACAATAAATATATGCTTAGATAAAAATATATCTATTAAATCTGCCCCCGCAGATCAAAATTCTGGCTCCGCCACTATTCACAAGCCTTAATGACCCAAAAATATCAAATGCTTAAGCTCTTATGCAGGTTTAGAGTTGCAAATAAGAATTTTACTACGTGCGTGAACAAGTACATACATGTATAAAACTAACTTATAAAGGTTTTGTTGCGTAGATATATAATTTATTACATATACATACAAGTTATACGCTCTATATATGTTTACGCTTGTGTATGAAATTCTCATGAGTCTAACCGAGTTGAATATTGTTAAGTTCAAGTTTGACTCATTTATTAAACGATCATAAAAGTGAGGTCGAGTTTCGAACTGTTCATAAATTCATTTGCTATGCTATACACTTTATATATGTTTGTTTCAGAGACATGACAAATAGATAATTACAAGGAGTACTATTGTTGGAATAACGCGTGTGATCATTTATTGATACAGCGTAAAATATTATGGCATCCTATCATCAATTTGCATAACCCAATTTGAAATAAATAAATCTATTTTTTTTTTTTTTTTGAAAATGTCAAGTTTTCATTCAAAGCCCGAAGGCAGAAAGATTACATCACCTAAAATAGGAATGAACCAAAACAACTAGCATATGACATGAGCACGGCTACAAAGCACTACAGGCTGACCGACTCGAGACACACCTGCCGAGGCAGACCGACACTACGTGCATGCATAGAGTCCTGTCAAGATCTAGTTGTAGAGAATCCCAACGGAAAACCCAGCTCAATCCTAAGCATAAAGCACAGATGCAATCTGAAAAACACTCCGCGCAGGGAGGTAAAACAACACCCAAGCGGGGCAAACAACCACCAAAACGGGGCAACGCCTAAAACTAACAAAACAAAAACTGAAAAGTAAAACTCAACCCCGGCGGAAAGGTGTCGCCGGCCGCCGCTGCGCCGGATCTAGCGACTTATTCGCCGGAGGATCTCAACCAGCCCTTTCGATCTTCAACTCTTCGCTCTATTGAAACCGATGGAGGCGAACAGAGAGAGGAGGACAAACGGATCTGTGGAGGAAGGAGAGGAGGACGGGCGGACGGATCTGTGGAGGGGCTGGGGCGGAGAGAGGAGGATGACGGGGTGGGGCGGAGAGAAGAGGAGGAGGGGGAGGTGGGTGAAGGCGGAGAGAGGATGAGAGGGCTTCAAAGAGAGGAAGAATAGAGGGAGAAAGGGCAGTTGATGAAGAGCAAAAAATGGGGGTGGGGGAGTGGAGGAAGGGAGGCGCAGCCCCATCCCCCACCCCAGAAAACCCTAGCTGGAAGAAAGTTTTAGAGAGAAGGCAGAGGAAAAAACTTTAGAGAGTTTAAATCGTAATAAATAAATCTATGGTATCATCAATTTGCATAACCCAATTTGAAATAAATAAATCTATGGACCACAAATGCAATTGAACATTTTGTATTCGATAAAGAAAAGGACATGACCCCGTGTATAACTTTATTGGAAATATTTATTACTTACAGAAAAATTTGAACATTATCAGATTAAGCCAATCAGGAATCACTGCCTTGCAATTTAGAGGGACCACTGACTCTGCGGACTGTGGGGTTTGGGGAGGTTAACTCCCGTGCATAGGTTTTTCTAGAGTATTAGGAACAGGGAAAATTTCAAAATAAACACTGACCTTTCACCAAAATCACATACAGACACCTAAATTTAACGAAATGTCACATAAATACCTGTACTATTTAATAACTCAATCAATTTTCAACTAGCCATCACCCTTTGTCTAAAAACAAACGAAATGGATGATATCGATTACGGGTAGCCTTATTGGGGTTAGGTGGATGAAACGGGATGCATACATGACATGTAAGAGGGTTTCCCACCCACCCCCCCAACCCTCCCTCCAACCAACATTAATGGCTTAGTCATCACACTCATCAATTGCTACAACCTTTATGTCTCTCCTTGTACATCCACATCACTTTACCCATCAAAACTCCCAAAAGGCATAATTTGAACCAGACCCACACCAACCAAACTCAATGCTTTAACAACAAGCCACTCTCTTTCCAAGCACACTCCTCAACAATTACAAACCCACTTTCTTTTCATCGCTTGAGATCATTCCGAATTCTTTAACCATGGAAATAATGTTAAAGTCTTTGACATCCCGCGGTATTTGGTTGCAATAAGGAGCAGTCCTCATGCATATCATGTGAATGGACAAAATTTTTATGATTGGAGCAGTAATCCAACCGAGAAATTTCTTTGGCATGGGATTCACAGAGGAGATCTCTGTGTGAATTCTTGTTTTTTTTGTAGAATCGAAGAAGTGGTCTATGCGAGAACACCAGGGGAAAGGGTGTTTTGGGACTGAAGTAATCGCAAATTGGATGATAAAGTAAGAAAACAGAGAGTTGAGGAGGATAAGGATTATTAGGAGCCATTCAAGGACGTAGGTGATTTTGTTGGTGTTTTTGTGCAAGTGATTGCGAATTTGTTGGCTGCCATTCTGTTTCTTGGTACATGCAAGAATGAGAGAAACAGAGATGAAAAACTATTTTAGTTTGATAGAAAAATCCAGGAGGAAGAAAAGAATAGTTGGAGCAAAACAAAAAAGAAACATGGGATTGATTGTTCAGAGAGTGAGAGAGAGAGAGAGAGAGAGACTTCTACAAGCCATGTATGCACCCACATGTCATCCACCTAACCTCAATAAGGTCTCTGTCACCCATTCCATTAGTTTTTAAACGACAAGAGGAAAATTGATAATTTACTAAACAATGCAGGTGTTTATGTGACATTTCATAAAGTTCAGGTATCTCTATGTGATTTTGGTGAAGGGTCAGGAGTTATTTTGGAGTTATTTTAAAATTGGGAAAAGTTCATAAAACCCCCCAAACTTTGCCCTGAATATCAAAAAACCTCCCAAACTTACAATTTTTTTAATCATACGCCCAAACTTCACTTTCGTTATTCAAACATACTCCCACCGTCTGGATCCAAACTAACGGGAAATGCTTAGTTGGAAGTTAACGGACCCCAAATACCGTTAAGTGGCCCAAAACGACATCGTTTTGGGCCTCCCCCCTTCTTCCCTCCTCCAATTCACAGGAAAACACAGAGAAAGCGAGAGAGAGAGAGAGAGAGAGAGAGAGAGAGATACGGTGGGAGTATTCCCTTGAATCTGAAAAACCACCGGGTTGCATTCCGGTTCACCCTCGAACTGGACGAACTAGGGATTCGGTTCAATCCGAACCGTCAAGTGAAGCCTCGCCGCCAGGCTCTCCGGTTCTCTCCCCAGCTTCACCCATCCGTTCTGAAACACAGCAGCCCTCAACTCACCCCCCTCTAGCCCAACGCTGACGTCGACCCGGCCGAGTAGTTTCCCGCACGTGCGGCCCATGCAACCCGAGCAGACTGACACGCGTAGGGTCACTTGCTTGTCGGAGAGGCAGCGGAGTGCGGCGGAGTCGAGGTGGAACTCGGCGGAGGCGACGGTGGAGTCGGGCGGGGACGTGTTGGTGACGACGGCGGTGCAGATTGGGAGGAGGGCGGTTTGGGTAAGGAAGTTCTTCAACTTGATCGTGCAGTAACATGGCGTCATCGACGGGTAGACTCCTGACCAGGCCCGTTTAGTCGCCTGTGGTAGCTTTAGAGCTAGTGACTCGATTATCAGACGAACGAATGGGCATGGATCCATTGTCGTCGCTGCTGTTGCCGTAGTCCTCTCTCTCTCTCTCTCTGTTTTTCTGTGAATTGGGGGGGGGGGGGGAAGGCCCAAAACGACATCGTTTTGGGCCACTTAACGATTTTTAGGGTCTATTAACTTCCAACTCAGCATTTCCCATTAGTTTGGCAACAGATCCAGATGATTGGAGTATTTTTGAATAACAGAAGTGAAGTTTGGGAGTACGATTAAAAAAATTGTAAGTTTGGGAGGTTTTTTGATATTCAGGGCAAAGTTTGGGGGGTTTTATGAATTTTTCCCTTTAAAATTTTCCCTTAGAAGAATTAAAAACAATGTACTTTTAATTTGATCGTTGTTGACTGTAGAAAACAAAAGTCGACCCAACTGCAATGTGCATACTATATGAATATGGGGTCCGAGGTTAATTTAATTGGAGGGAAACTTGGAAGGAAATTGAACCAATTTAATTGAGATTTAAAACTTAGAAGGATGCACATGTTTTATCGACCAGGAATTTCAATTTAATTCAGTAGGGAATATATGATCAAAGAGAAGCAGTAGTATTGTCAATCACCACCCTTCACGGCATGACTACGCCAACAAAGAAACATGGGGGCATGACCCAATGTCTCTTTGATCGATTTATAAGATTGTTACACGTAGCTAGCATTATTGCTTGAGGCTCCACATTTGTAGAAAAATATTGTTTTTACAGCCAGGTGATATGTACTAATGGAAAATGGCACATGAATTTGAAAGTGATGACATTGTGTAGGAGAAAAACAATGACATGTGAAATCATCGTACAACATTAATGTTGAATGATCACCGCATGCACCTTAGTTCACGCTAACAAAAGAAAATGCGAGACACCCTATGGCCCCTTTTGGGAGCCACATAATGCAAAATGCGGTTTTCCATTTTGGGAGTCTGGGAGTCTCATTTTGATAATGCATTTTAACATAATGCGTTCTCATAATTTCTTAATGGAGATGCAATTTGATAATCAGTCCTAAAGATACTTTTAGATTCTTGTTTTGCATTTTAGGTTTACCCTTTGGATGAAATGACCATATTATCTCTGCCCTTATTCGATATTTTAATTAATAATGTTTTAATTGATAATTGCAAAATCTATTCAAAACGATATTACAAAATCATTTCTTAATATTTTAATTAATAATAGTTTAATCAATAATAGTACAAACCATATTTTAATTAATAAAATTTTAAACGATATTGCAAAATCTATTGAAAATGATATTTTAATTAATAATATTGAAAACAATTTATGAATATTAAAGGTAATTCGTACACATATTATGATACCATAATAAGTAACCAAGTGCAACATGGTAAAAATAAATTCATAATCTATTTTGATGATTATACTCACAAACACTACTCTGTGTGCAAAATCACACATTTTCCAAACAATTTACAAATTAATAATTTATTCTGACCAATTGTAAATTAACCCAACCCGTGCTTAAATGGTTTAATTCCCAGTATTTTCTACTTATAATTAAGTAAACACAACCGAACTCTTTAAAGAGCAATTAAGCGATAATACTAATAAAGAGTGTCAGCTAGTTTTAGGTCTGAAACCAGGGGCAGAATTAAGGAGTAAATTAAATCTGTGGTTAGATTTGTATGAGAGCGTCAAAGATACGGTATAGGCTTTCCCAAGAAGGAAACCATCCCATTCCCAATTTCCCATCATCAAACTGTGTGTGTGACTGTTACCCATCAAAAGAAGAAAATAAAACTTTTTCTTGGTGGTTCAGTTGGTTGACCTCAACAACTACTACATCAACCACAAAAGTCTATGTGACATTGCACTGATTGGTAATGAAAGAAAAAATATTTTGAAATTATTTTGCAATCACCAATCATGTAGTGCCATGTAAGCTTGTGCGATTGATGGCGTGTCCCTGCAACACAACAATTATCTACTCCACCAAGGAGTGTTTTTCAAATAATTTTATGAGATGAAATTTTATAAAAATTACATTTTATCTCCTAAAATCAATTGAAAAACTCAGCCCAAGTTAATGAAACGGAGCCTAAATTCTCTATAACTTTAGTTGTGGGTTTCACATTAATTAATTAAGTCGCACAAAACTTCTTGGGGGCATATGGAAGGAGTTCCCATCCAGTTTTTATTTTTCTTCTGGGATACCCTCTAGTTTTTTTTTATTTTTTCGGGTCCATTCTCCATTAAAAAAAATGACCGGAATCGTTCATTTTTTAGAACTCATTAAGAAGAATATGCACACCAACAATCAGTTCGATTGGAGATCGTTTGATACATGATCGAATCGCGTTTGTGTGAGGGGAAAAAAATAATACTAATAATAAAGCAAAATATTGTTTGAAACTGTAAATGTTTTTATTTTTTTACATACGGTAATGCGACGGCCCTAGAACTAGTAGGTCACCATGTTGATCGACCTCAGTTAGTTTTGGTTAATTATGTTTCTAATGGATTTTAATTCATATATGGCCGCATCACTAAACTACACCCCCGATTTTAATGTAATTTTGAATAATTAAAAAAAAAAAAGATAAGCCGGCATCACTAAAGTACTCCCCTGTCATCTTTAGAATCATCAAGCCAAAGAAAATATTTAGAAGATAGATGTAGAATGTAAAATTTAACCTCGATCGGCGGCGTTGTATGGGCTATAAATAATATTGAAAGTGAATCTGATTCGCATGCTCAAGTTTTTGGACTGATTTTAAGTGATTTAATTTTGGGTATGCTGCTGAACAACTCAGATCACCTTTGTAATTTCTGTGTGCTTAATATTTTGCTGTAAGCCTGTAATGATAAGAGAGAATATTTTCTCTACGAATTTTGTAAGGTCGAACCAGGTTTGGACGGGCCTGGAAAGGGGCGCTGGACCAACTCACATTCGAGTCCATTGTCTACAGCTTAGTACCGGCCTATAAGGAATTAATGGGTTCTATGTAAGGGTAAGCCTATAAAATTTCCCATTTGTCTCTGGATTATCATCCCGCCCAGGTACACAACCTCCGACCGAAGGGCGATCATTGCAACACTTTGAACCTTCAACTGCCTTGTGACCTGTCAAAATACACACAAAAAAAAAGAATGAAAATGTCATCATAAAATAGTAACATATTGTCGTCATGAATGGATCGACTTGATTTAAGAGTTCTTCACTGAATTACTGTATGTATCCAAGTTAAAAAAAAATGAACTGGCGGTTTACAGAAACATATGACTCTTTCTACTAATTAAAATCTGTTGGACTAGAAAAAGTTGGAAAACCTTGTATTTTAAAATTGATGTACAGAGTTGATTTCTCCAATGCTGTGTTCTTATCATTTAGAAATACAAAAGAAAACAACATGGTGTATGAAAGATATGATTTTTATGAAGATTTTTGAGAAACAAAATCAACCTAAAGTGGATCCATGAAAAGGAAGACTCTAGATTGAAGAAAGATGAGAAGAGCAAGCTCAAATCATCAAGAACATCAAGTTCCATAAAGAAAGAAGGAGACACTCTCTCTCTAAAAAAAAGGGGGCTGGTTTTTTCAATGAAGTGTCTACCCTAAAATGAGAGAAAAATGACTTTTACATGTGTGATTTTTGTGCTCCCAAAGTCACCCAATGAGAAGAGGACACGTGCACTGAGGAGGGTGCACACAGGAGCGTCAACTGACGCGTGCTAACGTTTATCCAGCCCTCTTCAAAAAAGTAGAAGGTCAAGATTTGTACACTTGTACAAAAATGGCTTAATCTCAGGAGCGTCAACTGACGCGTGCTAACGCTAGTCCTGCGCTCTTTGAAAAACATGAACGATCAAGATTTAAACACATGTCCAATGAAGACCATCACACAAATACAACAGCAGACGCTAGGAAACGCTAGAATGTTGGCTCTACAATGCCTTAACCAAAAATGTGAATTTTCATGCAAATGCCAATGCACTCTCCTAAGACATGAAATGAGAGCATGAACCATGAAAATTGAAAGCCACATTTGTGAAAATATATGCAAATGTTTGATGCATGAATATACCTTCCCAGAAGAGCATCAAAAGACTTGGTGCGACATCAATCTTGCCAATGAAGCTTGAAAGCACAAGAGTGGAGTATCTAGACTCATGATAAGCCTCCAATATTGCAGATATCTGGGGCTTATCTCGCTTATTTAGTCCACATGCACACGCGATTTCGCGCCTTAAATGTTTGATTTGTGCGTAGTGTTGTTTTTGTCAAGTTACAGGTTGAACGCGCGAAATAAGCGCATTTTGAGCGCATTGAGAATCGTGCCACGTTACCGAGGGCCATGTGCCCCATGGCACGCCAACACCGGGCCTCAAGGGCCACGAAATGGCGATTCAGCCAAAGGCCCGGGAATTCGAAAGGTCACAATTCAAGCCGATGCATCGGAAGCCGTTCTCACACTCTCAAAGACTCCCGGTGGAATCCGGGAGTAACCAAGCATGAAAGAGACCAAGGAACACCTCCCTCGAGGGTCGCACCACGCATTTATGTGTTTTGGAGAAAGTCTGGAAGCACGAAAGGCCAAGGGAGTGACCGAAAGAAGCCAAGGCACAACCAAGATGTAGGTGGATCGATCCAAGATGTAGGTGGATCGATCCACATATGTGCAAAAATATTCCAGAGCCATCTGGATCGATCCAGACCTATAGTGGATCGATCCACTTCATGCAAAACAACACCAGACTCATATGGATCGATCCAGAAGTGATGTGGATCGATCCAAATCACTCCAGGCAACAAATTTTGTGCTCCTTTTGCACCTTCCATTTATGGAATGTTTGTCTAATTTGAGAGGACTTTTTGTAACTTTATTAGAGAGAGAAAATAGGAGGATAAAATAGGCTCTCCTCTCTCCTCCTCAAACACTTTAACTTTTATTTCTTTCCTAGATATTTGCTCTTCCTTCTCTCTTCTACGGGAGAAACCTCAAAGGTCTCTCTCTCTAGATTTCTCATGTAAGTTTTTAACCTCCGTTAATTTTACGTTAATTAAAGTTGTTGCTTTTGTTTAGATTGTTCTAAATTTCTAGTTTATTTTCGTTTTCATCAAGTGTTGCATTTCTTTGATTTCCTAGCTTAATCCTTTGAAAACCTTAGTTTTTAGATCTTGTTAGTTAATTTCTCAAGCACTAATGTGGTAGGCGAACCTAGGTTTAATCATAAAAATCAGTTTTTAGAGTTATTAAGCATGTTTTTTTAGTTTTCTTCCAAATTCTAGACTTGTTAACTAGGGTAATGATCGAGTAGTCGTTTTAGGCAAACATCGCTTGTTAATCAAAGAGTTAGGATTAATTCGCTCTCCTCGCCATATTGCAAACATCGCTTGTTAATCAAAGAGTTAGGATTAATTTTATGTATCAAAATTTGGATTTGTTAACCCCTTTAATCACACGTATCCAAGGGCTTGACCACTTGGTACGTGTGATGCTTAGGGCTATGTCAATCAAAATGTTTGTCTAAATGGCACAATAATCCTACTCTTTGAGAAACACCATTTCTAATCAAACGAGTTTAAAAACCAAATCTTCCGTTCGGGGTCGTTTAACGATGTCCCCGAGCCGGTTATCTTAGAGGAGAACGAATCGGCCTAAGGCATGGGTGTTGTGAACCCCTTGACTTAGCCTTGTTTTAATTAGGCTTTTTAATTTTGCGTCATTCACGGAGTTAAGTGAATTCCACCCCCAAATCACAAGCTAAGTTTGCCGCTTTAAGGCTAAAACCCTCGTTCGCGAATCAATCAACACACTCAGCGCATTCGGTCTCTGTGGAATCGACCCGGATTTACCGGTTAACATGCTACCGTCGGCCTAAACCCTACGCTAGGGGAAATAATATTGGAAATACAATCTAAGGTCGCAAGCAACTCAAACACTTAGAACTCTACCACCCAATCCCATTACAAACAAAAATGATTTGACAAACCCGGAAATCGCCAATAAATCTAACATATTGCAAACTTTACTTCTCCCTAGTTTTCATGAATTTTTTTGACCATTTGATGAGCACTGAAGATTCACACTAGTTGAGCTCCAAATGTTCATTTATTGGCCTAAAAGCCATTCGAAAGTTTACTAAAACGCTGTTCCACTAAACACTAAGGCCTCGTTTGATTCGGGTATTGGGCACCTGGGATAGGATTAAATGCATCCAATCACACTTAATCCCTTGTTTGGTTCCCGCAAAAGCACATGAAAAATCCCAGGACAAAAATTATCCTTGTATGGGGAGTATTGTGTAATCCCATGGGGTGTGTGTGTGTGTGTGTGTGCGCGTGTGTGTGTGCGTGTGTGGTGGACTAAAACTCTCGCGTCCTTTTCGGCCAGATATTACAAAATTGCCATCAAAATGATTTTGCCCTAAAAGGAACGATCATCTTCTTCCTCATTATTCATTCTGTTGCTCCCCCCAGTGGACACGATTTCGTCTGAGATAATCATGTACTTCATCCTCTCTCTCTTTCTCTCTCTTGGGGGGGGGGGGGACTAATTATCCTGGACTAAAACTCTCACGTTCTTGTCGACCAGGTATTACAAAATTGCCATAAAAATGATTTTGCCCTAAAACGAATGATCATCTTCTTCCTCATTATTCATTCTGCTGCCCCCCCTCCCAAGTGGACGCGATTTCGTCTGAGATAATCAGGTCCTTCGTCCTCTCTTTCTCTCTCTCTCTCTCCAGAAGATGGATATATAGATGTCTGTGGTTTTAGATTTCGAGTTGAGAGAAAGTGGGGGGAAATTGATGGGATTTGGTTTTATGGAGTAATTGTTGGAAGAATTAAGCATTGGTGGTGTTAGATTGTAAGTTGAGAGAAAGTGGAATGAAGGTTTTACTGAAGTGAAAGTTGATGAATTACTTCGGTGAAGATATTGTGTTAGAATTTGTAAAGCACAAGATTCCAGATATTGTGTTACAGTAGAATTTTTGTATGATATTTGTAGTTTATGAACAAAATTCCAGATATTGTGTTCGGTGATGAAGATTGGGTTTGACTTTCTGTTTTGCTAATTTCCAGATCGTGATGCTTGATTTGGTTCTTCAGAAATTTGGTTTACTTTGATGGAGAGAGAGAGAGAGAGAGAGAGAGAGAGAGAGAGATAATCCTGATGTTAATTCCGAAATGAGAGAGAGAGATAATCCTGATGTTAATTCCGAAATTTAGTTTAGGGAACCAAACATGGGATTGGCTAAAACATGGGATATATCCCGATGTTAATCCTGCAAGAATCAAACATGAGATTGTATGAGATTCAGGACTATCAATCTTGTCAATTTTAGCCTGCGAATCAAACGAGAATTTTTAGATTAGTTTTTAACTTTTTACGTTTTTCAAGACAAGTCATTCTCTTCACATATGTAGTATTAATTACATGAAAGATACTCACCATGTCATCATCGAACAGTAATCAAATTATTCTTGGGAAATTCAAGATGTCTGTGTTCTCTTTATCAGGGTCAGCATTCACTCTGTACTCGAGCTGTCCACTGCTGGCGTTGGGCAAGGGTAGGGCCTGTTGGTGCTATATGAGCAACATTGCGTAGCGCCTCATATCCGCCTACCGCTAAGTGTAGGGCTTTGCATTGCCCTTTAAGATTATGTTGCACCTTCCTTAACAACAATTGTTTTTAGGTGAGTTGGTTAGCGCTTAATCCAACCACTTGACAGCCTCATACAAGTACAACTCTTATTCTTTTTTTTTTTGTGAACTACAAAGTTCTACTACTGTTTTTTCTACTCTCATTGAGCCTATTTCAAAAAAGAAAAATCGATTGGAGAGACCCCAGGTCCAGCAAATACTTGGGTTTCGAAAAAACATTTGGGCCATCCACGAGTTAAGGTCAATCCCAAATGACCAATTTTTTTGGGCCATCCACGAGTGAGAAGGTCAATCCCAAATACAGTAACGAATTTTTTATAATAAGTTTGGGCTTGTGACCAATAGACTTCAAGTAAGAAGTCATCGCGGAAAAAATTGGTCATTTGGGCTTGTGACCAGTTGACTTCCAAGTAAAATTTATCTGACTCATATCGGATTTTTGGCTTGTGTTTTTTGGTAAAGATATCATCATCATTCTTTTATACTTCGGTACCTCAGTCAAAAAATGTGTACTAAGTTCATCCCATGTAGAGGTGGCAATTTTGAACCCAACCTATGAACCCACCCAAATCCACCCACCTAAAACCCAACCCAACCCACCCATATTATAATGTGGGTTGATATGGGTTGAACTTATATCAACCCATATTTACATGGGCTGGGTTGGGTTCAAAATGAGTTGGAGTCAAAAAAGGAAAAAAAAAAAAGTCACGTTCTTCACTTCTCTTTGCTAATTAGTTCTTGAATTGTAGAGAGAGAGAATATGGAGATTTGAGTTCTTTTTTAACATTTTGATTTTTTTTGTCGTCTTAGATAATTTACATGTGATTAAATTGGGTCCAAAATGGGTTGCACCTAAAACAAAAAACAAAAACAGAACTCTCACTCTTCGTCTGTTTCATTAATTAATCACGAGCGTAAAATCTCACGAGCGTAAAATCTCTTTACAAGCTTAAAAATTCCCACGTATAATTCATATTTATAAATAACAAATATTTATCATGAAGAATTTAATTAGACGTACTTAATTTCTTGATTAATTAGTTGTCCTTTATTTTCTTGGTTTGGATCACATGAGAAAACATGTTGGAGTCTTGGAGATGACACGTGAAAGTGTGTTGTTAATTTATAGGGATAATATGATTGGGTATATTTTAGTACTTAAATTTTAAAACTTGTAGAAAAAAATTATATTGTTTAAGACTTGGGAAGTAGAATGACATAAAAAATAAAAAAAACAATTGCACTTTGAAGAAGATATAATGGGGATGTGTGACGTGTTATGGTTTTTACATTCTGTTTTAGTTTTTCTTATATTGCTTTTAAATAGGCCACGTTCTTGAAATGAATGAGGTAGTTATGATCGATCACACTAGAATGTGATATTTTTAACAATAAGCTTTAATTTTTAAATTTTTTTTTTTTGGGGCGGGGAGGGGGAGAGGTGGAGAAAGAGAAGATGATAAGATTTATGAGTAGGATTTGACTTTAAAAAAAACAAATTTGAGAGGTCAAAATACACATTCGGTTTCGGATGTGGATTTATATATGGAGTATCTTTTCAATGAATAGTATTTTTACATACTCCTTCCGTCCCAATTTATTTGTCCCTTTTGAGAGTTCGTGCCACTTTTCAATTGATTATATATCACAATTTCAATTGTTTTACGTGATTTTGAAAACATTGTATTATAAAATTAATTGAGATCTATCAAATAAGATCTATATTGAATATATAATTCATTACAGATTTAAAGAACAAGGGATCAAAATTTGGAGACGGAGGGAGTACATATTTTCAAAAGAAAATTCTAAAATCAGACCATTGGGCTGATAATAAACCTTAAAAAATGTATTGAAATATGTGAAAAGTTTATAAAAATATGTGAAAGTGCATATACATGTGTGAAAAGCACATTAAATTTGTGTGTTTTTTGTTTTTTTGCCTTATTGTTAGCCTAATAGAAAAACCCATTTTCAAAACGGGTTTGAATTCTGGAACTCCGATCCGTGTTCGAATTGGTTTGCCAGCTCCGCTTGCATCTTCTTTATGTCTTCTTGGCACATACTCATTATTACTACGAACAATCCCTAATCTCTATGTTGATCTTCCTTTACACGCACACAACTCCCCGATCTCTGTCTCTCTCTCTGAATCACTGACATATTTCCTTAGATGAACAATTAAATCTTCTCTCTGAGGTACCCCCATGTGGGAAACCCTAATACTCTCTCAGTTTTGCCCCGAAGCCCCAATCGAACGGTGGAGCAGTTTTTGATTTTCCGAAATTCAATCTATCTACTCTATTCCATGAGGGATAATTCTGAATTGAAGTTGGAATAAGAAGAATGACCTTCGATCCGGATAAGGCCTGATTCATTCCAAACATGTGGTTTTCCTTCTGGAGATCAAGGGATCGTTTCTCTTTGGATGAGCTCAGGTACTCCTCTTCTCTTCACTTTCTTCCTCCTTATTCAAATTGGCAGCTTTCTATTACTCTAGTTTAGTAGTATAAATTGATGCTATGGGGTTCTATTACGGGTGAATTTGAGAGTTGTATCACGATGAACCCTTCATGTCGAGGATTGGACTTATACAACAACACCCACAATTACAGTTCGAAATTTGAGTGCAAAGTTAATATATGGGGGTGTAAACTCTACTTGCGTTGAGAAAGAGAACAAAATTGAATTATGGTTTTTATTGGTCACAGATATCTAACTGATCAGTTGCTGAAGGTTCAAGTTGTTAATGAAGTTAACAAGGTACATCTCATCTTTCTATTGTATTGTTTCCCCTTCTCTAGTCATTGCATTCAGCTAGATTTCACTCCCATTTTTTTCCCCCCAACAACCTGTGAAGTTAAAATATTTTTGTTCTATAACTTGTTTTAAGGATTTCGTCATTGAGGCATTGAGATCAATAGCGGAGTTGATAACTTATGGAGACCAGCATGATTCAGCCTTTTTTGAGTAAGATTGGTTGGTACTTGGTGCATACATGTATGTATATGTTATTGCAGTTTGACGTCATTTTGGTTATGTGTCAGGTATTTCATGGAGAAGCAGGTCATGGGGGAGTTTGTACGTGTACTAAAGATTAGTAGAACCATTACTGTATCTCTCCAGTTACTGCAGACAATAAGCATAATGATCCAGAACCTCAAAAGTGAACACGCTATCTGTAAGTTGTGGAACCAAATGAAACCTTTCTTTTGTCTAAATAGTTTCATAATTTCGTTTGAACAATATTGTTGATTTGTTGTTTGCGGAAAAAATTGCAGATTATATGTTCAGTAATGAACATATTAACTACCTTATAACTTATTCCTTTGACTTCCGCAATGAAGAGTTATTGTCTTACTACATATCCTTTTTGAGGTATGTTGTTACTTCTTACTGTCTGTATTGTTTATCATTTAATATGTGAATTATTTGTGATATGTTACTAAGTTTCAAGTATTTTATTCTTACTGCAATTCTGTGATCTATGAAGAGCAATTAGTGGAAAGTTGAACAGGAATACAATCTCTTTGCTTGTTAAGACTCAAAATGTAAGTTTCTCCTGTTTATGAATTCGGAACTCTTTATTACTTCTTAAGTTTTATTATGTTATATTAAACCTCCAGCAATTTTATGGTCTATTTGATTGTTCTGTCACCCTACGGTCCTTACCCACTTACTATTTTGAGTTTGGTTAGACGCTGTTTTCTTGTTATATGTTACTCTCTCCGCTCCAAATTGCTCGTCACTTATACTATTTTGTGATGTTCCAAATTGTTAGTCCTCTTTGAAAAGTCAAAACGAAATTTGTTCAATCTTCCAAAATAACCCCTTTACCAACAATGATCATTTCATTCAAAAGTTGAAATATAAGGGTATTGTTGGAAATTAATGAATCTGTTTAATGTGAGTGCATTTATTGAATGCAGTTATTGCATGTCTGCTTAAAAAGTTGGAATTCCCAAAAGTGACCAGCAATTTGGAACGGAGGGAGTATTTTTTGTTAGGGAATTTTAGTCTTATCTTTTAGTCCTTTTATTTCAACTTGGATTAGAATCTGCCGTATATTTGTTTTTGGTGAACACTGTTATTAGTCAAGTTTCTTGCGATGCCAAAACTCCCAATTTTTGCATCATCTAGCATGGTATCGAAGCTGGTTGAACACACTCTTCAGAAACTGTTAAAACTTGCCGGATACTCTTGCTGATCCATCACCAAGCATCTCTGCCTCTTCACAATCATGTCCAGAAATCGCAACCCTCATGGCACAGTTGTGTCTCTGGCATGTTCGAATCTCTTCACAGTTGAAACTCCATTGCAGCCCCTTTCTTCCTCTGTTTTGAGTGGAGCTCTTCACAGCCCCATCGCCAGAAACCTTCCTCGAAGCCTTCTGTCTTCTTGCTGTGGAAATCTTAATATCCCTCTTTCTCCCTCATTTTGATCCTTGACTCATATGTCAAACCCATGACATCCATCCTATGATCAACAATAGCAGTGGTTTCCGCAGTGGATAGATGATATCGGCAACACAGACAATTGCTACCTCCTTTGTCGGCTAGATATGTGATTTGCCTAAACCTTAGTTGCAGGAATCGCTTAAATCAAAGGCGCTCCCGGAGGAGAAACGCTATCCCCTTGAGACGGGATCGCGCTTCTAAGGGACATGGGAGCTTACGATTGCAGCGATCACAACAACGAAGAATAAAAGAGTGTAATGAAGTGCTGTGACTTACGATTATTTGCGTTAGATGATTCCGACAGTGACTTCTAGGCATGGTGTTCTCGTTGTCGCCTCGGCGATATCTGCTCTGTCGGTCTTTAGAATAAGATGAGGATTACCAACCTGGGGGGTTGTCCAGTTGCTTGAGGAAAGTTTGTCGTTTTGTATTAACCTAGGGGTTGTATTTAACACTGAAGGACGATGGAAAAACGGACTGCGACTTTTATGATAGGCATAGGTATAGCCGTATAGATGAAGAAGAGTGAGAGAAAGAAAAAGAAAACTATAAATGAAAGTATACGCAATATATGTTCATGCTTTAATGTTTATAAAATAAAATATTTAGAAATATACATGGACGCTACCGACCTTTGGAGCTTCTAGGTATCTCCGCTGGCCCGCTCCCGCCCTTGCTTCGTGCAACTAAGGGCTAAATATATCAAACTCCCAAGTTACATCTGCAAAGTTGAGGACCCAAGATGGTCCTCATTTATATGTTGCAGGTAATGCATTGATAGGTAATATGCAGTTATGTGTCAATTTAGTATTCCCTCCGTTCCAAATTGCTTGTCACTTGTACTATTTTGGGATGTTCCAAATTGTTAGTCCTCTTGTTCAATCTTCCAAAATAACCCCTTTACCAACAATGATCATTTTATTCACAAGTTGAAATATAAGGGTATTGTTGGAAATTAATGAATCTGTTTAATGTGACTGCATTTATTGAATGCAGTTATTGCGTGCTTAAAAAGTTGGAATTCTCAAAAGTGACCAGCAATTTGGAACGGAGGGAGTATATTTGTAAAGCAGCTACATAATTTAAAAGCAGCTACATAATTTAAAAGCATAGGTAGCACCGCTATTAGTATCATCTGAAAGCATAAGTAGCATCATATTTTGAACTATGATTGCAAATCACTCCCCTCTTTCTCCCTGCTAATGTGACACGTTTTGCTATTTTAGATTATGTGGTGTTAATTTTTTTGGTACATCTAGGATGAAATAGTTGATTTTCCTCTATACGTGGAGGCAACAAGGTTTGCTTTTCATGAAGAGAGCATGGTGCGAACAGCCATACGTGCTTTGACACTCAATGTGTATCATGGTATGTTGCTACATTCTTATCCGTGCGTTTCCTTCTCTCTTTTTTTTGCTCTTTATGGAAATCTGTAGCACTGCAGCAACTTTTGATTTCGCAAACCTTTTTTTCCAGTTGGAGATGAAAGTGTGAATAAATATATCAGCAGCACCCGTCATGCGGAGTATTTTTTGAATTTGGTTAAATTTTTCCGAGAACAGTGCCTTAGTTTAAATGCATTGGTCTTGGATGCTTCCAAGTAAGTATTGTAATTGTACGTTTGATGGCAATGGCAAACAACATTTACTTGTCTCTAAGATGTGTCATTTGGTTTATGAGACAGGAATAGTGGCCCAGTATCAACTTCTACCATTTTATCGGCTGTAGATGAAATTGAAGACAATCTTTACTATTTTAGTGACGTTATTTCTGCTGGGATTCCCGATGTGGGGAGGATACTAACTGATAGCATCTTGAAACTCTTGATATTTCCATTGCTTCTTCCTTCACTGAGGAGGCAAGATGTTGATGTAAGTTCCTTTTTATCCTTTTCCTCTTGGTTTTGTTAGTGTTCTGTTGTCATTATGGATTCGTTGTTTAAGCTATATATCTACGAGATTTTCTGTTTCTAACCTTTTGTAATCCTATAAATTCAGGAAATGAAGATCGGTCCCATGACTTCTCTTTATTTACTTTGTTCTATTTTGCGAATAGTCAAAATTAAAGATTTGGCAAACACTGTTGCTGCTGCTCTTTTCTGTCCTCTAGAAGCTTTTATGCCGCCTGCTGAAGCCAAACTCAATGGCCATATGCCCGGCTATGTCTTTTCTCATGAAAACCATACTCCAGACAATGATAAACTTAGCCCAGAGGTCGTTTGCGGAAGTTTAAGAGTTACCATTCCGAACTCGAGTTCTTCTGACATTCACTTGCAAGATGATGTCACACAACATAATATTAGTGGTTCGCAGACAGCTTTAAGGTGACTTACGTCATGACTTGCTTCAAATTTCTGATTGCCTTTCTACTATAGCTCTTCTTGAATTAGTTAACTAGGTCCTGAAATGTGAGGCCTTATGTTTCATCTTAACATTCCTGGGATGAATAATAGCCAGCATATGGCTTATGTTTGGCTTTTAGTTGCTGTTTATTTGTTTATGTTACATATATGTTTTGTTATTGTTTTTCACTTCGACTTACTTTTTCCTTTTCCTGTTCCTTTCTGTTTTGTTTTGTTCTCTTTGATTTTATTTGTTAATATATGTGTTTTTCTGCTTTTCTTTGAAATTTAATTGACGACAAGAAAGGGTGAAAAGGTAACTAGCAATGATGCGCAACACATAGTTTGGTCTTCTATCAGACTGCCTTTCTTGTATCTTCCTATAATAGCTTTACTAAGATGTTACTAAAGTTATTGGGTGTCAGCTTTGTGTGAGTAAGGTTATAACTTATTTCCACAGGGAGGATGCTGATAATTTGTAACCAGTACATAAATATTAATGTACTCAGAAGGCTTTCTTTTCTCATGCTAGATAGTGTGATCTGTTTCTGTTTAAATATTAAAATCGTACTTATTTTGATAATTGACCTACTTTGTGAAGGGAGACTTTGCTTTCTTATGTTACTAGTGGGGATGATGTTCAAGTTTTGGGTTCGTTGAACGTGTTGGCAACATTTTTACAAACTAAAGGTTGTATATCCAACTCATCAATAGTACTTGACGACTGCTTACAACTGTCTTCTCATCAATATTTTTGGATCTACAGAACTGGAGGAAACAATGCTAGATGCCCTTGGAATTCTTCCACAGCGCAAACAACATAAAAAACTCTTACTGGTATGGTGTGGTGTAATTATTCTGCACATTTTTTTATACCATCGATTCATCGTATGATTCCAGCTTACTTAGTATGAACTTTTGATATACTGTTGTGCGGAGATGAGTTCTTGTCTAAACTGTAATGTGTGACCCTTGGTTGCTGCTGTTAACATTTTTCATTTGCTTGCTTTGTGGTATATATGCCTCTGGAATTTGTGAGCTCATTTTCCTTATTATTCTTTGGTGGACAAAATGTCTGCATAACCCATGACTCCAACACTCAAGATGCCAAAAATAGAAAGGAAAGACTTGTACACTCACAAGAACACAAGCATAAAAAGAGGGAAAGAAAATGGGAAAATGGTGGGTACACATCCTGACTCATCTCAAGTTTTGACATTGTTTAAAATCTAGAATCTTTTGAGTTCTACTTTGTTCAGTTGGGAATCGAGGGAGTGCAACCCTACTTTGAGTCTATTCTTTGACATGTTAGATATGTTTGGAGTATAGATGGGGTATAGGTTTTTTTGTTAATTTGATCTTTTCTTTTTTATTCCCTGATTTATTTTGTACATGGGTGGCATCCCTGGATGTAAGGAAGAAGTTATTAGTTACCAATCAAATTCGGCGCAGACGATTAAACAATTTATTCTGATTGACCAGATGGGTGTAACAAATAATGTCTAATCGCAGGAGTTTTTATGCTTAACTCTTAGATTAAACTTCTTAGTAAGTAAATTTGTTGTAACCTACTTGGTAGGCATGAGTTGTCTGTCACTTAGGTCCTACGAAGTTGCCCTTAAGGATGTTTCTCCACTTTCAAGTATATGAAGTCCCTAAATGCAGAGTACTTTGCGTGCAAGGTACCTTATTTGCTTTGTTGAAATAGGGTTTCATTTCGGAGGGGGCATTTAAGCAAATTAGTGTAGGCTATTGTACAAGGTGTTTTATTTGCTCTGGATCAGGGATCAAGGTTGTATTTTGGATTCATCACCCTGAGCAAGAGTTTTGTGCAATTAAGAATTGATCCCTCTACCTTTCCCGAGGCTTTGGCGTTTAAATGCATAGCTAAACATAAAAGCTATGTTGTTGGGGCTTCCAGCAACGATTTCACTAAAAATCCAGCGATATGCAGCTTTTCGAAATTTAGCCAAACTAATCTCGTACTCCTACCCCACAGGGCTTAATAGGTTTTCCGTTTTCATAACAAAAAACGACTATATTTCCGAACTGTAAGGGGACTTGGTCTTTATTTTCTTAAGCTGTCATACATAATTATCCGCTGAGGTTTGCTGGCACTCTCAAGTGAGCCCTTGCAACAATGAGTTCCTCCTCATTCTTGCATTTTTACCCTAACTAAAAGGTTTCTAGCTTGTGGATCCCAACAATTAATACTTTTCAGTTATTGTCTCCGTTGAATTCGGATACATCTAAGTTAATTCCATTGTTGAAATCTTCATACCTCTGCTATACAGACCTCGATGGAAGGTTGGTTTTGGCAAAAGCTATTGGTTGGGTGGATTATCAGCAGACCAAATGTGTGAAAATGACGAGTATTGCAGACGTTTTGTTTACTTTTTTCTTTCCTGTTTTGACAATTATCATTAGTTACAGATGTTTATGGATTCATACACTTAAAGTTCTCCCTGGACTATATGAATTAATAAAATCTATTTTATGATGATTGCCACCATATAAGTTCATATTAAGATTCCGTTATTGGGTTCATGTTCTAGAAACTTTCCGAATAAGATGATCAATCTCTTCAGGGACTAATTTTAAATTTCATGGTAGAGATAAAGGTAGGTTAAGTTTGCTCAATCTGTTGGATTGAGGTCATCGGGTTTGAAGTTTAGTTTTATATGCTCGATTTGTATATATCTCGTTATAATCTATTGAGTGGTTGAAATATAGTGCTGTCTTCATTGTTTGACTTCAGCAAGCTCTGGTCGGTGAGGGCTCGGGTGAAGAGCAGCTTTTTTCTTCAGAAAGTAGCTTGATGAAAGATGGCGTCAGTAGTGAACTTGATAGATATTTACAAAAGCTTAAGGTAGCCATGTCGTTGGTTCTACTCCTGTCTGTTGCACATTCTGTCTCTCCTCCCCGCATTGTGGCTCCTCTTTCACTGCATTTCTTAAGCATAGTTAGTTTTGTACTTCTCGCTAAATCTTTTGGTATTGCTTGGTACACAATGATTATTCATGATGCTTGTTGCATTTGCCTGACTCATAGTTATTGGATAAACAACTTTGTATTGCGCTCTGCAGAGCTGTAGGAAACTTGCATCACCATAAAATCACATTGCATTGTGAAAGTAGGCTGATGGTTAACTAATTCTTAAGAAAATATGTTCAAAGAAAAATTTCTAGAATTTTATTGTCACCATACTGGTGGAGTAATATATGATGAAAAGGTTTGTCGAGTGTCTCCTGGCTTGTTGGAATTACGTTTGTCTACTAAACTATTTCAATTGCCATTTTTGTTAAGTTTTTGCATTAATGTTGATATTAATTGTGTGATTATCTAATCATTTCTGCTTCCTTTTAAACTTTCTCCCCGGTTGTGAGCAGGATCAGTATGGGTTGTCATGTTCTTGTCCAGAAGTTGGAGTGAGCCCTCGTGTACATAGATTTCAAGTACTCTTCACTTTCAGAATATGTTACTTCTATTTTTATTTATTTTTATTCATTATGTAGTGGCTGTGCCCATGTTCTGGTGTTTTACATGGTTGAATAGCTTCTATGTTTTTTTGAACGGCATAGCTTCTATGTTGAAGAATAGTTAGAATAAGAGAATACGGAAGGAAGGGTACACAACTACATTTGTATCTTAGGCACTTGCATCATACTACGGAAGTAAACCAATTCATCATATAGAGATTAGAGGTATAGCATTTTCTAGGAAATTTATAATATGTAGACTCATGAAGGCTCCAAAAAGGAAATCCCCATTGTCACCACTGTGACCTTGGTGCTTTTCCATTACATTTTTTCGGTCTTAGCACTTTAAAATTCATTGATGCTCATGCTATTAAGAGTCCCAATAACCTACTCCTGAATTTTTATTTATGACGTTCATCTCTCCTTAATGAAAGCAGAGTAGCAGACTCCATCCGTCTTACTGATCACCTCCAATAGTCTCTGTCCTTTTACTTTTACCTGTATAAAATTTTCAGCCTCAGTTATACCCTGCATCCCTTTCAACATATTAGCCATCCTCACCTCCGCACTGACAAATATTTAACACCTCTTCAAGTTTTTGTTTAAGACCCTCAGTTTCTTAGCTTGGCAAATGTTGGGCAACCTTTCCGCTTGGTATCTGTCCCATCATGGTCTCAGTAATTCCATCAAACCATCATCCATTGTCCACACATTGTTGAATTTTGAAGTGCTCAGGCTTGCCAGGTCCCTGTAGTTGAGCATAGTTGGCACAGGGTCTGAGATAGAGTGAGGAAGACATGGTTGTGTAGCATCTGGGAATGCTCCTCGCCATGTTTGGACACTTCCAATTCTGCGTGTAGGAGGATTATCGCTACAATTTTTCCAATTGTACCCCCCGCCTTCCAACGGTAAGTCCACCAAAGCATCCTTCAATCAATAGTTAGTGTTGCTCGCTCTTGGAGTTGATGCAACGTTGAATTCCCCAATCCTTTCTTTATCTGCGTTCTTGTAGGGCCATACTGGGTTAAACAGGGGAATTATCCTCTGAAAGCACCTCCTGCAGGACTGGATTCTCGTTCTGAACCGAAAATCAAAGAGAAAGAATCCCTAGTTTCTAGGATCTAGAAATCGAACCGGCATAGCTTGAGAATGTAGGCCTCTACTCATCAATAGGTACCGAAGCCGAAAGAGTTTTTTTCGGAATCTTTCCCCATGGGGGGTATGTTACTCGCGCCTAAGCTGATGTTTGGAATGGATGTAGTGGGAAAGACTCTTTATATAACATGGTTCCGACATCGAATGATTCCCCACAAGGTGCCTGAAACTCTCATTTTTACGGCGGAAGTACATCCAGATTGTCAAAGTTTCATTCTCCGGTGCCCAATTCGCTTGGTGATTTGACTTTCGATTGAGGAACGGGGCCTGCCCTAGTATTCTAGTTCTTAATGATACGTAGTCAAAATAGTCAGAAGAATCAACTACTTCCTAGCTAGGAGGACTACCCTCTCTCTATATTGACTTCGCTACTGAGACCACTTCCAAGTAAGAGTTTCCTATGCACTATCTCACCTCTTCTCCAGACAGAATTAATGGGTACTACAAGATGAAAATTCACCTCCTGTCCGGGTATGCCCTGAAAATTCCCAATCCACCCTCTGCCACCCTAAGAACTTGTCACCTTTTGTATTTCCTAACCAAGATTAATACTGCCTTATTTTTGGATTATTAAGACCCCTTGCATTATTTACCTTCCCTTGCCATCCACCAACCTACTTCCTCTCACTTATCCCTGAAGTTTTTTGGACTCTGTGCTTGCTTTCATCTTCAATCCAAATCCAATCCCCAACCAGCGCGTAGGGTACAAATAAAGGATACACAGGACAGGAGAAAACACTGATTTTCGTGACTGAAGGGAGTGGATCTTCCCTAGCCTTTGGTCACGTTTTTGTTGACAAATTTGTTACAAGAAGTGACTTCAGCCAGCCCTATTTTTGGGAAATTTAAGTTTGGTGCTGTTTTATGTGATGCAGTGGTTATTAGTTAATGATTACGTTGCTTTATGCCTAACCATGCTGTGCTTATAAGCCTGAAAGTTCTCTCTTCATGTTTTGGTCAAGGGTTGTTAATGAACTTGTAATTGTTATGAATTTCAAATTTTCTATTCTATGCTCATTAGGTATGTAAACCTATTTTAGGTTCTCGATGCATTGGTCAGTCTTTTCTGCCGGTCAAATATTTCGGCAGAAACATTGTGGGATGGAGGTTGGCTTTTGCGGCAGTTGCTTCCTTACAGTGAGGCAGAGTTTAACAGTCATCATCTAAAGTTGCTCAAAGTAAGTTGTTTCCTATACATCCCGGGCAATAAACCATGTGATGAAGTGTCCTATCTTATTTGATGTATTTTTAGATTGCTTTTATTGATGGTGGATATACCACACTACTTTAATTAACTTTTAATATTAGTTTTGTCCAAAAGAACCACTTGTCCGACGCAAGGCAATATGAAGTTGTACACAGAAGGATATACTTTGATGCATAGAAGAGATAAGGTCCTTGTTTCCTCAGTTGATGTAGGGATTCTTCGTGTCATTATTGTACTTGTGACCAACATTTACATCATCTCATGTAAGCATGGTGCTGTAGTTATATACTAACATCAGATTGCTCAAACTGTTTCATTATGGTCATAGTTTTGTATAATTGGTTCCTGATCTAGTATCCATCAATCTCAAATTGCACGCTGCACCAGTCATTCTAATCATTAAGGGTCTGAAAATACACATCGCGGGGAAAAATGTAAGATATATTACAGGTGTTCAGTCTCAGGAATTCAAGTTTTTGAAAGAAAGCCAATATTCCTATGAATTTGTGAACGATAGAGGAACAAAGAAAAACCAGCAAAAGCACAAAGTCCTTAGACTAAGGACTGTAAACAATTCCCCCCAACCCCCCGGCAATTTGCAGCTGTGACTGCAATAGATAGTCAGGGCCTTGCATGTTTTTATGTATTGCAATGTATTTTTTTGGACATCTGTCTTTATTGGTATTTTTGGTTAGTCCCATCGTATTGTTATCCAACAAAGGTAGACCCCAGTATCAAGTGAGTGTACTTTTTCAAGTCCCAAATTTTTTTTTTGGAAACAAGATGATTTTGTGAAAGGCAAAGCCCAGGAAAAAACCTTGGCAAAACCAAAACAAACAGGGCACCCAGCCATCCACCCAACTACAACAGACTACAACGCCCTACAACAACGCAGATAGGGAAACAACTATACAAAGAGCAAAGCAATGAAAACTAGCAAAGCCTAACTATTATGGGAGAATACAATAGGCGGAATCCTCCATTCCTGGCAAAGAGTAACATTATCTGCAGAATGAGGCAGATTTCTCCAAGAGCAGACAGAAGCTTTAATTTCATCCTCAATCCTTCTTGCCAGGGTCACTGAATCCTTACTGATCTGAGGAATAAATCCTAGATTTACTTTCCGGCCAGAGATAATAGACTGTGGCAGCCAGACTTAGATGAAAAAAGACAGATCTCACAGATTTAGAAAAATTCTGAATACCCCATTGAAGCTCAGAAGATAGCTCCGTAGCACCACCATGCCTCTCACACTTAGACCTGATGCCATTCCAAACCAGAGCTGCATATTGGAATTCACAAATTAAATGCCAATGAGACTCCAGACCTCCATAACATAATACACAGGCCCTATCAGTAGAAACGCCCCAAGCTATCAATCTATCTTTAGTGGATAATCTTCCTAAGGTAGCCATCCACTGTATGAAGGACCAACGAGGAACATGCTTTCTATGCCACACCACTTTAGCCCAGCCCCAGTCCACTTCAGGAGCCCTAGATCTTATTTTCATCCAGTCAGATGTTGCAGAATAACTTCCATTAGGAGCCAAGTTCCACACAACTTCATCCTCCCTGGAAATATCAGGCAAGAGAACATTAGCAGCGTCGGCAACAATTTCTCGAATGACAGCACTCCTACACCTTGGTCATCGCCAAGCTCCATTATGAATTATAGAATTCACCTTAGCATTGAGACATCTACCAAGGTTAAAGGCAACTCTATCACCAAATTTCTGAAACAAAGGCCCCAGATTGTGCCAGTTATCTAGCCAGAGAAAAGTTGAACATCCATTCCCAACTTTGGAGTGAATCTGTTGATGGCCTATCTTCCTCGGCCCAAAATTTTTCCTATGGGTCCAAGAAGCATCTGATGGCATCTTTATAGTCCCATTATGTTGTACAACCTTAACAAAGTATTGACTTTTAAGTCTATCAGTATTAGAGAGTTTTTCTTTTCGTCATCTTTTAGCTTCGAAATTTCGAATATTGCCATGTATTGATTGGACATCTTCTGCTTTTATCTTCACATTGCCTCTATGGAGGCGAGTCTAGGTTAGTACGAGAAGGTAGAAGTGGCTTCGTCTGAACTTGCTGGGCTGTTTTATTGGTACTCCTTTTCCAAGAAGCAGTTTTGTGGGAACTTTACTTTTTTGCTTGGTCATGTAACAGTAATTTGTAGGATCTTCCTGTTCATTTGTCACATGTGTATATCTTAATTGAGTCATTTTCAGTCTTTTTTCGAGATGAACTGATTGTTATTTTTATATTGTTGTGGTGTTCTTTTCATGTATAGGAGTCGTATAAGAACTGCACTAATGGTCTACTTGCGGAGGCTAGAGGAACCTGGTCTGACCTACTTATAACAGTCCTTTGCGATGAGTGGAAAAACTGCAAAAGAGGTATTCTACTTCTGTAGTTAAGAAACTTTTATGTTGATTCCTTGTGTTGCAGTAATATGTTGATTAATAAAACTTCTTACTCGTAGCAATTGAGGCTTCATCACCTCGGAAAGATCCCAAGTGCTTGCTATTCCCTTCGCAGAAGTGTTCTTCTGAAGGTATGACAAATTTCAATGAATTGAAGCTTTTCGCATCAATTTTTTTTGGAAAGAGCATTATTTAACACGCCTTTATGTGGTTATGCTTGTCTTAATAATGTAGAATCTTATTTCTGCTGCAGCTATTCCTGGCGAGTCGTCTTTTGTTGCTGGTGAAAGAATGTGCGAGTTGGTGAAGGTTGTGTTTGAACCCTATTTTTATGAATACCCTTCTGTAGTAATAACATAATATAAATATATAACTCATCACATGTAAGTTTTAGACGATTTGTTGAGAGGTAAAAGTAGGGTTCTCTTCTCATTACTTCGTTACTTATACAAGAGAGGAAAATACATAATGATCCTAAACTATCAATCTAATTACATGAGATAACTACTACCTAATTACACAAATTACATAATACACCCGTAACTTAACACTCCCCCTCAAGTTGGTGCGAAGATATCAATCAAGCCCAACTTGAACACAATGGGGTGGAAACTCTTGCTGCCAAGCCCTTTGGTGAAAATGTCAGCTAATTGATTTTCGGATCGCACAAAAGGCATACATATCAATCCCGTGCTCAACTTCTCTTTGATGAAGTGTCTGTCAATCTCTATATGCTTCGTTCTGTCATGTTGAACAGGATTGTGAGCAATGTTTATGGCAGCTTTATTGTCACAGTAGAGTTTCATAGGACCACTATCAGAAATTCCCAAATCATTTAACAAGGTTTGGAGCCACAGGAGCTCACAAACACCATGAGCCATAGCTCTATACTCAGCTTCTGCGCTAGACCTGGCCACCACTGATTGCTTCTTACTTCGCCAAGTAACCAGATTTCCCCCAAGGAAAGTGCAGTAGCCAGAAGTAGAGCGTCTATCATCCACAGAACCAGCCCAGTCAGCATCAGTAAATGCCTCCAACCGCAGGTGACCATGATTAGAGAACAAAATTCCTCTCCCTGGTGCTGATTTGAGATACCTCAAAATGCGATAAATTGCATCCAGGTGTGAAGTACGAGGATCATGCATAAACTGACTAACAACGCCTACTGCATAAGTAACGTCCGGTCTAGTGTGAGCCAAGTATATCAGTCGACCCACCAGTCGCTGGTATCTTTCCTTATCAGTACGCTCCCCTGCGTCCCCACTAAGCTGATGATTCTCCTCAATAGGAGAATCTGCAGGTCTGCAACCCAACATACCTGTTTCTTCCAAGAGATCAAGTATATACTTCCGTTGGGAGATAAAAATACCTCCATCAGACCGCGCCACTTCCATTCCAAGAAAGTATTTTAGCGATCCTAAATCCTTAATCTCGAATTCTTGGGCCAGACTA